>NW_019168048.1:30371225-30763478 GCF_002303985.1 Durio zibethinus | reverse complement strand
CCATTTTTTTTTCCTATCTTTATGTGATCACACTTAACTTTGCGTTACTTAGATTGGAAGACCTTCCCCCGGAGGTTCAGTACGTTTGTGAGTCTCTTATTATCTGATCATCCTCTTTTTCATCTGGGTCATTCCTCCAACCAAGCCAGGAAGCTTAATGGATCTTGCCTGTGTGGCCTTGAAAATCAATTCTCATTTGGTTGGCATGCAAGAAAAGATGGCTTTGGCAATGGAGACAATGCATTTCTGGGGGAGAGAATTAGAGGGAGTCTTAATAACAATGTTTGGGTCAATCAGCTGACAAACAGCTTGAAAACAGATAAGAAAGAAAACAAGATCAAAACTGGTGCTTTTGCTGTTCTCACATCAAATACACCAGAGAAGCCATTGTATGTTAATTCTTTCCTATAATCTCATTTTTCCTTTTTGTCCCTAGATGATTTCTATTTACATCTATTATTTTGTTTGATCATGAACATGGACTTTGTAGTGGTCTCTGGTAAAGTTTAATTCTTTTTCTTGATTTTGGTTTTAGACCTTACAACCACGTCGAGTTGAGAGACGAAGAGTTGACCCCAAAAATGTGGCTTCAATCATATTGGGAGGAGGAGCAGGGACTCATCTCTTTCCACTAACCAGAAGGGCGGCTACACCTGCTGTAAGGACATATGAATTTTCTTATGCTATGCTCAGTCTCATGACAGAATTGCCTCTTTGTTTTAATGATATTTGAGTATATGCATGATGTTAAATTGAATCTAGGCCATGTTGGTACTGGTTTTGACTGTGGTGGATGATTGTATGTGAATCTGTAGGTCCCAGTTGGAGGATGCTATAAGCTGATAGACATTCCAATGAGCAACTGTATCAACAGTGGGATAAACAAGATTTTTGTTTTGACCCAGTTCAACTCAGCTTCCCTCAATCGGCACCTTGCACGCACGTATTATGGCAATGGTATCAATTTTGGGGATGGGTTTGTGGAGGTATGAAAACCTTGATAAAAATAAAGATCAATTTCTAACTTTCTACTGATTTAACAGCTAGAGTAAGATGGCCTACGGACTGGTTTTGTATCAAGAGAAGAGAAAAAGAATTTCCTGATTAAATTTTTTGTTGAATATTGATGATCAATCAAGAAAGAAAGACCCATTGTTTTAGTTAGAACAAAACTCTAGTTCAACCTTTTTTTAAGGAATTCTTCTATACAATCATATATGATCTATAGTAAATCTATTGAGGATTCCTTCATCATTAGATCATTTGAACAAAACTCACTTGGTCAATAGGTTCTGGCAGCCACTCAAACATCAGGAGAGGCAGGGAAGAAGTGGTTCCAAGGAACTGCAGATGCTGTGAGGCAATTTATATGGGTATTTGAGGTAGGAACAGAAAGCTTTATTTCCCTTTTCTCGTGTCATCTCGAACAGGCACTGATAAAAATGGTTGGGAATTCATGTAGTTCAGAATCTGTTAAGAAATAAAATGTGATAAGTCAAATTTATTCTTGTAGGATGCAAAGAATAGGAACGTTGAGAATATACTGATCTTGTGTGGGGATCATCTCTATCGAATGGATTATATGGAATTTCTACAGGTAATGATTTCTTTTACACAATTGGACTCATGGTTTTTTTTTTTTTTGGCATTGCTTAAAGCTTAACTAACTTATTGCAATGTTGAACAGAGTCATGTTGACAGTAATGCTGATATTACAATTTCTTGTGTGACGGTGGACAACAGGTCTTTTGATCTTCTCTCATCTTAATAATGTAGTTGTATATATACTTTCTTTAACTGTTCCCTATTAGTACAAGTTTCATGGTTTCCAGCAATCTTCTTTCGAAAAGAGTGGTAATAATTTTTTTTTTTTAAATTGAAACAATGTTGATTTATTTTGGTGTCTGGCTTTCTGTAACAACAAATCTTAAAATTCATCAAAGAAGCTGACCGTTGATAATCGGTTACTTTCCAGCCGTGCATCTGATTATGGACTGGTGAAGATAGATGGCAGGGGCCGTATTGTCCAGTTTGCTGAAAAACCAAAGGGTCCTGATTTGAAAGCAATGGTAAGCAGCAAAAAGATGTTGTGCTTAGTTCTGCCGTCCCGTTTTCCTATTTATTTCTGAAACTAAACATTCCAAGTGAACAAAAATATTCGACAGAGTCCTATGTAAAATATATAGTATGCTGTGACTTTAAAGGAAAGTTTTTGTAGGTTTCTACATAGCTGCATATATCTTGCTAAATATTTGACTCTCACTTGTGTAACTCTTTCTGAAAGGCTATTTGACATCTTATGAGGCAAGAAAGTATTGACATTTATTTTCTGCTGATAATCTAAACTGCACTCAAAAGTTTATTCAAACTCTCAGCTATTTAACTTCTAAATTTTGTTAGAACAGGTTATTACAGTAAGACACTTTTATTTACTTGCTTTCTACCATATAAATAATTAACGTTATGTTGAATGATACTACTCTTCCTTTTTATGATTCTCTGCAGCAAACAGATACTACTCTTCTAGGGTTGTCTCCCCAAGAAGCTATGAGATCCCCTTACATTGCATCAATGGGAGTCTATGTATTTAAGACAGATCTTTTATTAAAGCTTCTGAGATGGAGATTTCCTACCTCCAACGACTTCGGCTCTGAAATCATTCCTGCTGCAGTGATGGAGCATGATGTCCAGGTAAGAGCCATAAAAATGCAATTTTCATTTATGTAAGATGATGTTTCTCCATCTTTTCTAGCACAAGGGATGATTTCAATTATCATGAGGCTTCAAACCCAGCACAAACTCCTACCAGCAAAGAAGCAAGCCCTTCCTCAATGCATTGTAGAATCTTTGAGATCATATATTTGAGCCATCATGCCATTTATTCTTCATAGTTTCCATATGTCTAAAGCATCTGATTACTAAATATACTATTGATTAAAAGGTTACTAAATTCTGAATGTCTCTCATATCTACAGGCGTATATTTTCAGAGACTACTGGGAAGATATTGGAACGATAAAGTCATTTTATGAAGCCAATTTAGCCCTCACTGAAGAGGTTGGTTTTTAGAAGTGTCATGTTTTGAATTCCTATCCTTTGGTGTCTAAATCATGAGTTTGTTAGATTTGTCCTATTTATTTCTCATCCTTGAAATAAATTTAACCTGTATTACTTGTCTCCTCTATGCAGTTTCCCAAATTCGAGTTTTATGACCCAAAGACACCTTTCTATACGTCTCCTCGATACTTGCCACCAACCAAAATTGATAAATGCAGAGTATGATGGTCTACATTGGATTAAAGTTGTGGCACTTTTTTTTTTTCTTCCTACTCATGTTTCGGTCTGTTTGTGCAGATTAAAGATGCAATAATCTCCCATGGATGCTTCTTGCGAGAATGTAGTGTCCAATGCTCAATAGTAGGTGAACGCTCACGTTTGGACTATGGCGTTGAGCTTCAGGTGAATTTTCATGGTTTCCAAGTTTAAGCAATGATTTCTTTACGTTATGTTTGGATAAATATTAATAAATGAAAAGAAATAAAAAAAAATTAAAAAAAAAAAATCCATGTAACTCTTATTTTGATAATTAAAATTAATAAAAAAAATAAATTCTAACAACCATTGTTTGAATAAAGAATAAAAAAAAAAAATAATTCATTATAATAATTTTTTTCAATTATAACTTTTTATTGCCTATGATTTTAGAACACTCTCGGATCATGATATATTTACTATTTTATCTAACCTCACAATTACTGCTATATCAATGATTTTTAATTAGATGAAACGAGAAGATATTTTATAAATATACATTGATGAATTTTGAGCTAATCTAACATCTTATAAATTTAAAAAATATATATATTTATATTTAATCATTCATCAAAATTAAATCACCAAAAAATAATAAAAATTTTTTATATTGTAAGATATATATGAAACTTACTTAAAAAAAATAGATTTGAAAAAATTATAAGATGATTATAATCTGCTTAAGTTTTTTTATTAGGTTTTTAGTATTAATAAAAAGATAGACATAATAATTTTTTATAAAAAAAAATTTTTTCAACCTTCCTTTTCCTAACTTTTTCTCCAAATTGGAGTATTAAAAAAATTAAATTTACAAGAGAAACAAAATGTTATTTGGTTTCCACCTCTTTTCCTTTCTTTAAATTAAATATTTATCCAATTTTGTTTCCTTTACTTTACTTTCTTTTCCTTCCTCTCCCCTCAATCCAAACACACCGTTAAACTTTATAGTTTGATTGGATCACATGTTCACTCCATATCTACAGGACACGGTAATGTTGGGGGCAGACTGTTACCAAACTGAATCTGAAATTGCATCACTACTAGCAGATGGTAAGGTCCCAATTGGAATTGGACGCAATACCAAAATCAGGTAAATTAACATGCATAACAAATTCTGAGAGTCAAACAAAATATCAGAATCTCGTATTCTGAAAATGTATGGCATTTGCTTTGCAGGAACTGCATAATTGACAAGAATGCTAAGATAGGAAAAGATGTGATCATTGTGAACAAAGATGTAAGCATGCTATCCCTACTCATTATGGCCTTTTTTCCTGCACTTCAAATATTGCTGCATTTGTTAAACTATCAACAAACTGTTGTTTATTTTGTAGGGGGTTCAAGAAGCGGATAAGCCAGAGGAAGGATTTTATCTCCGGTCAGGAATCACCATCATACTAGAGAAGGCAACAATAGAAGATGGTACAGTTATTTAAATGAATCTTAATGCTTCCATGGACAGCTCAGAGATTGGAATTGAACGTGCACCATTGAAAACAGTCAGGTCATGACCCTCTACTGGAAGAGGTTCTGAAGGTGGCATATGCAGCATTTTTTGCCGCAGAAAAAACCAAGCTGCTTTTCTCTCATTTACATTCATAGATGTAATTACAAGTTCTTTCTGCAGTGTAAAATAGATATTAGATCTCAATACCTCGTGGAAGTTCCCAAAATAAATCAGGTGGCTTAGTAGCCCCTTGTTTCTTTTTACAATTAGTAGAATTAAATCTTTTGAGAGACTGAAAGGCTGTTGCTTTTATTTATCCATTTGATGTCCATATCATCATGCTACAATAAGTAGGTTATGTCATTCTCTCTGACACTGAGGGCACGGTTTCTCAGCTTTGGTCTTAACCTAGTAACCTTGGCTTCGTGAATTGAAAACATCTATCAAAGAATGACATAAAATAGAAAAGCACAATTGACCCTCCAACCAGCGACTCTCAAAAGTGAAAGCGTTAGGCTCCACGCGGTAGGTCACCGTTCACACTCATGTTTTATCTCCATACGTGGCCTGGTTCACTTACTGACACGACTCCAAATGCATGAAACTGAGAGAGAAACAGGAGGCAGTAGAAAGAAAGAGTTTGGCATAACTGAAACAAGTAACAAAGGTGAACAGGACATAGTGGGCCAATCACGATGCAAGAAACGAGGAGAGCAGATTTGCTACAACTGGAAGGTATAACGAGGGAGACGAAAGAGACCACCACGGCTGATCATGTTGAAAACAACCTTGGAAAATATTCTGCTAGTGCACTTCAACTTTTTCTTGATCGGATCCCCATCAACAGTTCAATCCCTGGCATAAAAAACGCACCTGGTAATTCTTTTGTGACATATGGATATTTATAGATAATTGCCCATTCTCACAGGAGGTTAAAATCCAACTTGGTTTCTTTCGATATCCGATTGTTAAGTATGGTATTTGTGTCTTTCTTTATCATTTCTATTTGCAAGTGGAGTTGAAAACTGAGGATAACGAGGAGGATGCAATTGAGTTGTATACCAAGAACGTGTCTGGTGCTCCCATTGCAAATGTTTTAGACCCTGATATCACAGTAGGCAGGTTTTCAGATCGATATATTGGTTTTATTGATTTTGCTACCATGGTTCTCTGGTCCCTTGAGGTAATCTGATTTTACACATTTAATTTCTTGAGTCACATTGTCACCAACTTGCATCTTCTCTCTCTCTCTCTCTCTCGATGTATCCAAATGCATTTCTCGTGTTATGCCCTTCCCAGAAATGTGAAAAAGCTTGTGTCCCAACTGATAGCCATGCTAGTGAGGAGACCGGCATAAGCAGCCTCTTGTCCTTGCTTGAACAGAATCCTCAAATTGGCCACACAAAGGTCTTTTTACCTTTCTCTTGTTATTAATTCATCTTGAAATTGCGGAATGGCTTTCATGGATAAAACGATATTGTCCAACTAAAGCACCCTTGCCTTTAGTTCGTGTTGTATTTTACCAACGGGACCTGTGTTTTTTGTTCTGTGTGAGACACAGGTAGGGGAATTGGCAAAATCTTTCCTATGGAATCCGTTTTTCCCTGTACGCTTAGAGGATACTCTCTTTCATGTTCTGCTGCTGCTTTCAAAGCACCCAGTGCAAGTTGTGCCAGTCGTCGAGCAATCGGATCTTCAGGTCATAGGTTTTGTTACATAGGTACTTTAAGGCCACAAACTTAGCTCACTGAAATATATAATTGGGTAACAGGAAAAAGCCTGAGAAACAGGTTGCTTATTTCAGAAAAATAGGGACCTGTAAGGCATAGCAAATGTAACTGATTAAATCAATGCATGCTTGAATTTTATAACTTGTTGCCTTTATGGTAGATTGCAGTTATCCAATTGCTTCTTCAATCAGATGGACTCGCGTGGTTTGACAGTATTGCAGAAAAGCCTCTATCAGAATTTCGGTAGGCAAAACCTGAAAGATACTTCAGACTACATCTTTCATTTTTAAAGGAATCATGACTTGGTAGCATTAATTATCAACCTTCATGGTTTATTGCATTTCTATTCAGGTTTGAAAATGAGGAGAACGTAAGTTGTGTGTATGGTGATGAGAGCATAGCAAACGCTCTTCACATCTTGTTCAAAAGTCAAATAGGTGCAATTGCTGCCATAGATAGACAAACTCAAAGGCCTATGGGTAGTGTCAGGAGCAGTAATGTTTATCTTCTTGTGGAGAATGACAATCTATTCCACAATAGAAAGTGAGCAATGTTTCCTTCCAATCCTACACTACATTTTCTTGCCTGATTGACATGCACAAGCTGTACATGTTTGATTTGATCACAGGGTAGTAACCATGGAGGAATTCATTCATATAGAGACTAGCAATCCAGACGGTGATCCTACCATTGAACGAGACATGGGGCTCTTTTATCAGCAGGGGTTCTTCATCTACAAATTAAGTTCCTTCCAAGAATGGATTCACTAGTCACCAACAAGAAAACTGACACTCTCAAGCAAGCCATGAAGAATGTAGCAGAGACCAAATGCAATTTCAGTTTTCAGGTTGACGACTTGCAGCGTCCACTAGGTGTCCTCACATTGAGAGACATAATCCTTCAGTTTGCTTCGCCCTCTATGAACTCCAACATTGATGGAGGAGGTTTCTTCGAATCTGCTCTTGAACAGATTGGCTGTCAGGTCAAAGATGGAACCCTAATTTCCGATCATTAACTTACTTACTCTGCCTGATTCATCAGAATTTATACTTTAGTTTCATACAAGCTTCTGAGTCCAAGCATCATTAATTATACCTACATAAAATGTTTTATTCCGACTACATGAAGAGAAAAGAAAATATTTCACTTTCCCTTACTTGATGAAAGAAAATCAACAAAATTTTCTGACTGAAACTTCATTTGGGCCCCCAAACTGTGCTGATCTGGGCATCAGAATAATGAGCTCTTGAATGGCAAGACTGGCTGATGAGAGAGGTGTACAACTTTTGCTACTAATCTTGATTTTTTTTGCAAGGAAAGCAATGAACTATGGGATAAGAGGAGAAGGATAATAATATACGTGCAAATATGCTAATCAATTGCAGTGTACAACATTCCCTTCGCCAGTAATAACATAGGTTTCCAAACACAGTTTCCGCTTTCAGAACGCTCAGCTTAATCAAATTGTTGTAGGAAGATCTTGCTTATATGTTTTAGGCACTACAGAGAAAAAATCTTTAGGTTGGGAGTAACTCTAAGCGTTCCTTGTCAAGATGTTGGGTGGAATAGTCATCATGTTTAAAATATGATCCAAAGGAAAGAGGTTTTTTAGATAATATTTTTACATGAATTTTTTCTAAGTAAAATTTGTAAAATTTTTTTAAATGATTTAATAAAAATTTTAATAAAAAATTTAAATCAATAAATTGTAAAATTAGATAATATGTAAAAAATTTAAAAATATTATTTATAATTTAAATTTAATTTATATTTATTTAACGATAAAAATTTATTAATATTTTTATTAAAAATATTTATTTAAAAAATATATAAAAATATATTTAAATTTTATTAAATTTTACACGTTTAATTTATGTAACAAAATTTTTTAATTTTGATTTTGATTTTTAATTTTAATTTAATATTTTTAATAAAAAAATTAGATAAATTCTATCAGATAAAACTTCGTTTAAGTTTTTTTGGGAAGCCCCTTGCACGATTCGAAAGGTCTCTCAAATTGGACTAACCTCCATTCAGGACTAATGACGAAAACAAAAGCAGATGTTATGAGTTGCCATCACATCACGATCGAAGTTTATGCTCTTTGACCAAAATAGTTTTCACCCATAATATTAATTAATTTTAAATAATGAGTAGTTAAAGATAAATAATTTTTTAAATATTACATTAATAAATAAAATTATAATTTATTTATTATATTAAAAAATTTTAATTTAATTAATAAATTATTATTATTATTTATTATTTGGAAGATAAATTCTAATGTTTAAATCCTCTGTCCATTTTGATTTTTTTTTCACATGTGTGGAACAGACAAAAGAAATTTTACCTAAAAATATATTTTTTTATAGCTTGAATTTAAGTAAATAAATAATCTCATCTTCATTAAATTGGTGAAATATATAAAAGCTAATAGCATTATTAGAATAAACAAAAAAGAAGAAAAGGCAATCATATTTAATTTTATGAATATTTTATCATTTTTTTCAAGAATTTATCAGCTATTAAATGGTTTGACAATTTAAAAGATATTAAAAATAAAATTAATTAAAAAATAAAATATGTGATAATTTTTTAAATATTATTTATATAATTAAAAAATGAAAGTAAACAGATATTGACAAAATTACTAACACAACGTGGGCATAGGAAAAGCTTAAAGGGCATATTCTTGTCAACAGAAAATCAACAGTAAAAAAAAAAAAAAACCATCTCCAAATAGATCTGCTTGTTTCTCGCTTCCTCTTGTCAAAAGAGAAAGCAATTTCTCAGAGTCCAAAGCTTAACAACGGAGAGTCCTTTGAGGTCAGCCTTTTTTTCTGCTTCAAAAATTGTATCTTTAAAGGCATTTCTTTTTATTTTTGTATTGATTGTTTTTTTCAAGGATCTCAAGTCGTTTTCTTTAAGCATTCAATCATTTTTTTTTCTTGTTAATAGTTGATTCTTTCTTATCAACTGTTTGTGCTTTGTAAATCTAGGATTTTGGTTGTTCTGGATCTGGGTTTTCAAAGCTTAGTTGTTTTGATTTTTGTAAGCACTAGGTTTTTGTTTGGTTGGTGAGAAAACTTTGGGATCTCATGTTCTTTTGGTTTCTTTGGAGTTTTGGTGATGGGTGATTGATTGGTTGTCGCGTTTGGTTGATGGGTTTTTCTTTTTATGCCTGTTCAAAGATTCTGGGCATGAAAATTGTTTGCATTTTTCTTGGTAAACAAACATAGCATCAGGGTTTTCTTTACATTGGATTCATTGATTGAGAATGACTAGCTACTCTGCTTTGTCTTTTTTTGCATATGGTCATAGTGGTAATGTTTGATGATTTACTGCTAGTAGTGCTTAAATTGATGGGTGTTTGATCAAGTATCGAGTTCGAGTGTTTACTTATAATGATGATGTTTTTGGGAACTTAATGAATCTTTGTGCTTAAGTTGATTGGATTCTTCTCTTATGATGTAGGATTTGAAGCTAATATTGAATGGAGGGAATTGGAGGTGACGGTGCATCAGTGGCATCACCTTTGCCTCGATGGGGGCACGATGCTTGGAGGATATATCAGTATTATCTGGATAAGACTACTCCTCATGCAGCTTATAGGTGGATTGGAACCCTTGTTATAGCAGCTATATACTGTTTGTGGGTCTATTATGTTCAAGGGTTTTACATAGTTTCATATGGCCTTGGGATCTACCTGCTGAATTTGCTTATTGGGTTTCTGTCTCCTCTGGTTGATCCTGAGCTTGAAGTTTCTGATGGGCCTCTACTGCCAACAAAAGGTTCAGATGAATTCAAGCCATTTATTCGAAGGCTACCTGAGTTTAAGTTCTGGTAATTGAAAATTTATCTTTGGCTTCTTCTCTGTAATGATGCTTTATAGATAATTTATTGATGATGTTTGTTCCTTTATGTGTTCTGTGCCAAAATCTTTTGTGATATGATTTATGAAGGGAAGCAATCTACTCAAAGTTTATTGACCTATTTAGGCCAAGTCAAAAACATTTTCTGATTTTTGAGATAGATGGAAACATGCCCTTTATCCTTTACCAAAAAAAGAAAACATATGTGTAAACACGTGATGTGCAGTTACATGGTGTGATCTTTTATGCCTTTTCATCATTGATGAAACTTGGGTAATGTCAGTGCATGTCTGCATGATTTAATATTTTAACTTAAGATGGCTTACTTTATTGTGGGTATGATTTTAGTAGCTTATATTCGATTGAAATTAAGGTGTTAGTTATTGTTATTGGCTGTTTGCCTTTTTAAATCTCTTGATGGAGTTGAAAAAGATTATAAAGAAAGCTTTGGTATGTGACTTTCCTTCTTGTCTTAACTTGTTGCAATGTAAGATTCAGGCCTTTGTCATTCTATCTTGTATCTCTTTAAGCATGCTTGCTGAATCAGGGGCACAAGAATTCTTGCAAGACTATTTGTAACAATCTTGCATTATGTGTACAAGCAACAACCAGCAGCAATGGGTTCTACTTCTAGTTTCTGATTCTGGAAATGTAGGAGAATATGCTAGAAAGCATTTGCTCTTATCTGTCAATTGCATTAGCCATTACCTTGCCATTGTCAAGTATTCAATCTCATGCATTTTACTGCTTCTTTAGAATGTAGAATCTTTTTCTTTTTTTTTTTTTCCCCAAAGAATTACAGCTTAGAAAAGTATTTCTGTTCAAAGCATGGAAATGTGATACTAGTTGTGAGTGGACCTATGTCATTATTTGCCATAGTCGATTATATTTCTTCATCCATTTGGAATCTTGTTGTCTTGCTTGAGATCTGTATGAATTTGTGCTTAATGAATGGGTATTTAGATGGATATAATATTTCTTCTGTGTTATGATTTTTGCAGGTACTCCATGACAAAGGCTTTCTGCATAGCATTTTTCATGACTTTTTTTTCCGTATTTGATGTCCCTGTCTTTTGGCCTATATTGCTTTGTTATTGGATTGTTCTTTTTGTCCTTACAATGAGGCGTCAAATTGCACACATGATCAAATACAAGTATATCCCCTTCAACATTGGAAAGCAGGTCAGCTTCTGATGAAAAAATTAGTTATACTTTATAATTGCAACTATATCGGCTAGTGCCTTCAGGTTTACTTTTAATAACTAGGGGACAGGGAAGTCTCCAACATTTGTCTGCTTGAAAGATAACAATTTTATTCTTCTCTCTTCAACAGAAGTACACCGGTAAGAAAGCTTCTGCAAGTAGCAGTGGCTCCCGTGGGGACTGAAGCTTGGCTGGTTCACTGGAGAAGCAGTAAAGGACCTGGTGAAAAAAGGGAAAATTAGCATTCTGATGATGATTCATTATAATTGGTTTTCACCTTTGGAGGAGATGCATTTATGTTGTTATGGATTTTTAATATGCTGTTACTACAAACATAGGTTATGTTGCCCCAGTGAAGAAGTGCTGACATCCCAGAACTGAAACTTTATTGTTTATACACATGGTGATGAAGATTTGATCAAAGTTTTAGAGATTACTTGCAAGTAATTTGTACAACACAGTATTGTTTCACTCCTGCGCTCTTCAATATTACTAGTAGCTAATTGTTAGTGACAAGACCGAATTTCTTATCAGGAACCATCATTGACAGCTTGTAGGCGTTAATTTTCTCTCTTTGTATTCCATGGATTCAAGTGCAAAACAGCAGTTCTTCCTTATGCATTGCACGTTTATTCACAATTTGGGGCCTGTTTTCCACAATTGTTGTTCCGAATTCAGAAATGCTATTTGAAGGGAGACAAGGTTTTGTCAATTGCAGGCTTGGATCGTGGACTCGTGTTTCCAAGAGAGTGGTTCGTAGCTCCTTACCACCATAGCTAAAATGATTAATTTACTTTCATCAGAATTAGAGGGGAAGAACCTAACATTTTTTTTTGGTATATAAAAGGTCGTAATCTGATGACAAGAAAAGGTTTTGCAAGTATTAGGATTTTATATAAATCAATTGACCTAAACTGGAGTTCATATCCTAGTAATTTGATTTCCAATAAATAATGTATTTTCCATGTTAAAAGGAAAATGAATCTTACGAATTCTCCATGTTTTGTTTGTATATTCAAATTCCAAAAGAAAAATATTTGGATAAATAATCAGGTCATGAATGTCCATGAACTAAGGTAAAAGAGTCCCCAGGCCCAAAGGAAAAAGACCCAAGACGAAAAGCAAAACCCTAAACCCAGAGAGCCAGTTTATTTTTTCAATTATATAAAAAAGAAAAAAAAAAAAACCCACATCCCCTCAATTTCCTTCGTCATCTTCTGCTTCTTCCTGCAGTTGGACATTCGATTGGATTGAAGAAAGGGATATGGGCAAAGTGAAAGGCAAGCATAGGTTAGACAAGTACTACCAACTAGCCAAGGAACACGGCTACCGTTCCAGAGCATCATGGAAGCTAGTCCAACTCGATTTCAAATTCTCCTTCCTAAATTCTGCCCACGCCGTCCTTGATCTCTGCGCCGCCCCTGGCGGTTGGATGCAAGTTGCTGTCCAGCGTGTTCCTGTTGGCAGCCTCGTACTCGGTCTCGACCTTGTTCCAATCGCTCCCATACGAGGTGCCATCGCTCTTCAACAAGACATAACCAAATCCGAATGTAAGTCCAAAATTAAACGGGTCATGGAAGAGCATGGGGCTATGGCTTTTGATGTGGTTTTGCATGATGGGTCCCCTAACGTTGGTGGAGCCTGGGCTCAGGAGGCAATGTCCCAAAATGCTTTGGTTATTGATTCTGTTAAGCTAGCTACCCAGTTCTTGGCTCCTAAAGGCACTTTTGTAACCAAGGTTTTTAGGTCCCAAGACTACAGTTCTGTTCTCTATTGTCTCAAGCAGGTGATTTTTTTCTTCACTTTTTAACAATATTTTGTGATAATATCTGTGTAAAGTTTTGTTTTTGTTTGACATGTGGATTTGGTTTGGTTTGCAGTTATTTGAGAAGGTTGAGGTGGATAAACCAGCGGCTAGTCGTTCAGCATCAGCTGAGATTTATGTTTTAGGCCTGAGGTATAAAGCCCCTGCAAACATTGATCCACGTCTTCTTGATGTCAAACATCTGTTTCAAGGATCAATCGAACCTCAAAAGAAGGTTTTTATTTTATTTTAAGTTTCAAAATCTCTTAAAAGACTACGTTTTCCTTTGATTGTGTCTCTGCTAATTATGTTCTTTCTGCCAAATGCTTGATGTAGGTGATTGATGTACTTAGGGCAACAAAACAAAAGAGACACCGTGATGGGTAAGGTTTCCCTTTAACACACAGTTATGTGAACTGAATAAAATGAATTTTCAGTACTAAGCCAGATGACGAATTTACTGCTTGTTCAGAATGATTGACCATGTTAATAGTATGTACAAGGAAATTAGAAATGTTTTGATAAATATTTTTAAGTGTGTCAAGACAAATTTCACATTGTTATTGGTGCCTGTGGATATTATTTCTATGGGGATCTATGTTGTGCTTTGTTGCTAACAACAGTCCAATTACAGTTACGAAGATGGGGAGACAATCTCGAAGAAGGTGTCTACAGCTGCTGACTTCATTTGGTCTGACACTCCTCTTGAAATCCTTGGTTCTGTTACTTCCATAACCTTTGAGGATCCAGCTTCATTGCCTATTAAGTGTCACAGTTCTACCTCAGAAGAGGTGATTAGGTTTTACAATTGCTATTGTTTACCGTGCCTCCAATCCTTCTCATCTAATGACCTACTTAGGTGCTGTCTTGACAGGTCAAAGCTCTTTGTGATGATTTGCGTGTTTTGGGAAAGCAAGATTTCAAGTACCTTTTGAAGTAAGAAACATATTTTCTTTCAAATTCTCCTTTTGAAATGTATTCTAAACGTTTTTTATAATATGAAAATCTGTGAAAGTCAAACTTTAATCAGTGCACTTGGTCATAACCTTTTAAGTGGAAGCTTGATTTGAATTACAATCATTCATGAGGTGAAAAGAAAAATGTTGATTTGTGTGCATAGATATGACATGTATTACACGGCACCATTCCTTTGATTTAGTATTTTAATGTTTCTTTCTCATATAGGTGGCGGATGCAATTGAGAAAAGCTTTGTCTCCTTCAGAAAAAGCTACTTCTTCTACCACCGCCACAGATGTTGATAAGGGGGATGAGGAGAATGAAGATGATAAATTACTCAATGAAATGGAAGAGCTGACACATGCTATGGAAACATAAGAAGAAAAGAGCAAAGAAGCTACTTGCAAAAAGAAGAGCAAAGGTTTATTGCCTTCGTTAAAAAATCTCTGGGCCATATATTTGTGTCTTAGTGCATATTACCACATAACAGAAATCACGAAATGGAACAAATTTCTGATTATTCCAATGTTTTTCTATGTAAATGATAGTAATTAGATGATCCTTGCTTTTCTTTTCCCTTTCTTTTCTTTTTGGAAGAATTAAGCTTTCATCTTTTAGGTTTGGTATTGATGTTTCAGATGCTTATGGTTTTCTGTCTTAGTCCTTTCTGTTGGAAATTTCATGTTTTCTTTTCTTACTTGTAAATTGTAGGATGTTGCAATGCACACTCATTTAGTTGCTGATTTCTTGCCTCACTGTTTTGCAGGACAGATCACGGAAGGCAACAGGAATGCAATAGATGCCCTGGAAGATGGTTATATTGATCATGAGTTGTTTTCTCTTTCTTCCATCAAGGTTTGTTTCTTATCACAATGACTTCAAATTGGATAACTCCAATATTTAGTCCATAACTAGTAAAATAAACAATATATTTATGCAAGTCTAAAAGGACAACTAAAACAAATGCGGACTTAAGACTGCAGTTATGTCATTTGAACCGGCGACATAGTTTGACATTTAAACTGTCCAAGACCCTTTATTATGGGTTAAAGCTTGGCATATCTTATGTTTAACCTTATTGGCTATTAATATGTTGTTTCTGAATTGCAGGCAGCTTTTGATCTTAAAATCTTTTCCAGTTATGTGTTGGCATCTTTCTGTTTGTTAACTGAAATGGTGCTTGGTCATGCTTTACTATACAAGACAATTTGTCATGATAAAATAAAACCTTTCTTCTAGGGTCCAGAAAGACGGTAGATTTTTTAAATGAAGCCACCACTACCCTCCATATTTTCGTCTTAAATTGTTGCTTGTAGTTGTCATTCTTTGGTATTTCTGAAAAGCTACTTAGATTTTCTTTTAAGCTTTTTCCTTTGGCTAAAGTTCTATTGATGCTAGTCTGTTACTGCCTTTAGGGTAAGAAAGATCTTGTGGCAGTTGATTCAACTGAGTATGATGATGGGAATAGTGACTTAAGGGGTAGCGAAGATGAAGAAAACCAAGAGAAAACTGAAGATGAATCATCCAGTGACATTGATTCTGACAAAGAACGCAGAAGGTTGGTTGCCTTGCTTCTTAGTTATGACTGGGACTTATTTGAGCAATATATAATTTCTAACATTCTCTGAATGTAAATTAATCTTGTAATTTTGATGCTAGATATGATGAACAAATTGAAGAGATTCTTGATCACGCTTATGAACGGTATGTGGCCAAGAAGGATGGAAGTACAAAGCAGAGGAAGCGTGCAAAACAGGCCTATTCTGACCAATTGGAGGTATGAATCTCGTATATTGTGTGTAATTGAGAACTCAACATGTTGATCTTTCCCACAACTTTAACAATGTGCAATCTTTTCCTTATTTGCTTGAAAATGGAAGTTGTGTTTCACATTTTAAAATAATTTTATATCCCCATTTTTGTTTAGTTTCTGATTTGCAATTCACACCCTCGCCTTTTTCGCTTTTGATTTTTTAATCCCCTTCCCCCTTCCCTCTCTGCAAATCTGCATTCCTAGGTTTCTCCATCAAGTACAATCTTTTCTTCCCCTATGCTTCCTCACTTCATATTCTATTTATAGGAATTCTGTTTTCCCAGTGCTATTATCATTCCTTCTTATTTATGCTGTTAATACAGAATGTTGAATGGTTGATTATTAAAAGCTGGCAAAATTATCACTTACCAGATTGAATTTCCCTTCTTGGCTATGCAGGTTGGTGATGGTGAAGATGAAGATGTCATTCTTTCTGATCATGATTCAGACAAGGATGAGGCTGATCCTGAAGCAAATCCTCTCATGGTACCACTGGATGATGGGGAAGGACCGACTCAGGAGGAGATTACAAACAGGTGGTTTGGCCAGGATATTTTTGCTGAAGCTGTAGAGCAGGGAGATTTAGATAAGTATGACAGTAATGATGAAATGGACGTTGATAACCAAGAGGAAAGGCCAGCTGTTCGTGAGAAGGCCAAAGTAAATATAAGGCAGGATGAAAGGCCTTCTATCCCTGACAAGGCCAAGGAAAAGAAAATAAACAATGCTGCCAGCCCCAATCGCACTCAACTCCCACCTTCTAAGACACAGGATGATTTTGAGATTGTCCCTGCTCCAGCTACAGATTCAAGTGATGACTCATCTTCAGATGACTCAGAAGATGAAGATGTTGATACAAAAGCTGAGATATTAGCTTATGCGAAGAAGATGCTCAGGAAAAAGCAAAGGGAGCAAATTCTTGATGATGCCTATAATAAATATATGTTTGATGATGAAGGTTTACCTAAGTGGTTCTTAGAGGAGGAGAGGAGACACTGCCAACCGATTAAGCCTGTTACAAAAGAAGAAATTGCTGCAATGCGAGCACAATTCAAAGAGATCAATGCTCGACCTGCTAAGAAAGTTGCAGAGGCAAAGGCTCGAAAGAAGCGGGTAGCAATGAAAAAGCTTGAGAAGGTGCGCCAGAAAGCAAACAGTATATCAGACCAAACTGACATCTCCGATAGGTCAAAGAGGAAGCAAATTGAGCAACTATACAAGAAGGCTATGCCCAAAAAGCCCCAAAAAGAATATGTGGTTGCGAAGAAGGGCGTTCAAGTCAAGCCTGGCAAGGGGAAAGTCCTTGTTGACAGGCGGATGAAAAAGGATGCTAGGGCACGAGGAATGGGTAAACCTGGGAAAGGTGGTTCAAAGAAGGTAAAAAATGGAAAAGTTAGGAAAGGTAGAGGATCTGTCAAGGCTTCAGGGAGGAAGGAAAGCAAAGGGAAAAAAGGTGGGCGTGCATGACTGAACAACTTAAGTTTTGAAAGATACAATTTTAGATTAAAATTGAAGTTAAACAATAAATACATTTTTTCAGTTATTGTTTCAATTTTCTTATCCATGTTGTTCGGCTGATAGATAAAATCAAGTATGATGTTTTGAGTATTGATTCAAGGTGTAACGAATGAGCTGTAGAGTTTTTGCACTCCTAAAATTTTCCTTCCATCCTTTGATTACTGTCTCTGAATAGATCTTTTATATACAATTTTATCAACAACGGGAAGTACCTCCTGGCCTGTTCAATATCTGGCTTAAAATTCAGATTGCTGGAATCTATTGGCAATCTATTTTTATGCACTCTGTTCGTCTTATTGCCATTTCCGCTCTTAGGTCTCATTTTTTTTATTTCGCATTTCCAGTTAAATTTCTCTATAATTTAATAAACCATTTTTTCTTCGTCTATGCCCGCATATTGTGCCTCTTCTTCTGCTTGCTTGTTCGTCAAGCTTAAACGTTCTTTCTTGTACTGTTGCTTAAGTTTTGCCTCTCAGTAGGGGAAAAAAAAACAGTTGCAAAACAAACGCAATTCGATAGAACGAGGAAAGGAAAAAACAAAGGCAGTTGATAGTTCATTCACAGGTAGACATTTATTTACCTACGTTATATTCATAGCAAACTGCAAGTCCATCTATCCCTAACAGGCATATCTTGATCTTGGCTACCAACTTACAAAGGCTGCCCTGCCCACAAGCAGAAGAAAAAACGACCTAGTGAATCCCTGACGGATTCTATACTGCCAGCATATACTTACTCGTACTGATGCACGTTTATGCAGGAGGATCAGACATATTGATCAAGATACTCTTCAACAGTAGTATACTTGACATCCGGGTACAGCTCTGAAGCCTCAACTCCAAATGATGATTCAATTTCAAAGTTGGTGTGATCTCCTTTGACGAAAACAGAGTGTGCAATTGCCAATACAACATTCAGTGGAATGGCAGCTTCTGCAAGAGAGTGAAATTATCCAATGTTTAATCAGCCATTTCTGAAATCTCATCAAAACCCATTCTAGCAAATTTCACAAAACAGATTTCTCACTAACCTTGAATGTTCTTCAGCAGTTGTTCTTCTGGAACATAGCTCCTCTCAAGGGTTTTGCCAATCTTGCTTTCCCACAAAGTCACAAGATCATTAAATGAATACGTGTTGAGAGGGGGTCTAATGTAGAGGATTCTGTTCAGGGTTCTGGGATCATCCACTGCTTTGATGGTATATGTGCCTATATCATCTTCCTTGTTGAAAACAGCTGCAAATCAAAACATGAGGTCGTGAAGTATGGGTTTTAATCACAATTTTTTGCCATAATATTTCCCTGATTTGTTAGCCTGATCTCTCAGCTAAGTTCTAATCTCCAATAAAATTAAAATTAAAGAAAAAAATTTGACCTTTGGGATTTCCATCCCCTAAAATGACGATTTTATCTCTTGGGGGTGCGGTGGCTGCAGGTTGTGCCAAAGTGGGAAGGAAATATCCAGCGAAAAAATTCGAAGACACATAGTTGTAGGGTATTCCTTCAGCTTCAACAGCTCGTCGGATTTTAGCCTTCGTGGCAAAGGCTGTCTTTGCCGGTTCCACCGCATGCACGCGATCCACGTCATTCCCAAATTCCGAAGGCAAAAATCTCTTCAAAAAAGGAAAACCAAAGAAACATTAATATTTTATAATAGATAGGGTTAATGAAGTAGAGAACTTTTACCTTAACATTGCCAGCTTCTTTAATGGCAGCGATGATCTTGTCTTGATCAACTATCTGGCCGTGACCAACGGTTGATATCACCACGTCCACTTGCTTTATCGCCTTTACCAAGCTTTCATGATCGTACAAATCTCCCTACATGTTAAAAAAAAAAAAAAACCATTTCATCTTAACGAAATGACATGAATGATTTGCGAGAAAAAAAGAAACGAACAGTTACATACGTGAAGAAAATTGACTCCCAAAGTTTTGAACTTGTCGATGATGTTGGATTTCGCAGGGTTCGAGAGAGTGGATTCTCTAACCAGAACAAACGTTGGGTGACCGGCTTTTGCACTCGCTTCCACTACAAACTTACCAATGTACCCGGTGCCACCGATCACCAGAATCTTGCTTTTCTCCGCCATCGGAAAGGTATATACCGGCGAATACGAATCTCCGATCACCAAGGGAGAAACAGAGAAATGGGGAAAAGACGGTACAGTGTAAGCTTATCAGCATGAATGACGTGTGTGTACTTATAGAAGAGATGGGTTGATAAGGCTGGATGCATTATAAGTGCGCAATTACTAAAATGCCTTAATGATTTTTCTGCGTTTTTGATTTGGTCCCCAAATGCGTCTTAATGATTTTACTCCTTTTTGCGTCTAGATTCATCTTGCTTTAGGTTTGATGGGCCTTAATCGTCAAACAAATGCGCAATCATTCAATTGCTTTAATATTTTGCTCCTTATTGATTTAGTCCCCAAATGCTTATAGATTCATCTTGATTTAGATCTGATGAGCCTTAAATTTGCATTTGCATTTGTGTAGAAGAGACTAAGAGATTTGGATCAATAATGGTTTAGTCTTATATGTATTTTATTTTTTAATTTTAATTTATTTTTATTCATCAAATTCTTATTTATTAACTCATTTATAAAAAATATTACGCATTTAAATTTTTTTAAACTCAAAATTTTAGAAAATTTAATCGATATATATATCATCTAAACAAATACTCGACTTATTGATATTTCAATTTAGAGTTTATTTTTAGTATTATAATATGTCACATTCGTTTCATTTCTTACTTATAGATTGATGTCATCATTGGTACTATAATTAATGATATTATGCATTTTTATCGAATAGAATTAAAGAATTATTTTCAGCTAAACAATAAAAGAATTTATATTTTATACACATGTCACATAATTTCCTTTTCCTCATTATCAATAATAGATTAAACAATTAAATTTTGTTTGAAACCATTTATCTCCATTTCTACTCTTCTTTGCTATGAATCATTCATCCAAAGTTTGAACAAAGTCAGGATTTTCTCACGGTTGGGTTAGGTTTGCATGTGTTTGTTGTCTACCTATAACTTGAAATTGGATTGTTAGGTAATACTGATTGTATAAATGACTAAGGACAGTGACTATGGTTCAAGGAATTAAGATAAAAACAAAACCAGTTTTTCAAGAAAGCGAAAGAGTGATTAATGGATACATCATCTGAGTTAACGGCAAAATTTTGATCCCTTTAAGGATTGAATGTGATTCAACCATTCATTAGAGAGTAGGGACTTGTTTTTTACAGGTTATTGTGTAAGGATTAAATCTATCATTTGAAATAAGTATAGAGATGAATTGCACAATTTAAACCTAAAAAAAATTGCAAGAAATTTCCTTGACATTGCCTTTATTCTTTTCCAGAAATCAAAAGCTACAACTCTTTTTAAAGTCCTTTCACCATAAAAAAAAAAAAAAGAGAAGTTGGTTTGTAAGTAATAATTCTCATAGTAAGGTGTCTAAATAATCACTGACTGTAGTGAATTTGAAGTGTGGATAGAGTTGTGTCCCATCAACTCCAGAAGACTTGATATCAAAGTATGTATGATCCCCCTTTACGAAGGCAGAATATATGAAAATCATCTCCATGTTGTCTGGATATGGAGTCTCTGCAATTTCACAAGCTACAGTAAATTTTAAAACAAACAAACAGAAAAATGAAACAAGAATAAAACTACCAACAACCGAGAAAATGGCTTGAAAAAGCACCCAATCCCATGCCTCTTGATCTGAAATAATCTAGGAAAAAACAAGTAAAAATATAACATACGAGCAAGTGAATGCATAACGTGCATTACCATCCAAGAATCCCACCATTGGTAGTCTTTCTTCAACCTCTAATCTAGAATCATAATCTAACCAAATGTGAAATAGAGCATAATTGTGTGCAAGTCAACAGCAATGGTACGCACCATTCTTTTGTGAGGCTCTCAGAGATAGGCTAGTGATACACCAAAGATATTCAATATAAGGTGATTTCTCCAACATCCCATTAGTGATACATATTATTCAGAGCTACGTTCCTAATCAATTTAATCATGTAATTCTCTTGCTTTGCTATAACAAGCAACAGATGCTAAATATTTTCAATACTTTTTTAAATGCCTCACTTTTTTCAACTCGCTAATAAGTATATTTATTATAAACTTGCTACAATATGATACATTATACATACCTTTGATTTTCTTAAGAAGCTCCTCTTCTGGTACATAAATCTTCTCAAGTTTCTTATCAATTTTATTCTCCCAAATTGCTACCAGCTCATTCATGGAGTACACATTTCCTGGGGGTCTCAGATACAAAGTCTTATTAAGTGTTCGAGGATCGTCAATGGCACTGATGGTGCAAGCAGCAACATCAACATCCTTCATGAAGACAGCTGCAAGAAAACAAGAGTAAAAGCACACTGCTTTATAGATCTCCTAATCTCCATAGGAAATATAAACTTATTAACCCTAGCAGGCCATCAGCAAACCTTTAGTATTTCCATCTCCAAAAATAGTGACCTTGTCCCTGGGGGGAGTCTTTAGGCCAGGTTGAGCTAGCCATGGAAGTAAATAACTCATAAAAAAGTTGCAGCAAATGTAAGTATAAGGAATGCCTGCAGCTTCTATAAGACGCCTAATCTCAGCTTTTCGAGAGTAGAATTGATGATCCAGGACAGATATCTGAACTTTGTCAGGATCTACACCGAATTCGGATGGAATGAACTTCTGTTACCATTGCAATTATTGAGTTCAAATAAGAGCAATAAGTCTGTTATCCAAAAAGATTAACTAAAGGATTGGTATTTTGGCATTACAAAACCTCTCCAAAATAATAAAAAACTGGGTAGTAAAGAAATAAAAATCCCTTGCTTGGTTCAATTTTTTCTATCTTTAACTAACATCTCTTAACAGCAAATGTAGATTCATTTTCAACAGGAAAAGGAAAAAAAAAAAACCCTCAAAAGTTAAAGCCAAGATGAATAAAGGGCTACTAGACCTTAATGCACCCAGATTCTTTAATAACCTTGATGAGTAGTTTCTGATCAAGAACCTGTTTTGAAGGGATTGAACAGATGATAACATCCACTTGCTTCACTGCTTCCACCAGACTCTTCTCATCTTCAAGTGAACCCTATAATCCAATCCAATTTTTTTAAAAAAAAAAAATAATCCTTTGGGTGTCAATAAATCATAGAGAAGTGTGTGTGTGTGTATATATATATATATATATATATATATATAAACTGCTAAGGAGTGACCTTGAGGGGAATGGCACCAACAGTGGAGAGAAAGTGGAGTTTTTGAGCTCTTTCGGGGTCAGTAGGAGAGGAGTCTCTGATGAGAATAAAAGTGGGGTGACAATATTCAAGGCTGAATTTGGCTAAATGGTAACCTAATCTCCCCATTGCTCCTATTATCAGGACTCTGCTCTCCACCTCCTCCATCTTTCCTTCCTCTAGTTCTCTCTCTTCCCTGGACAGTGTGGAAAGTCGGGGAACTTTTGCAATTGAAATTGAACAATGAACCAAACGACAACGTTTTGCCTTGGAGAATTTGCGGCTATTGGGCTTTAAAATTAGAGTCTTTTAAATTTAAATTTTGAAACAGGATAGAACAGTAACGGAAAGTCAAAAAAATCTCAATATTCATGACTCTTCAAAACTGAAAATTTTTGCTTTTAAACTAAAACACGACAACCTTTATAATTGGTTGCAGAGGCTTTCTTGTTTATACAAATCAATTCAAACACTTAATAATTTTCTACTTTGAAGTTTTTGTGACGTTGGGTTCTTAATCCTTAAGCTGCTATTTCAAGGAGAAAGATTTAGGTTCATTTTTGTTCAGACTTTTTGCAGTTTGTAATTGAATATGTAGTGATGTTTTGCTTTGTTAGATAATTATATCAGTGACCATTGATAAACCTATTCGAATATGTTCTTTTTAATTTATCAAACCTGTTCTATGGCTTAAAATATAATTCTTTTTGTTTTTGTAGGTGGTGGGATATATTGGATTTTTCAACCATGAATGATCTCATGACCAAGTCTTTCCTTAGTTATGTAGAACTGAAGAAACAGGCCCTGAAAGACATTGAAGAGGAGGCTGACCTGGAAATGGGCCAATTTGATCCTACATATGAGCAAAACCTCTCCAAATTCTTTGAAGATGTGACATTGATCGAGAATGATATGGAAGAGATTACCAATCTTCTACTTGATCTTCAAGACTTGAAACAAGAGGCAAAGACCACTGATAGTGCAAAAGTTGTCAGGGGCATTAGAGACAGAATAAACTCAGATATGGTTACTGTTCTTCAAAAAGCAAGGAACATCAAATCGAGATTGGAATCACTTGATCACTCCAACATAGAAAATCGTAACGTCTCAATGGAGTTCAAAGAAGGGAGTCATGTTGATCGAACAAGGGTGTCGGTGACCAATGGCTTGAGAGTCAAATTGAGAGAAATGATGATTGATTTTCAGTCTTTGAGGGAGCACATTGTGGAAGAACACAAACAAGAAGGACAAAAAAAGAGCTATTCCAATGTGACAGGAGAAGAACCAAGTGAAGAAATGATAGAGAAAGTGTTTGAAGGGAAATCAGAAATGGTGTTGGAGAATTCAGAAAGGCAAGAGGCACTGAAGGAAATACAGAGGAGTTTGACAGAGCTGCACCATCTTTTCCTTGACATGGCTGTGCTGGTGGAGACACAAGGGGATAACATCAACGATATTGAATACAATGTGGATCAAGCTGGTATTCAGATTAATGGAGGAACTAATGGGTTGTTTTATGCAAAGCAAATGAACAAGACAAGGACTTGGGCTTGTTGGATAGCGGCTTTAGTGTTGGTTCTGGTGTTGGCATGGATCATCTGCTTAGCTGTTTGAAAGTTCATGCTTTCCTTTGAAAAATTGAGGTTCTTAATAAAATATGAGAATTTTCTTTTCAGTTAAAATCTTTGAAAATTTGTATGAATGAGATCATTCTTTCTAGTAATTTAGCAATTATTTTTTGGTTTTAAATTTGTATGTCATCATAAATTTTATCAAATTACTTATTAATTTATAAAAAAATATCTCACGGGTTAATAAAATGATATATATTTTTTAGAATATATTATAAATAATTAATAATTTGCATATTAATAATTTTTTTAATCTTTTTTTTATTATTTTTTATTTTTAGAATATAAAGATTTGATTGTCAGCAAGTATAATCTGATTCTATAAACTAAATATGCATATTAAGAATTTATTTTTTTTTATCTTTTTATTTTGGAAGATGAAATATTTATATTTAATATGTAATTATTAATGAGACTTTAATTTAATAGCAAAAAGGAGGTTTTTAAAATCTTAAGATATTAAATATGTTTTAGTTTGTTAATTAATTATTCAATAATTTATTATATATGAATATAATGGTTGATTATAATTATAATTTTTTTTGTACTTGTAATTTTAAATGATGTATAAATATTATGTATTATTAGTGAATTACGCAATTACATTTTTAAAAAAGTTCCATTTAAAAAAAATTTTAAGATTAAATTTTTTTTATTTTTTAAAATTTTAAACTTAATTTTTGTATAAGATATCATTATTTTTTATTTGTTTAAAGGAAGGTAAACGCTTGTACAAAGAAAAATGGCGATGATAAGATTAGAATTTACGCTCACATGTCTTTTTTAAAGCTTCTTAACCATTAAATCAAAAGGTGAAAGATTACGAGATATCATTATATTGTTTATAATTTATATTATTTATAATGTATTAAATATAAATTTATAATTAAAATATGAAATGATATTTTTTTTAAGAATGTGATACACATTTATGAAATAATTTTTTTCTACTGTTTATTGTTATATTTCAAGTACGAACAAGATTTGAAATATTTTGTGATATACTTAATCTCTTCATGCAAAACAATTATTTTTTTGGGATAAGTAGTATTTTTAGATAATTAAAATTATAGAATTTGAATTAAATTATTAAAATTAAAAATTTATCTAACATAAAATTAAATAAAATTTGTACGCAATAAAATTTGAATTTAAAATTTTAAAATTTCTCGCTTACCGGCAAGAAAAATCTCATTAACATTATAATTATTACCAAAAAACAGTAAAATACTGATACAAAGTGACAGTACTTACAGTTTCCAGTTTAAACATTTTCCTATTCAGCTTCCATGGATCACAGAATCCTTCATTTACATTATCATAAACTTTTATTATTTTTGACACTTTAATAATTATTATGTCTGGTGTCTGGTAGACATAATAATTTGAGATCACATCATCACTTTTTTTTTTTTTGAAACTTTTCGATGTTTAATATTTACTTTAAATTTTAAATAATTCAAAATTAAATTGATTCTATCCCTAAAAAAGATATTTTTAAAATTTTTTTTATGCACAAAAATTGAAATTAAAAGTTTATTTAAAAAAATCAAATTTCTTATCATTAGATCAAATATATTCTCATTTTTATAGTTTTTTTTGATAAAAAAAATTTTAAAGACAAATAGGCTGCTCAACTCTTAAATTAAAATAAAATATATTATATTTGATAATTTAATATAAGTAATTGTAAATTATATATTAGAGATGGTTATAATTTGAGATCACATTATTATTATTTTTTGAAATTTTTTAGTGTTTGATATTTATCTTAGATTCTAATTAATTCAAAATTGAATTAAATCGAACCTTATAAAAAATATAAATTTTTTAATTTTTTTTCATCCATAAAATTTAAAATTAAAATTTTATTTAAAAAATTTAAACTTTTTATTATTCAAATCTAATATATTTTTATTTTTATAACTTTTTTTTGTAAAAAAATTAAAAATAGATAAATTGTTAAATCTTTAAAGTCAAAATAAAATATAACATATTTTGATAATTTAAAATAAATAATTATAAATTATATATTTGAGATGATTAATAAAAAATCATCCATAAAATTTAAATTTAAAATTTTTTTATAAAGTAAGATGAATTTTAATTAATTAAATATATTATATGTTTTGCCATCCTTATAATAAGAAAGCACAAGCGATAAGAAAGCTGACATTATTGGACGGAAGCTTGAAGGACAGAAATTAAGCGGGAGAAATAAACGTGTCTGTACATGGCAGAAGATATCATTTTTTTTGTGGTGAAAATCAATGTGGTACTTTTTCAACAACTTTTAATTGAATTTAATGCGTTGGTCGGCAGGCAAAGTCATTCGGTACTGTTTTTCTTTTTTTTTTTTTTTCTTTATGATATAAAATGTTTCAAGCCCCACCTGTTGCAGCTGGAGTTGCTTGTCCTCTTCCACATAATGGCCAGTTTGTTGTCCTGAAATGTATATACGAGGCAGAAAAAGACGATATGAATACTGATTGGTTTAATTGATAAAAAATTATTTTTTATATAAAAATTTTGGTTTCAATTTAATTAATAATTATTTATTAAAATTATATTGAATGTATAATTTTTAATCAATTATTTTTAATTATTAAATATGATATATTTTATTTTAATATAAAAATTAAATAATTTATTTATTATAATTTTTTAAAAAAATAATTAAAAAAAGAGGGAAGATATTCAAAGGAATTCATGGCCAGTAATATATGCATAAGGCGTAGAATCAATATATATGTGCTTCAATCTTAATTTTTATACTCTAACTGAGTACTTAACGATCAAGGTATAATAATAAAAAAATAAATGAATAAAACACGTTCACTCTCAAAGAAAATGAACTCGTTTCTTACTTATTGAATCAAAGTTGAGGCCGAATTTTGATTTGGTTTAGCTTTTGAAATTAAAAGTATAATTGATCGAATTTAAATTAATATAATATTAAATTTAAATTTAAATTTAATTATAAATTTAAAATTTAAATTAGATTTAAAATTGATTAAAATTTATTTTTTTAATTTAAATTTGATTCAATATAAAAATCGAATTACTCGAATTTTTTTAATTAGATCTGATTAACATATAAAAATAAATTTAATTTTTATATTTGATAAAAATTTAATTATTTATATTTAAATTTAAATTTAAATTTAAATTATTTTATTAATTAAAATATATTAAAATATAAAAATTAAATTAAATTTATGAATAATTTAAGTTAGATATAAAAATATTTGAATTTAATTTTATTAATAAATTAAATTATTTAAATTTAAATTTTACGTAATAATAATTGAATTAAATTTAAAATTTTATTTAAAATAAATTAGAATAATTTGCTAATAATAATGTATCTTGACCATTAGCCGCCAGTGAAGCAGCAGTTAATGCTAGGACCCTCGAACTCGTGCTTAGACGTGATGTATTTATTTTCTTTTTTGAGTAGTCAAAGTTTGATAGAATATGCTAAAAGAATCTTATGGTATCTTTTAATAAATTTAAAAAAGACAAAACTTATGTTGGGTTTGCACATTTTTTATTTTTTTTTATTAAAGTGGTTAATTAATATTTGCATTTGTCCTTTCTCTTATAATAGCACACATTCATGACAATGTAGTCAAAATTTTTGTAACTTTTACTAATATAATCAGTAAGAATTCACTAAGCAAGTGGTTGTTGAAGCAAGTACCTAGGAATCTTTAATTAATTAATTAATTATTTTTTAAATAAAGAAATCTTAATTTTTGTTTTGTGCGTTGAGTAACGAAACAATAATTATATTTAGGATGTTAATTTTATTTATATTTAATGAAAATTTTAAATTTTATTTGAATGAAAATAAAAATGAGCATTGTATTGAAGATATAGAGATGAAAATAGGTATGATTTTAAATTTTTATTAAATATAAAAATAAAAATGGTAATATAATGCTCATCTTGTATTTGTATTTTTATATATTTAACAAATAAATTTTTTATTAAATAATTTTAAATTAATTAGAAATTATATTTTTATTAAAAATAAATTAATATATATAAATTACTTAAATATATAAAATAAAAATAAAAAACCTAAAAGAACTATTTTTTATTTTGAATTTTTTTAAAAAATTATGAGTAAAAAAATTATCTATCTATTAAATATTTGAAAAAATAAAAATAAATTTAAATTTAAAATATTCATTAAATATAAATATGAAATAGATATAATACAAAAATCTGAAATAAAAAATACTCTTCCTTATCGTACGTTACCAATTTACATCTTAATTGCGTTAAAGTTAGACGTGTTCCTAGCTGCTCGCTTTCATCTCCTTTCTCCGTGCAGTTTCCGTTGTCAATATTCACTGCAAATTTTATCATGGGCACATGCACTCGGGACAAGCACGGTTAATTTTTGCTGACAGGAGAAGAGGAGGAAAAAGGAGAAGAAAATGGCGAATATAGTAATAGTTCTTTTTTTTAACAACATGTGATAAGTGAAATCTGAACTGAATCAGAAGTCCGTAGACTTGAAAGTAATTTATTAATTATTTAAGGGGAAGTTTTCCTTGATTCTTGTGAATAAAGAGGACGGACAGTGAAAGAGCATCAAAAGGCAAAACTTCTTGTCTCAATCATTCCACTCCGAGCAATCGTTGCTCGATTTTTATTCGAGGTAGTTGCCATTAATTTGCACATTCATTTACTTACAATCTTGCTTCTTGTGTTTACATCCTTTCAAAAGCAAGGACTCTGATGGTGCAACTGATCAATCAGAGAAGGTTTATGTTATAAAGCAAAAAAGGGATTGGGTGTATATATTACATATGCTTGATTCAGTTGACGGTTCTCTTCTTGGATCAGTTCGTCATCAGTTTCATTGTTTTCAGGGGAAAGCGTCGGGAGCAGAGTCTGCCGGAATCTTGGATCATTTTGAGGCTTTCGATTAACCAAGCCTTTTAGCAGGGGTCCTGAATTTCCGGCCATGGAGCAAAAGAAATGGATCCTTACAGTTGTGTTAGCCTTCGTCGTGGCAATGTTGCCTTTGACTTTTCGAATCCTGGAATCGCATCAACTTCAGCTTTTATATATGGGGTACTTAATTTATGCAAGTTGTTTTTTTTTTTTTCTTTGTTGCTTAATACATAGAAAGCCAATATTACAGTTGCTATATCAACATACTATGACATTTGAATCCAATATATCTTTCATTTTCTCTTTTTCTTTTTAGATGCTGTTGACCTGTTATCATTATCCAGGGAACTAACAAACATGATACTTGGCAAGCTGGGAGGCTGGGGTTCCAGTAGACATGACCTTAGCATAGACAAGGCAGCAAAGAGTAAAGCTATCGGGCCAAACTTAACAGCGTGCCATCCATCTTATGGTCGTCCAGATCTTCTTGTTTACTGTTGCCCTCCTGGATTTGAATCTCCATTGCCCTTTGTCGATTTCCAGTTTCCTAATCCTCAATCGCATGTACGCGTGCGCAGGCCAGCCCACCTTCTGGACCAGAACGACATCTCCAAATATAATAAGGCCTTGTCGATCATGAAGTCCCTGCCATACGACGACCCTCGAAGTTTTGCACGTCAAGCCAACTTGCACTGTCTCTTTTGCACTGGAGCCTACGAGCAACAAAACTCCGATACTCCTCTCAGTATTCACCGGACGTGGTTATTCTTTCCTTGGCACCGTATTATGATTTACTTCCATGAACGCATCCTTGGTAGTCTGATCGGAGACGACACCTTTGCTTTGCCCGTGTGGACTTGGGACATCCCTGAAGGAATGATGATTCCGAATTTTTATGTCAACATGAATTTATCTTTCTTTCATCCAGAGCGTGACTTTTCACATTTTCCACCTCAGATGGCAGATTTAGACTATGCCACTGAAAGACATATAAGTCGCGAACAGCAAATAGATACAAACCTGGCATTTATGTATACCCAAATGGTATCTGGTGCAAGGAAGACAGAATTGTTCATGGGATGCGCATATAAAGCCAACGAGGGGTATTGTAATGCACCTGGCACTGTAGAGCGTGCTCCTCACAACACTTTACACACATGGATTGGCAGCAATTTAAATCCTGGAAGGGAAGATATGGGTAAGTTTTACTCAGCAGCAAAAGACCCCATTTTTTATGCACATCATTCTAATATCGATCGTCTTTGGGACGTTTGGAGGGAGATTCAGGAATATCAATTGGATATCAAAGATCCAGACTGGCTTGACTCTTTCTTTTTCTTCTATGATGAGAACTTGAAGCTGATAAGGGTTAAGGTTCGCGATGTTCTTGATATCACCAAACTTGGTTATTCTTACGAGGAGGTCGACCGTCCTTGGTTGAATAAACGTCCCTCGCCTTCAGTTCCTCCAAAACTAGCTCGTCAGATACTAAAATCCAAAGAGAATGAGAACCAATTTCAATTTTCAAGCAACCGTGTTTCGTCCTCTGATTTCAGGCCCCATGGTCGAGCTCTAGACATTGGCTTGACAGTAAAGGTTAACAGATCTAAAGATCATTTGATCAAAAAGGAGAAAGAAGAGGAAGAGACCATAGTTGTGCATGGAATTGAAGTGAAAGGAGACGCATATGTTAAGTTTGATGTGTATGTAAATTTGATTGATCAGACAACAATCAGTCCAAAGTTCAGGGAATTTGCAGGGACCTTTGCTCACATCCCTGGGGGTGGCGAGATGATGAAGAGAAAGATCAATCTGAAACTGGGAGTGTCAGAACTATTGGAAGATTTGGAAGCAGATCAAGATGAAAGCATCTGGATAACATTGTTACCAAGGACAGTAAGCTGTGGTAATGTAACAATTGAAGCCATACAAATTGAGTACATCAAATAAATCATTTCTTGGTTAGGAAATAAAAAGAAAACTTTTTGAAGTCTCCTTTATTTTGGAGATCTCATTGTTATGATGCAAGATATTTTCTTTTCTTCTTTTTTTTTATTTTGTTTTTTATTATGGAGTTCAAATGAATCGTCGGTGATGATAATGGAAACTATCAGTCATTGGTCTATGCAAATTCCTTAACGTCGTCAAATAGTATATGTGTATTGATTTCTTGTGTTAATGTAACTATTGTAATCAAATGGTTACGATTTGATTTGATCATACTTAAACTCTAAAGACCCATAGTTGAATCTGCAAATTTGAGGCCGAAAGGCAAAAATTGATCGCTGTGGTCCTTTCTTTTGATCATTATCCAGCAGCAGCCCTTGCTTTGGCTTGTCTTTTTCTGTGAAATGACCTTTATAACTTCTTCCCACCGAATGATATGATTGCTGTCTTTATTTTTTGTAATCAGGTTTGGATTTATCTGATTTTTTTTTTTAAGTCAAGGTAGGCAAAGATTGTTTTCCAGCAAACAGGCCAACTGTCACCAGTTAAACTTTCTTTCAACAAGTGATAAATTACGTGGTATTTAAATAAATATTTTCATTCAAATCAATTAATTATAATTCGATATCTAAATAAATAATTATAAGTCACAATTAATTTTAAATATATATAAAAAAATATATTTATATCAAAAAAATAAAAAATATATCAGATAACATTCAAAATTTTTGAATAAAAAATATATTTTATTATTATCGAAAATAATATATCAAAATTTTACACCATCATCAAAATCAAAGAGATAACCTTTGATGAGTGGTTTACGTCCGTATCCTGAGACAGTCTGACTGCTTATTCTCTTAAAGATCATAAAAAATTTTAAAACTATATTATCATTAATCATTATAATATTAAAAATAAAAATATTTTTTTTAACACGAGATTTACTCTCCTCTTGACATCTCTATACAATCATGACTTTATACGTGAATGACTCGTAACAACTTAAACTTCAATCAGAATCCTATATAAGATTGGCTTATGACACTGACCGTGTGCCAATTTTTTTTGTCGATATCAATAAATATTCTTAGGTACTTTTTCCGACATTTTTTATTGGTATCAAATTTTTCTAGTGATAGCTTGAAATTTTTGAGTAAAATAATCAATAGTAACTTCTTTTATTGGAGATAAATTAATTTAATAATATCCAAAACACAAATTTACATGCACATCAAGCCCAAAATTTTCAAGATTTCAAAACCAAAAAAATTGTTTTCTTATTAGTACTATTTAACACAAAAAATTGCAAAATAGTACTATTATAAGTTGAAGGTGCATACATGAAAAATTCATTTGAATTGATTCTATATGCTGAGACAATTCATCGTGAAGTCAGTTTACTTTGTTGAGTTAGCTTCTACTTGTGAGAATTGTCAGACACATAAACAGAGCAGCCCAATATCTAGCTCATAATTTGGCTAAGATTGAGGGTAAGGTGGGAAGTATCCAATGACTGCTCAACAAATGTCATCAGTGTTATCTAGCTCCTAAAAGGTTAAGCAACGCCATCGGCTTGTTGAAGGGGAAGGGAGAGCAGAGGTTGAACATGAACGCTTGCGAGCAAAATATGATATATAGGGGCTTGAAGGGAAAACAGTAAAACCATATGTTATTGATGAAAATATAGTTTTGAGAATAAACATGACAGCTACTTAAAACCAAACATGGTCACCCTGAGCTGGTGAGCTTTACCATTAAGAAAAAGTGTTAAGAAATTCCAGCTGCTGTGGCTTGTTCAAAATGTTTTTTAAGTGCATGACAACAGCCATATCGAATATAAGACTTGTCTTTTGTAGACTGCTTATACATCAATCAATGCGTTCGGTAAAATTTAATACAATAATGAATTTAATTATTTTCATCAACCACAGTGGAAATGGTACTTGGGCGACTTTTGAAATTGGTTGGTGCAGGTCTAAGCCACCCTCTCCCTCCAATTATGTCCTTGGTCAGAAATGGTGCAGCTTCATCATGTGATAGGCGGTGCGACCACTGAACCCTCTTCGATGTATCAGCCCCGGGACCATTGCACTTGTATTCCCCATAATACACAGTACTGTCATGTAAATTAGAAATCATAAAATTCCCAGTAAACATGGTAGTGACATTACGAGGTATTGCCATATTGGTTTTCAATTCATAGAATGAAGTTTGAGTCTGATTTTAGTTTTTCAAATTAGATAATATACCAATGCTTGCTTTGGTCTTGCCAGTCATCCCATCCTTGTGGGACTATCACACTGGACATGTAGGTCAGGGCAAAGACTACACGAGAATAAGCACCCCACGGCCTTCCAAGGAAAGCAGCGCCAATGCCAGTGATCTTGCAACACAAGAAAGTGAAGCCAGTATTCTCTGACGGTGAAATCCTGCGTTGAGCAGTGATAGACCCGTTTCCTGTTGAAAGGGAATGCAAATGGCACCTCTACAAGGAGATTAAAGTTGAATCAGTTTGCTAGTCAACTATGAAAATTTGTACTCCTGAAATCCTGCCTTAAATTTGTACTCACTTCATAAAGGGAGGCAGCATTTCCACACACAAAATCTGTGGCTCCTTCATTGTAGCAATTGCTGAAATAATGCTTTCCAGCATCATCTAGGAGAGTATCTTGATAGGAGAGAATCCTGCATCCATAGAATGCAGCTCTGTCTCCTGATACCCTCATTGCAACAGCCTTGCCAGACGTCCCATATGTGTTCTAAAGCCACAAATTCAATTCATTAGAATTTGGAGATAAATCAGCGAACTTAGGGTAATCTCATTTTCAAACTCTATTCATATCCAAATAGCACATGTCCATGTATCAATAAAGATGGTTATGCCAAAATGGTTTCAGTTTAAAACCAACAAAATACACAAGCAGTGGATTGTAAGGGAAGAAAGTGGAATTTAATACTTGTTTGGAGGCCACTATATGCTGTAGTTGAAAAGGAAATTTAGAGATGGATGAGTGAAGTTTTAGAATATCCTTTCACTACCATCAGCTCTAGGAATCGATTATACATATAATATCAGCCAAAATTAGGTACCTGAATTGTGAGATTGCGTCCAACAAAGTCAGAAGCCAATACAGTGAGCGTTGCAGAATCAAATATCTCCCCGCTGTCACTCCATGTTATTATGGTATCAGAGGCCTGAGTGCCACTTAATGTTATAAATGGCTTATCACCAGGCACAACAATCTTTTCTCTGCTTAATGATAATTCAAACGAAACAGGAGTAAAAAAATGTTTAAAAAAAAAAAAACATATTCGCTTTTAATCGTGGCCAAGCCCAAATATTACCTGTATGTCCCTGGCTTAACCCAAATGAAATAAAGTGCAGAGTTATTAGATGGAACAGCGTCAACAGCATCTTGTATCTTCCTAAAATCCCCATTGCCAGCCTGATCGACCCTTAAAAGAATGGCGGTGGACATATCTATGGCTGTTGCATTAACAGTAAGAGAACGAAAAAGAATTCCAATTACTGAAATGATAACAATGTTAATAGCATGGCTATAAATATTCATTTCTGCGCCCATGTGCGCATATGATGAGACTTCCTTCGTCTCGATGGGTGTGCTGGCTGAGAAAATTAGATTAAAACTCATCAAACAATGATTTTAGTGAAGCAACAATGAAGCAAAGTTACACAATGTTGACAGCTTAATTACGTACATAGAACAGGAAGGTAGAGGGGGCCTTATTATATGGTCTTCCCAAATCCCAAAGGAAGTGAATGACAAACATATAGGTAATCAACAGTGTGGATCGCTTTCTTATGGTTGAAGTTCAGAGATAGTGATATTGACTCAAGCAAGCCTTTGCATGCCGATTACATAGACTGTCAAACAAATGTAGATTTATAGCAGTCTATCAATAATTCACACCATTGTAGACCGAATTTTAGTTAATGAAAAAAAATCAATATGCAGGTATCTTATACTCATGATGACTATTGGATTTAGAATTCAAAATATGTATTAGAATAAGCAAATTCCATGCCGTAGGAGCTTAAACATTCATTAGATAACCATTCAACTGAAAATTTGAAATGTTGGATGAAATTTGACATATTTGGCAATTTGAATGTTAGTTGATTACTTCAATCCCGACAGGTTTGGTATTCTTGAACCTGAAGGATCGAGCTAGAAGTAACGTATTAGTAATATTTAGGTAAAGCCTCTTGCCCTAAAACTCTGAAAAAAGTCTAATATGACAATTATATCTTAATTGGTGGTATTAACAAATTTACAAGTAGGTATACTGGCTTTGTTCCTTAAATCTTGTACTCAAACTCGCAAGTAACAATGGTTACACCAAATACTTAGACCTCAAAGTGTAGGTGTTCTTGTTCGAAAAATCAAATTCAAATCTCCTTTCTATTAATTAAAAAATAATAAAAGTTAATATCATAAATAATTTGTAAATTATAATAAAATATTTAATATTATATTTAAATTTTAAAAATCTATAATGTGATATCTAAATTATATATCTATTAACTAATATAATATTTGAAAAGTTATTTATTTATCATGTGTTATCATTTAAAGTTAATCACGTTAAAAGTGAATACTATTTTAATTAACAAATTTATAATTCATATATCACATTAAAAATTTTTAAAATTTAAATATCACATTATCTATCTTATTATAGTTTAGGGATTATTCATGAAATTAACTTAAAAAATAATAAAAGCAATAGTGTTGAAAAAAATCATTTTTTGGGATGAAGGAAATAATTATTTATTCATGAAATGAGTTTTTTTTACATAAATCAATTACAAATATCAAAACAAAAATGAATAGAGGAGGTACTAACTATTGAAAAAAAATTGTTATTGTTCCATTTAATGGAACCCAATCTACTTTTGTAGATTTTGGGCTTACCTGATTTTGCTAATTGTGGGCTACAATATGATCTGAATCCAGCCTGGTCCGCTGTTCAAGGTTCCAGCTCTAAAATAATTGCGAGGCAATGTGGAATGACTCGTGTGAGTTGAATTCTACGAATCTGCGATCTTTGGACACGACACAATGTTCAAAGTTCAATCAAAGACGAACTTTGTGTCTGGCGGCGACACCGAAAGCAGACTAATCAAAGTTGGTCTGCTATTTCAACCCACGTTCCAAATATTAAAACCAAAACGAAACTTCAAAACAGGAAGGAAAAAAAATATCCAAGGAAACCAGAATTCAGAAACGAAAACAACTTTTTTTGTTTCTTTAAGGAATCGTTTTGGAATCAATCAACTAAATGGAGACGGTATTGGAAGATGAAGAGTACAATTACAGAGAAGTAATTTTACCTAAATTGATCCCAATAGTTCCAGAGCCGGGATTAGAGAGGGAAACAGGGGAGAGAAGGAGAGGCAGGGATATAGTTATAGCCGTTGATCATGGTCCCAACAGCAAACACGCCTTTGATTGGGCAGTTATTCACCTCGTCAGGCTTGCTGATACCATCCATCTTGTCCATGCTGTTTCCAGTACGCAAAATACCACATGGTTATTTCTTTGAAAGTTATCAACTACTCTTAGGTTGTTTTGTTAATTATTTCTCAAATCCCTTTCTGGGGTTCCTTTTTTTTTTTTTTTGTTTAAACAGGCGTCAGAAACGAGATTGTTTATGAAATCAGTCAAGGGCTTATGGAGAAGTTAGCTGTGGAGGCTTTTGAAGTTGCCATGGTTAGTTTTCTAATTGCTTAAAGATGTGAAATCAATGAGAGTGTGTGCCTATCGTATGAATATTTAAACATAGGCTGTCCCTGATGCATTCGTCTCCGTGTCTAATATTTCCATAGACGAGTATATTGATTGTGATCTGCAGATTACTTCTTTTATTGAGAAAGAGAATGGGTAACAATTTTTATGAAGACGAATGTAATCTCTACCTATGTATGATGCAAAATATAGGTTGGTTAGTTCCAATTCTGGAACTTTAGTATGGCATTTATAGGGAAGTTCACTTTAAATATGCATCAATAAAAACCACCTACTGAAATCTTGAACTTTGAATTGATTTTCTATTTGCACCTTAAACTTGTTCTCTGTTCTTTCTTAATCAATGTCGATCCATTGTAAATATGCAAATTTTATTTCGAATATTCTGTCAAATATATGATATAGTCCAGTGTTTTAGTTTTTTACTAAAAGTGTATATGTTGATAGAAATCTAACAGAAACTTTGAATTTTTAATGGAACATGCTATTTAAAGTGCAATTTAACAAATAGTTTTATCATCAATACGTTCTAACTTGGTTACAAGTTTATGCTGCAAATTGATGATTGATTCAAACCTCAGGGTAGCATTTTGCAATCAACCCTTTTTTTTGCATGTCCACTTTAACTCAAATGTAGCGTAGAGGGTCTACAATTATTCAGTTTTTGGGTTTCAAAATCATAGTTGTTCTGGAATTAGGTGAGGACTACAGCTCGAATCATTGAGGGGGATGCAGGTAAAGTAATTTGCAAGGAAGCAGAAAGGTTGAAGCCAGCAGCAGTGGTTATGGGAACTCGTGGTAGAAGCTTAATACAAAGGTTTGCTTTCCCCTAAACTACATGCTACATCTTTCTGTTTGGATGCTTGTGCTTGTGTTACTTTGCCATTCTACAAAGTGAGTAAATTACCCCCTTGTTTCCTTGCTCTTCTCTCATCATTTTTATACTTTTGTAGTGTTCTTCAAGGAAGTGTGAGCGAGTATTGCTTCCACAACTGCAAATCTGCTCCTGTCATAATTGTACCTGGGAAAGGTATCATTTCTCTATTCTACAGAATTCTTCCCTTTCTTTTCTTTTACTTTATCCATTGGAAATTTGGAATGATTCACTCATTTTTTTTAACTTGGCAGAAGCAGGAGATGAATCACTGATATAGAGGCATGAGTTAACCTGAGAAACTAATAGTCAGGAGATTGTTTATTTGATTGTAATGATAGCTTTGTTGTTTGTTTGTATGTATGGCGGTGTTACAGAGAAACCTAGAACATTGTCTTATCTGGTTTTACCATACAATTTTTTGTGTGTAATTAATTGTTTCGATTATGATTTGCTTGATTAGCCGAAATCCCAATTTATGTTGTGGCAATATTTTCTTTTTATGATTAGTGGATTTTGGTCATCCAACATGAAAGCAGCAAAAAGGTTTAGCAGAACTGAAATGTACAAGCAAAGATGAAATTTCGAACAGCAAATCACTTCATAATCCACATTACAAACATGATATTTTTTCCGTGGGTTGCCAATTTTTCAATGCATCTGAGTTGCATTCATAACAAATCAATGGCTACAAGTGCTGCTTTGCTGCAACATATCCTATCTAAAATTCATCCAGGTTATTAGTCTAGCTGCTTTCTGGAAGCCAGAAGTCAGTTCCATCATCCATGGATGTGTTGAGCATTCATTCATATCTAGGGTGGCAGTTCCATTGATGTTGTGTTGGTATTGATCTGATTTACCAAACTAATTTTCCTTATTTCTGGCAGATTACCTGTTTTTCATTTACAACAAATTCATTTCTGCAATGGAAATCTTAATTATGGTTGCTTGTAATTATTATCGTACTGAAATCTTCGGCCGTCTAATGGGTCTAATAGATCCACTCCACAAGTGAAATGCCCTTGAACGGATGACTTTCCTGTGCCTCTGCCAACCCATTTGTTCCCAGCTGCAAACGGGCCCAGGTAATGTGTCTTAAAAAGCAGCCCTCTTAGCGGCTTTAGGCAGCTTCAGTCTGATAACAGAAACATCACTTTCAAAAGGCTTCAATTATACATGAAATTTGTCTCGACTGGAGCTTTGGTTATTTCATATAGGTCCCAGATTTCGAGCAACTTATTGTGAACAAAATTTATGGTTTAATGTGTCTTGGTCCTGCCATTAAAATATCAGCATAAAAGATGAATATTTTAACATGAAATAGTCTAGTTCGATAGTTCTTGTTTATACCAATTACGATATTATATGCAAGTATGTAATCCTGTCTATGGAATTCTGGCAGGAAGCAGTGGAATGGTGCTGGCTGTTTCTCAGGATTCTTGTTCAAGGTAAAGACAAGCACTGGACTTTCACTTGCTCCAAACAAATCCAACAGAATCTTTGTGGGATTTGTCCCTTTTTATTCCTTGGAATTGCTGCATGAGAAAGGTTAGAAAGGAGGGAAAAAATACACACAAAAGAAATGGGCCCAAGAAAGGGAAAAGGCAATCTCATCTTTCACAATCAACACAAAACAAAGAGAATCAAAGAGATCTTGCCTATGGATGAGGCCAGGTCCACCCCTTTCACTTTTACTTATGGCTTGCAAATGAAGGTAAGCTGAGGCTTGTGACTCCAAGAATAAGTAGATGCAATGAAGGTGCAGGCATCCTTCAATGGTCCTTGCCAGAGCCGCAACCTACACTGAAAAGCTTCCTTCTTATTCATTACAACACCAGTAGTTTTTTGAGTGTCTTTTAAAACTATCCTTCGATAGAACATCCCCCAGTCCTTCAGCTTTTGCTTGTAGGAATTCAGGTCCATTATTGACAATTATGATAAAGATGGTTGCTCAAGTGGTGTAGAGAGTTTTTTTTTAATTTTTTTTATTATCTGGGTTCATATCTGTTAAGAGACGGTGAATATAATTTCTCGTGAATTTATTTGGTTTGACGTAAATAGACTTGTTTAATCTGATTTTAAAAGTAAATGTAATAGACAAAATCCAAGAGGCTGTTGCCGCTAAATAAAAAAAAAAAAGAATTGTGATAATCTGGATAAACGTAAATCCAATCAAGTTACATCCTAAAAGGAAAATTGAAACTATTTTTTTGGCCTTCTGCTGAACAAAGAAATGGATAGGAGGTTCAACCCCGGGTGACCATAAGAGTGTCCTGATTCCCTTGCCTGCTAGTGCTAGAGAACCTAAAACCAAGCAGCGCCCAAGGGTTTAGATTTGTCTCCAAGTTGACAAGTTCCATCTTCCGTTGATCACCCACACAAGCAGTTAATGTACCTCTACATTTGTACCACATTCTTCTGCAGATTTATCCATGTTGATATCAGGTGCATCAACCTTCAGTTATTATCTATTTTGTAGTTATGTATGGTTTTAGTAAAGCCGTTGTGGCTTTGTTAATGAGATACATCATCAATATTCATAAATGCCAAATCATATATCGTCCTTTTACTGGATTCTTACTGATCTGACAAAGTAATGTTTGTGTGACTAACATGAGTTCTGAGTTTTCTCCACCAATGAGCTAAAACAGCAGGTAGACTGACTACAGAAGCCCCTGTTTTCTTCTCCAGTTCGTATTTTCCTGGTGAATCTTAATGTGTTGAAGTAAAAATCTTGTGAAATCTGGGAACATTTGGATTATTCTCTCCCTGGATTACCATTAAATAAGCAAAGTGCCTGCGTCCAAGCTTTATATACAGTTTTGAAGTTGACAAATTGGGTAACTCCTCTTAGGATGAATCATAAAAGAATAATCTATATGGAAATGATTCAAGTCTGATTCAATTTCCCTAGAAAAAAAAGTAATATTGGATATGACTTGGGAGTCATAGAAACCAGTCAAGGGAGATGAATAACAAAGGGATGGTTCCCTTTCTGTGACATCCCTGTGCCTGTGCGCATACAATTTTCGCTCCTTATTCTTCATTATATGCAGTTATGCACTAATTATCAATGTCCCGATCAACATATATTATTCTAACTAAAAGGGAGCCAAGATGGTCCACTAATAGGATTCCTGTCCTCTGTCCTTGCTGGACTGCTCCAAGTTGTCACTTAGGTTTATCAAATAGAGGAACAACTTGTGCCACTGAATTATAGTCTATGCATTCCCTCACCATTACAAAATGTTGTGGTGCTTCTTGCATTCTCTAGTCTAGTTTAATGCAGAACTAGATTCACTTTCTATCGTAGAAATGAAACAGTGAGTGCAAATAACTATGTCATTGTTAAAGGAGGTCAATTGAACTAGACTGATCTTTCCTTGCATTTATCCATATCAACCACCTTTAACCCACCTGTTCTTGACCCCCAAATTTTTGTTCTCCGCCTCCATCCCATGACCTTTATTTTTACCTTAAATGTAATTGGAATCCATTGTGCTGTGATTATGAACATACAATATGAACAATAGAGAGTTTGAAGTTAATTAGTAATGATCTTATTCATACTATTTTCAAGCATACACGCAAATATTTATATAACCTTATGTATTTAAAGAAGCAAAAAAGAATCTTGATCTTATTCATACTATTTTCAAGCATACACGCAAATATTTATATAACCTTATGTATTTAAAGAAGCAAAAAGAATCTGGATCAAAGGCAACTGGAATTAACTCAATCGTCAATAAACCGTTGACTGATATCGTGATTCACATCTCCATCTTTAGATGGCTAGCTTCAATGGAACCCTGCATAAATCAAATTAGGTAGATCAGATATCAATATTTAATATCAGAAAAAGTATTAAGTTTTCGGTGATAGAAAAACATCAGTAGTTGCCCTGAAATTTTTAAAGGACGGGTATAACAAGAGGTCCGGTCCAACTTTTCATGCTGTCGCCGGTTCGATCTTCCTATGGAATTCAACAGCAAATAGAAATTAACAGTGTGATGACTTCCCGAGTTTTGCTTTTTCAGGTCATTGTGGTACCGTAGGTGCACATTAGTAGGTCAAAATATTGTTTACTCTATCTAAATGAATAATCAAAGGAATATATTGATCATTGAATAAAATCTATGGTTCCGATAATTATGGAGTGAAAATGATAGAAAGCTTCCTTTAAAGTAACTTTCTTCATTTCAATCATATATGGGACACTTTTCTTCCTCGGCAAAATCATTTAACAAATGTGATGTCTCTATCAGCAGTAGCTAAACCCAGTTTGCTTCATTTTCTGCCTTGAAAAATAATCAAAACAAGAAAGACAACATTAACAATGACGTGTTAGCTTTTTGTACCTGTAAATGGTTGAGATGGAAAGGGTGTTGTTGATCCTTCCTGGTCAAATCCCACATTGTAAAGATTTTGCAATTCAACATCCCATGCTGCAGAGGATTGAAATTGCTGCATTGCGAGTGTTGATCTATAGTGAGAAAAATGGTGAATACTGTAGAAGAGAGTAAAGCACAGGAATAAAAAGGAGAAGGGAAAATTACGGCCAAGCAGGATGAGTCGAGAAAGGATGCATCGGGGATTGATAGAGGGGCATTAATGGTTCTTTGAAGTGCCATATCAGGAGAGTTTATTTCCATTCCCATTCCCATTCCCATTTCCACTTCACGACAAGAAACCACTTGTTGAACCGGATTGAACTGAAGATAAGGAGGGTTTGCCATTTCTGATAACATCCCAACTGTTGGAAAAGTAGTCGTACAAGATGCAAACAGCTGTCGAGAACAAACAATTCCAGCATAATTAGTAACAGAAAAATGTAATACAGCAGCTGGATTTTGCCTTACCTGTTTGGCAAAAAGATTATCAATGTTGAAGTCAAGCTTTGGATTTACAGCAGCTAGTTTCATAGATAGGAGCTGCAGATTATGAGCATGGGGGCACAATTAAGATAGTGGGTGAACATAATATGGTAAAAAAAAATGAAGATTCCATAGGTTTTTTTTACCTCAACTTGCTGTTGAAGAGATTGAACATAACTGGTTATTTCATCAAGCATTCCTGCTTTGCCTGTGATTTTGTTACATCCCGGAACTAAATCTTGCAGATACTTCATTCTTTCACTGATTTTTTCCCTTCTAACCTATATAATGAAAACAGAAATCAAACAAATTAAAAACATTATTCTCTAACGAAAGAGACCTGATAAATCAGAAGACACTTCGATCATAACCTCAAAAAATACCAAAAGAATGAAAAACACACAAATTCCTACTCACTCTCTCAGCTAAGCTGTGCCTATCGGTGGCTTGGCCACGACGTGCCCGGACGTGAATATAATCAGGCTTTTGAACCTTAGAAAACTTTGAATTCTCCTTGGAAGTTTCAGTAGAAGTTTGCTTCTTATTGTTATTGTTGCTGCTGCTGCTTTTGTTGGTGTTTGGCCCTGTAATTTTTGACTCTCTCTCTTCTGCACAGGCTTTGATCCTCTTGGAGTCATCTTCCGCAACAACCTAGACATAACCAAAAGAGAAACTTCAATTTAATAATCTCACCAAAACCTACCCGACATTGCATCCTTTGAAATGGTGCTTTTGTTTTTTGCCGCAATTTGGTTCTTAGAAGAGACACGAACTCAAAACGGAGAGCAACAAGAACCGCAAATTAGATTTTTGTACAAAAAACAGAACTCTAGATTTGAGGAAAGAAATCCCCAACAAAAATAAAGAACAAATCTACCTAGGCTTACGTTTCCAGTTAAACGATAAGAAATAGTACTAAAAATGATAATGTATGAATAAAGCAAGACACAACACACACCTTGGAGCAATGCAGCTTATCAGCTTTTCTTTTCTTGAAGCTTTCTCTTCCAATGGCTGAACCCAACTTCTCTGATTCAACCGACTCCTTGCCCTTGGCCTCCACCCCCTCGGTGGCTACAGCAGCCGCCACCACAGCTGGCGGGCAGCTGGAAGTCCTATAAATAGCGTAATTCATATCAAAACTTGGCCCATTAACGTACCCACATTGCCCAAACCCCATGCCAGCTATGTCAATGTTCCCCAACTCAGACCGGGCAGTCTCCAAACCAGGGTCAGGCTTCGCTTGCGGAGTCATCACCATGTCACATAACAACGAGTCACCGCTCAACAAACCACCCTGTAAGCCTTGTACATGGCTGGTTTGGTTTGAAAAGACCCCTCTTAACTCACTGAAATAACTTTGCTGTTGTTTTTCTTGCTGCTGAAGCTGTTCCTGTTGCCGTTGCAAGGGAGCCTTTTGTCTCTCGAGCACTGTCATGTCCGAACATTGTAAGATCTCTGGAAATGCATTATTCATGTCAAACCCTCAAAATTAAAAACTACAAAAAGACCCCAAAACAGCCAACAAAAGTTAAAAGTAAAAAAAAAAAAAAAAAGCTGGTAGTAATAAGGACTACAATAGCCAACAGGAAGACAACAGTGCTGAAGATGAAGAAGATTAGGCAGGTTCGCTATATGTGTTCATGCCTCACACGAGTTCATTGTGAACCGTATAGTACCAGATACCATATCACTAGGTGATGTTCTCTTATATACATATATATATATATATATATATATATGTATATGTACTTTGAGTACTTTTGGGGAAGAAAGAAAGAGAGAAATGAGAGGTTTTGAGGGCAGAGGATAGAGGGAGAGAGAGAGGTATTTATAAAGGGAAACAAAGGGCGTTTTTGGAAGAGAGAGATTTTCCTTTTCTTTTTTCCTTTTTTTCTTCTGCTATAATAACACTAACATTGCATAACAGATTTTACTACTAATTTGTAAAAGTAAGTGAAAGTTAAGAGCATAAATCTTAAAGATATTGGCATGAAATGGTAAATTTATATAATTTTTTATAATATTTTAAAATATTTTTATATTTTGTTGAACTATAATCTTCTTTCTATTTTAAGAATGTATTTTTTTAATCAATTTAATGCATTCAAAAATTTTCTTTTTAAGTAATTTTAAAAGTACCGAATTTTGGTTAATTAAAAAAATTTCCTCATCAATCCTATTAATTTATATGATTAAAAGGTATACATTTTCATGTACCGAGTGGATTCGGCTGCCCTCCGTTTCGATTTTGAACAGGGGAGAGCAAAAAACGGTGATATATCATGCCAGTCATTAACGGTTCACATCATGCTACCTCATCATGACTGTAAAAAGGTTTGGATGCATTGAATTAATTATCACCACTGCTGTCTCTCTAAACTAACTTATAGCAATACACTGCCAACCCAGTAACGCCATCTGTCTATGCTCACTGTTAGCCAATATGCAATTAGAGACAACCCAGATCATGCCAATTCATTAACGGCTCACATAATGCCACCTCATCATGACTGTAAAAAGGTTTGGATGCATTGAATTAATTATCACTACTGCTGTCTCTGTAAACTAACTTATAGCAATACACGGCCAACCCAGTAACGCCATCTGTCTATGCTCACTGATAGCCAATATGCAATTAGAGACAACCCAGATCATGCCAATTCATTATCGGCTCACATCATGCCACCTCATCATGACTGTAAAAAGGTTTGGATGCGTTGAATTAATTATCACTACTGCTGTCTCTCTAAACTAACTTATAGCAATACACGGCCAACCCAGTAACGCCATCTGTCTATGCTCACTGATAGCCAATGTGCAATTAGAGACAACCCAGATCATGCCAATTCATTATCGGCTCACATCATGCCACCTCATCATGACTGTAAAAAGGTTTGGATGCGTTGAATTAATTATCACTACTGCTGTCTCTCTAAACTAACTTATAGCAATACACGGCCAACCCAGTAACGCCATCTGTCTATGCTCACTGATAGCCAATGTGCAATTAGAGACAACCCAGATTTGTATGCATAGAACTCAAAAATCTATAATTTTAAATATAAAAAAATAAAAATTATAAAAATAATGATATTATGTACAAATAATATATAGATTTTAAAAAAAATTATGAATATTATTTTAAAAAATAAGCCCTTGTTAACATTATCAATTAACAATAAGTTAATTGTGATTGTACAATAAAAATAAATTTGGTCCAACTATTGATATAACTTATTAATTGATAAATTAATAAGAAACTTCACTTAAATTTATAAATCACGAAAAATGCTTATTGTTTAAGTCTTGTAGAAAAACAGTCATCATTGCTCACTACTATATCTAAAAAGTGAGTTTGAAAATTTGTATTATCATAAATTTAATTGTCAAAATTAAAAATATTAATTATATTCTAAATATTTTAAATTTATTATTTATCAAAATTATTATTATTATTTATTATAATTTTGGTGAATGCCATGCTACTATCATTTACTATATGATTTCATATTTTCAAATCATATCATAAACATGTAAAAAAAAACATAAACATTAAGTGCATAGGAACTCACAAAAGAAAACGATCGTCGTCGTCCTCATATCATCACGATTCATCAAGTGTTGTGTTGTCTATTATTGTAGGTTTCTGGGTCCCCAGAGGTAGGCGGAAAGCTCGCTCTGCGTTACATCTCCACCCACATGTGCTCTACACGTGGTAGGTGTGTGTTGATATGACAAGTCAGACCGCTGCGTGGTCAAACGGGGTTCTGTTCTTATACTTCAGGCTGTTTTAGATGTTTAAAGAGAAAATGATATATCAGTTACGGATATAAACGAGCCTTATATTACCTGTTTTAATTTTTATATTCAATGAATATTTAATTTTGTTTTCATTTTTAAAATTTGAAATTTATATTTATTTTTATTGTAATAAAAAATCGAATTATAATAAAACCAAGTTTTGTCTATAAAAGGGAGTAGAGTCTTAGTTGTTAACTTATACTCTTTTTGTCCAATATTATTTGTCATATATTGAATTTTACAAAATTTTAAAAAATTTAATTTTTTTATAAAATTAAAGTTTTATAATTTTTAACATAAAAAAGTAAAAAAAATCATAAAAAAATAATTTTAAAATATAAACAAGTAAAATTTTAAATGTTTAAAAAATATGATATAATTTTAAAACATTCCAAAAAAAAAAAGAAATATATTACTACAAAATATTAAGACTTGTTAATTTCTGTTTGGTGCTAAGAAAGTTAATTGAACGATTAAGAAAAGGCGGAGTGGAAGCCATAGCAAAATCTTAGATGTTGGAAATTAAATTGACATTAATATTCAATTATTGTTGTGTTCAGATATTATTATGTTTTTGTTATTTGTCATGGTGTACTTCTCATCTAAATAAATCATTCATATATCCTCTTAACTTGGACATTAATGTCGAAAGCAACATCTGGACATTAAATTTGTTGAAAATTTTCTATGTTTTGGCCCTATTGGCCATTATGTATATGTAGAATGTCAGAGACCACTGTTCGTTGTGAAATTAGGAAAACGGTAGATCTGGGGGAATTTGAAAAGAAAAATGAAAACCATAATTCACTGCCTTAAAAGCTTCAGCTATGGAGAATTATAGCTGTAAGGATTTCTACTATTTCTTTTCCTTTTTCGTAGGTTTTCTCTCTTGTTGTACGTTACATATACAGGAGGGCAATGAAATCACTGGCAATTAATTAATGTTGAAATTTATTTCTTTCGGCAGATAAAGATAAGACTTTATGCATTGGCTTAGCTTTAATTTGAAATATCAAACTCTTATTTAAAGGGATATTGGTTTTGATTGTATAACAGATGAGAACACCCACCTCAAAATTGATTTTGAAGGAAAGATTATGAACAAATGAACAGAAGAGCAGTAGCAGTGTAATAATGATAAGAAAGATCAGTCATGACTTTTGAGAAAGACGAGTTCAAAGCGTCGGCAGGCATGGGTCATAAACTCATAACTCACACATGCAACGAAAACATGCATGTTGCAGAATACACCAGCTGCGGCATCAAAGTCGACAGCAGTAAAGACAAGTTCTCATGTCTACAACTGCTTCACCATCATGTCAAAAGCAAACATCCCATAATCAGTGCTACTACATACAATTTTTTGTAATTTGCTGTTTGGTCAAGGTGTAGCTTGGACTCCTTGTAATTTCAATGAATTTAGTCTACTTCGAGTACTAAACCCCTTACTAATTGTCTGACAAAACTTACCTTCAAAAGCAAGGTAAAAAAACTGTGTTATATTGCTCCTCCAAAGACACAGAAAAGGAGAAGGTACAAATACTAATGGAAGGATCAATGCATTTGAACAGAATAGAGTGTGAGATAGTGATAGGGACTTGGTGACCATCTAGCTGTAGACACAAATTTGTAGATGGAGAGAAAAAAGTTGCTGATCAAAGATAAAACCTTTTGAAATGCATCGACTGAATTTATTTAATGAGTGCTCCCAAAATTAAAGACATGATCAGAAAAGAAAAAAAAAAAAACCCATTTTCAGCAAAGAAAGTGTTGGGTTGTATTGAAAATGCAAAGCAATAGCTGAGACACGATCACATGAGAGTTTTATGGATAACCATTTAAGAATAAAGACTGACAGGGTCTCAGTAATATTTATATATAGTCCCAGTAAAATTTTAGGGTGAGAAACAGTGATTGTGGGGTGGGAGACCAGAAAGACTAGGAGAGTGCTTAATGAATTTTTTGCCACTCTCTCAATGCTAGCCATATCTGTCTGTTCCCATTTCTTTCAAGCCATAAAACCAGAAAACAAATATTTTTTCTGTTTGTGTTTCTGTCCAAAACCCTCCCTATTACCTTCATCTAATATACCTAGACATAAACTTTTTAAATATCCAACAAGTAACTAAAATGCCAAGTAATGCTTCATATAATTGAATGGCTTCAAAATTCCAGGCTAGTTTCATTAATGCTTTTGAAATTCTTCTGTTTGACTACATTAATATTGATGTGTCCTGTAAACTGCATAGATCATCATCATCATGATGAGGTCGGTGGCTAGTGAAACCTGGAGCATTAAAATTCAAGAAAAGTTGTTGTACGATTTCTACTATTGGTGTCTTTGCAGAAGAAAATTTAATTTTAACTCGTCCCAGGTCACTCCCATGACTTTCAGGTCCTCACATTTATGGCCTGTTGCACATTTTCCCAAGATTGACCTCAAATTGGCAAACTCACTGCCTGAAATCTGGTCAATCATAATAGCCTCCCAATTATTGATGAAGCCATTAATTACCTGAAGCAATTAGCATTAATTTAGTTTGTGAGTGCATTTTTAGTCCTGTTTTAGTCATTACAAAATTATGGCAGTGGTGGGCCCAGCAAAAGGACGGAATGATGGTACAGAACACAGGGGGCAAGTAATTTTAGACCTGACGATGATTTGTATATTTATGTGAATAAAATATTAAAATTTATATATTTATATTATATTTTATATAAAATTATATATTATCATTTATATCAATATAAAAATATAAAATAAATTTTTTAATTTTATTAAATTTAATATAATAATTATTAAAATTTTAAATCTTATTATTTTTATATCTTATTTTCATATTATTTTTGAATTGTGTCAGCATGTCGTTTTAAATTGCTAGCTCTAGATAATTTAACGCGGATTACTCCAGCTCTAAAGCTGCTGCTGAATGAGTCCTGCAAGCTTATGATTGTGCTTGGTTTGGTAAAAACAAAGTCCAAATGATTTTCAGATCAGAACCCATTTTCTGATCCATTTAGTGAAAAAGCCCATTGACAATACCGAGTTTGTCAGCTCAGCCTCCAAAGAAAAAAAAAAAAAACCATTGATTAAACCCTAAACCCTCGTCTGATGCCGTTTCCAGAAATTCAACATCCGAAGACGCATCTTTTCAATTTTTGTGTTGATTTTAGGGTTTTTGTTTTTCCTTTCCTATTACCTAACATGGGTTGGAATTTTTATTGTCCTTTAAGAATTTGGGGTATTGGAAACATCGGGTTATCATCGAAGCGTTCAAGAAAAGCTAGAGGCAAAGATGTGGACTTGGAGGACTTCGACGATTCGGAAGATGAGATTGAGGAATTAATGGTTAATGGTGAAGAAGAAGAAGACGATGAAGAAGACATTGATGATAGTATGACACTAATGCTTTTGTCAAAATTTGTCATTATGCTTTCTGTTACTTTACAGAAACTTTATTGATATTATTTAAATATTATTAAAGCAATTTGTACATTTACAAATTTAAATGTTCATTAAAGCACTGATTGTGAAGATCCTATTCTCAAAAGAGTACAAGTCATCATCAGTTACAGATTGTTGTATTGGACTCTTCTCAAAATTGCTAGGTTAAAAAGTGCTGCTTTGAGAATGGTGTGTTGAGGCCTGGAGGCTGGCATCAGTGCTTTAATGAACATTTACAAATTGCTTTTATGGTTTTGACAAGCTTGGTCCTGTGCTTTGTGCTTCCTTTTTTCTTCTAAATTTTATAAGTCTTATTTTATCCTCACTTGGTACAATTCTCCTTTGCAAATAATATTTCTTGGTATGAGCATTTTAAGTTAACTGGAAATTTTTAATGCTTGAATCTTGTAGAATAGCTAACTGGAAATTTTAATGCTTGAATCTTGTAGAATAGCTGCTTTCAGAGAAAAAGCAGTTGACGTATGGCAGAGAAAGACAGAAGTCACAACTGGTTCTGCTGCAATCAAAAGCCAATTGCAAGCATTTAATCAGGTTTGATCCTTTAGCTGTCACTGATACTGAATCCATGCCCTATAGGATGTAAAATGAAATCACGTGGCTCTTCTGTTCCGATTCTAGAATATTAGTGAACAAGTGGCTGCCAATATGAGGGATCCAAGTAAAATGGTAAAGCAAATGCAACAAAGAATATGAACTATTGGCATATTTGGGCCTGTAAGTTACTAAATTCTTAACTAGTTTAAGGGTGATGAATTTACCTAAAATATTAGATATAGCTCTGGTTCGCTCTCTGTACTATGATCTCACTTTTTCTGTTTTCTGCTTCTATTGATTACACTTCCTTTGTTGGACAGGTTACCGAGGCCACTAACAATGCTAATGGAGAGGTATCGTTTTTCTCTCCATTTACTTTAGGCTTGTGGTTTTTGTATCAACTGCTACGTTCCAGCTCACCTGACATAAAAAGTGTGGAAGGTTTTTTTTTTGGGGGGGTGGGGGTGGGGGTTGATAATGTTTGCACAGCTGAGGTTAGTGTAAGCAATGGGCCTGTTTTGGAGGATGAAATTTTTGCCTATACCACATAGCAATGTAGTTGGATAGATATACTTATAGAATACCAAGAAATGCTTGTCCTTGAGGAACCTTCATTTGCATAGAAATTTCTTTGTTCAGGTAAAAATTCATGAAGGTAAGAGAAGTTGCTGATGGTCAAGCTGTGATGAGTGCTAGTCAGTATCTAGCCAAAGTAAAATAGCTGGTGGTTTGGATATTTGGTATAAGAATGCTGCTTTTGTTATTAATACATGTTATGCTGCTTTTCTCCTGTCAAATATTTTTATATTGAATCCTTTCTTTGCTTAGGGGCACATCCTGCAGGTGATCCTGAACTTCTGGATGATTCCGAATTTTTCCAGCAATTGCTGAAGGAATTTTTTTTTGAGACTGTTGACCCAACATCATATAGTACATCTTGTAAAATTTTCTTGCATGATTGTGTTGAGAATTATTTTTCTTTTTTAAAATCATTTATTACTGTTTGACCACAGAGAAAGCCTTCTATGCCTTGAAAAGACTGCAAGCTAAGAAGAGAAAAATAGTTGATCAGCATGCTTCAAAGAGACAAAAGATAAGGTAAGTTCTCAAGTGTGTTTAGATTAGCGCCTTGTAATATTTGAGTTCACGTTAATCTAGTGCATTTCTTCATGTCAAAATTTCCTGTTTAATAACATTCTTATTGGTACTATGTTCATATGAAGATTGTCAATTTCATGGCTCCTGAACCCATGAACCTTCCTGCCACGGCTCCAAAATTGTTTGAGAATTTATTTGGATTGAAAACCCAATAACCTACTGCTGAAGTCTGAATTTTTTACCTTTGAAATTTTGTAATATTACCCAATAACCCAATAACATGTGTTTTATTCTGATGTATAATTACCAACACAGGAAAAAAAAAAAGAAAAATTTAGAAGAGTTATATTTGATATACTATTAATGTATGAATTTTATATACAGTGAATTAGATAATGTTATTTCATTAAGCAAGTATCAACCTTTGAAATAAATATACAAAAAAATTACTCCCTTTGTCCTATAGTGATTAAATTTAATTTTTTTCATAAATTTGATTCATAAATTTGAAATTTTATAATTTTTAATGATAAAAAGTAAAAAAAAATTTTTATAAAAATTTAAAACATAAAAAAGTATGACATTTAAGTGTTAAAAAATATAATTTGGGGATATCTAAAAAGAAAATGTGGACAAATAAAATGAGAGTGAAAAAGTAGTATCTTTTAAAAATTTTATTTATTAATAGCCTCATTCATTAAAAATGTAATATTATTTTATTCAATATGTTTTTTTTTTTTTGTCAGGTTTAGTAATGCCCACAAATCAATTATCAGATTGAAGTCACTTTCGTGTCTTTTTCCTTGCCTTCATATAGTTCACTAGTGACTTTTTCTTTTTCCAAATGATTAAAACATATAGGCAAACAAATATCTGTCACTTGTGGAATAGAAAACAAGTTTTCATGATTCCCTTTGGTTGGCACAGGTCTCGTACGTTTTTATCTGCTTATCCTCAAACCCAAACAATTTAGCAGAAAGATGTCTTTCTTCTTCCGTTCCAAAATCTCCCTTCCAACCTTTTTGAATCATACATTCCTTGTCTATGCTGATCCTCCATGTATTCCTGTGCTTTGCTAGTTGATTGCATGGACCAGGACTTTTTGGGCTCTCGAAAAGTCACCGTTCCCCCACTATCTCCTTAACTTTCATGGCCCAGCAAGGACTTGAAAAGAGCTGGTTGCAGCCGAAGCCACCAGGAATCTGGGGCTGGATTCCCGACAGTGATGGCAGGCTACGTAGACGACTATTATTCACAACTAATTGTGTGGAATTAAGACCCAACAAACAAACCATAGAACTTTACCATGGTTCCCGCCTTCGTTCCAACCTGTTAGGAAAGGACCACAAACGGCAAGAAATCAGTCACTTCGTAAAGGGAATAAGCCCTTGAATGTACCCTTTCCAACGTTGATTGTTTTATGTTAATAAATAATAACCCCCAAAATATCAATGTAAATTCATAGGACCACCGTTTACTACTCTTATCTACAACAAATGGGTCGATCCATTATCAAATTAGCAAGTTGCCGGCCATCCATCCTATCTTTACTCGCACAATTCGTGAGCCGAAGGCAACTTGTTTCATGGGTGAACATTTTGGATGACAATAAATCAGCCCATTTAACGAAACTGACTAATTTAATGGGTAGTTTAATCTCTGTTCAGTAGGAATGACAGATGAAACAGCGGACAAAAGTCTGGTCTTGGTTTAAAATTTTCATACCATTTCAGGTTTTTAAATTTTTAACATGTAGTTTCCGTAGTTGGAAAGAGTTTAAACTCAAAAGTCAAAATAATAGAAACAAGAGGAGAGATTGCCTTGGAAATTGGAGGAGATAGTTGCACAAAAGAACCAAAATGAATTACTGGATGCCTCTGAAAAATCACTTTCATATCACGAGCGTTTACTGGTCTGGACCAGTGCATCTTTGTGCTATGGTCCTTAAGACGATGACCCAGCAATCATAATATGCATCTATTTGTGCATAATATCCACATCAGTAGTCAATTGACTCCATAAAAGAAAAAGATCAACGATGATTCTATCCCTTTATTCGCTAGTTTTCTGATTGAGTAAATTTTCCTTTTCATAGCTCTCAAAATGATCTATATACATTGTCCATTTCTTCTCTTTGATCTTCTTTTTGAGTGTTTTCTTGGATTATTGGTACTAGTGATATTTGAGAATTTTTCAATTTTTTTCAGCATTAAATTCGTTTTTAAGCTTAATCGAATCACTTTCAAATAGTATTTAATATCAAAGTCGTTGATTCAGCTTTTAACACAGATCCGACATGGATTTTGTTTAATTACTAGAAAACTGGCACCGGGTTTTCCTATCAAAGCACCTCGTTTCACCATGCCTTGATTCACAGATAATAGACGGTGAAAAGAAGCCTTTGGTTGATCTCAAATAACCAGCTTTTAATAGAAAAGAGAAAATGGACAAAGCATAGGACAACAGACACAGAGCAATGGTGAAAAGAAGAAATTTGCCTACCCCACTAACCAATCTAGTGACACAGAATCCATCCTGTTATCCAATTACAAAACCAGTAGCAACTGACAAAAAAAAAAGAAGAAAAAAAGAACCAATCCATAATGTGATCAGAGACATCTCTAGAGTAGGCTTTCAGGTAGCCAGCCAGAAGCTTCCAAAGCCCCAATACCAATGATCTGAAACGGATCAAAATTGCATCAACCATACTGCTCTCTGCTCTGTTACCTTTCTTGGCAGTATGTTCAGAGTCCAATAGTTTTTATATCAGTTCACTGCCATCTGAGGCCAAGGGTTTGAGTCTGATATGTAAATGAGTTATCCATTTTTCTCGAATGGCTTCAACAATTAAGACTTTTCCTTATTGCTATATATTATTGCTGTTACATAGAACTAGAATTTTATCATATAGAGTAATTCAAAGTGCAGCCTTAGTGCATTGATGTGAGGATGACAAGGTAGGAAATGGCATAGAGATAAGTTCAAAAGAAGAAGGATGCTTTTACTCCTGTTGCGAATAATGAATAAATTTTAAGAACAGGACAACACCCAATGAACAACGAATTGTAACCTGTTAAAATGACCACATCAATGGTAAAAGTAGCTTGAATTTTCAGTAGCAAAAGCGAGATCTGGGTGTCTGACAGACAGGTTAAACTTGCATGCCCGTCCATTGGGTGAAAATCTTCCAAAAGGAACCCATTTATCAGGTTTTGTTGTTTTCTGGTAAAAGTAACACTACTTCAACTTCTGCATACCAAGTCCCAACTTATCATAGGATTAAGATTAAAACAGCTAAAAACCCAGTTCTGAATTCAGTTAAAAAACAAAATTTGAATGTTTTTTGAGTTGATAACAAAATTTGCTTGGCTCAAAAACACCAGCTCCAGACCTGTCTTGGAACATGTCAACCATTTCAGCTAAATGACAATTGGTTGAAAGAGAGGGTCACGGCTTCTGTTCCTATAGATAGTAAATAGGAGTATAATTATTTATAGATACTAGCTGCTAATAAAAAAAGCTTCAACATGATATAGAATGCTTTTAGTCATAATTATACTAGAAAGATACAAAAAATTCTAAACCCTTTGAAACTGATATTCCATTCCTTATCTTTCTGTACCTCGTCCTGCCTAATCTAGTGGTTCCAAAGGAGACGGCTCATATTTATGCTACCTTTTGGCGATATAGATTCGCCAACTGGCTCCACCCCACCAGTTTTCCACTCCTTATAAGTAGAGCACTCATGGAAATCTCCAGCACAAGCCACTGTTCAACTAAAAGCATATCTTTGATCTTGTCTTCTCTTCTTACTCTTTTCCTAGTCTGTAGTAGTCTTTTTAAAACCAATCTAGAATCTATTTTAATTGAACTTTAAACTTTGTATCAAATTTTGATAATTTTGGTGTGAGTAGTTATGGCTTCAAGCTCTCTACGCTCCAGAGATTCAGGTTCATGGACCCCAAAGCAAAACAAGCTGTTCGAAAAGGCATTGGCACAGTACGATAAAGACACCCCAGACCGTTGGCACGATGTTGCAAAGGCTGTAGGTGGAAAAACTGCTGAAGAAGTGAAGAGACACTACGAAATCCTTATCGAAGATCTTAAGCATATCGAGTCCGGTCGCATTCCTATTCCAAACTATAGGTCAATTGGCGGCACCAGCAATGCTGATGAAGATGAAAGGTAATGCTAAATGAAAATTTGGCCTTCCATCTTGTTTTTATCTTGCATGTACTGTTAATTTAGGTAAAATTTGCATGACTTTGAACTGTGTTTGGTACTTGTTCAATCACTTGGAAAGTGGTACCACCCTGTGATTGCAAATTGCAAAAGTCACCGGAGCCAAGAATGTAAGTTTGAAGCCTGCAGACTGTTCACTCTATTACCTGCTTTTGTTGGCAGCAATAAATCTGATGTACAATTCTCTGTCTCTAAACTAATGTTTGAATTCAACGAAAACACACCGCATTGCGCAATAATTAAGGTCTCAGAAAAGTTAAAAGATTGTTATGATTAGTCAGTAGAAGTTTCAATCTTTATGTGGTCCATCTGATGTTTCAGTCTGTCCAAAAGCTACCTCCCTACCATACTCCACAAAACTTCCTTTGTTGAAGTTAAAGACAGAAAAAAGCAGTCACTAAAGAGAGATAAAGATCCTCTGCCGATTTGGAACCATAAAATGGATAAAGTGAGTTGTAACAAATCTTTCTTTATCGAGCAACTAATGCCATTTGCTGAATATGTGCAACCAGGTTTCTAGCATATGTATCATCAATTTGAACAATTTACATCTCTGTGTTATTATTATTAGTAATTTCTTAAGCTGAGATTGCTATTTAACTTTCTTGCTTGCTTTGCAGGCTTATAAGTTATCTTAAGCTGCAGTGAAGTCCAAAACCAGCAGCCTACGTTTACATCATATCTGAACGCCAGATTACTATGAAAAGAGGATGTGCGAATGAACATTGGATGAAAAGCTGTCCCTCCCTCAAACACTCCCCCCTAGCCTCCTTTCCCTTTTCTTTTGCAGTTCTCAGCTAATTCTTCTTCTACCATCTTCATGAATTGTAATGAAAACTATCTATTTTCAATAGCATTGTTTCTTCCTCTTTCTCCATCATTTCTAAATGCATATCACAAAAAATGAATCCATCAACTAATAGCTACAGAAAAATGTTGTACATATATATATATATATATATATATATATATATATATAAAACATAACATGGGAAACATCAGCCAATAGGAATCCCTTTTTGATTCTGTTCTTTATTCGATCTTAACTTGTTGAAAGCAGTGATAGGTAATTTGATATAGATTAATAATATAAAGCATACAAACCCAAAAACCAAAGGTTCCTTACAGATAATATCATTGTGGGTGATTTTTGCTATATGTGAAGGAGATGAATGCCGATCGATGGCATGATTATAGTTTCTGATGATTCTCTTTTGACGAAAAAGAAGCAATGGTCGCTCCATTTGAACGCCATGACCTGCTTTCTTCATGTATTCAAGAGTTGCTTTCTCTCCAATTTGCCTGTCACAATCATTTAAAAACATACCTTTTTAAACATCTAATAATTAGACTAAGATTTCTAAGATACATTAGATTTTTGAAGAGACGACACAGAATCAAAAATTTATTCAATATCAACAGATTTTTACTGATAAAATTTTTTTCATCAGTAATTTATCTACGAAACAAAATAAAAAAATGGTCGTAGTTGAAAAATTACAGTTTGATGTTGCGGGGCAGTGTCCAAGTAAAAAATCATGTCATTCTCTCCCCACAAAAGGTGTATCCTCTGCAACAATTTACACAATTTAATTACATCAAATACTTAATTAAACTTGTTGAAAATTTTAATTACGTAATTACTTTTTGGCCTCTTTTAATCTTAATTATAGCAAGATGTTGAGAGCCCTTTTGCATAATCAACATCTGCTCCAATTGTAGTTTATAAGATTTGTTTGGTTTAACAAATCTTAAAGGTTTGCCCCTTCAAGAAAAATTAAACAATTTGATAAAAAATGGAGTAGGTTTATTTGTCTTTGGAATTAGTTTATTATTTAATTAAAAAACAATGCTTTGCTGACATAACAGAAGTGACAAGCCTCCTTTCTGACAACCTGTATGTAAAGTCTATAATTGATTTGTGATTTATTTTTATAATTATTAATTTAATGAAGCTCTTCAAGTGTAGGATATATGTTATATATAAAAACTTATCTTGCACTGATAGTTACTTGTATATTAGAGATAACAAGATCATCTCAGTCAACATGCTTAAGTAAAATATACTCTATTTTATTTTATTTTTTAATTTTAAAAAAATCTAGCCTAAAACTTATTATAAATAATTAAAAATTTTTGACTCTAAATTTTAATTCAATTGATTATATAATTACTTTTAAAAAATTATATTTAATAGATTTAAGATTCAAATATCACAATGCAATCCATTTTTATTCTCATGTTACAATCTTTTTTATTGCAAAAAAATCCCAAGATTTCTTTTGATCTTAAAAATAATAAATTTAATCGAGTTTAATTAATATATTATATATATATTTGAAACAATATATAAAATTTTTATAATTTGATGTATTGACATACTATCATCAGTGAATTATAAAATTGCACTTCATAAAAAAATTACTTTTAAAGTGTTAAAAAATTACTTTCACATAGATTGTAAAATTTTCAACTAAACAACATTTGAAAGTATAAAATAAAAAAAATGAAAAAAAAATATGAAATGAGTTTTATTCAACATATATGTCATCCGTAGAAATGGTAACGGATCAGGTCGGAATGAATTTTTGTTCGTTTTGAACTTGATTCGACACAATTTTTTTATTTTTATACCTAAACTCAATCTAATATTATATAAAATCGTACACGATCTAACCTAATCCAAAATTAATAAAATATTATTTTTAAAATATAAATTTTTAATTTTTAATATAAAATAAATTTAAAATTAAAAATAATTATATATAACGAATCAATGTGGGTTTTTCTAAAACTCAACCCGACTTCATTTTACAATTACCTTGCCCAACTGAAATTTGGTTTTTAAAAAAAAAAAATTGACTTTTAAAATATCGGGTTGGATTGAAATTTGAAATCCGTCAGACATTGATTAAACTATCATCCCTAATCATCTGTATTGATATATATATATATATATATATATCAAGTAATTTTAACATGTTTTTGTCTACTAATTATCATTTTTTTCCTTAAATAATTGAAAGTTCATGTTAATGAGTTTTCAAATTTAATATATATAATTGCTTTTCAATTTCAATACAGTTGCATATAATTATAAAGGTTGACCACTGTACATATTTTACATGTTCTTGATTTATAAGAGCTGACTTTTATAACTATGAATTTGACTTATATTCAATTCATAATTTCATCAAATTTATAAAAAATTATTTCATCCAAGTTTTGCCAAAAAAATAAAAAAAGACAAATAAATAAGAACCTGCTTAGTTACATACCTGTTGGAAACAAGGGATGGTAACTTCATTGTCACTGATGACCAAAGCCTTTAGGAGTTCCACTTTCTCCTTTCTCTTGTTATTAAACATCCCCTAAAATAATTTTCAAATAAAAAACATAAAATTTTATTAAAATAATAGCTCTCTCCCCAAAATAAATGCATATTTCCAATAATTTACTTAAATATACAAATATAATAAATTAGTACTTATATTTCATATATATAATCCAACAAAATAACTGATATTTGTCCCTATCAATTACTCATTTCATCTAATAAATATAGTGTCTAATTTTTATTTTACACAGAATTTAAAAAATTTTAGGTTGAATTTTAATTTTTATTGATTATAAATAAATTTTTTCTTAAATTAACCTTACTCTGAAAAAAAAAGTTTGTAAATAAAACAAAACATTATTTTGAGATAATTAAAAGTATATAAACAATACAATATTTATGAAATAGAAAGAGTATTAATATGTATAAAACTTGTAATCCAAATTTAAAAAATTTAAGTTTAAATGATGATCTTAATAGTGCACTGACCCCTATGATCAACCTGAGGCATTCAGGATTTTAAAGTTTTCTTTGAATTTTACTAAATCAAAACTAATTATATTATATGTAATTACCTGTTTCAAAATATCCTTGTAAATGCATTTAGGGAACTTTGGAGAACTGTGAGAAGAGATTTGAAAGAAGGTTTTAACGCCCTTAACTAAGACAGGAAGCAAATTATCAGGCCAGTTGGAGAACCCAAGTCGCTGATGTCCAGCATAACCAAGCAGCTCACGACCATGGACTCAACCAAGTCAGGATACATCTCAGCCATCTTGAAACTAACCATTCCTCCATAACTCAAACCCACCAGGGTACACTTTTCCACACCCAGCTTTCTCAAACCCTTGGCCATGCACTCAGCTTGAAACCCCACCGACCTCTCTGTCTTGTCGGTGATGGAACCACCGAAGAAGACCAAATCCGGCACGTAAACAGAGTAATATTTGGCTAAAGCTAACACCTGAAATTGCCACGTTAGAATACCATCAAAGGCAAAGCCATGGATGAACACCACGGAAGGCTTTTTCAAGCTTTGTTTGCTGGTGTTTTTAGTGGTCTCAGTTGGAACCCAAATGTTTATAACCGTCCCTGGCTCGATTTCTACAGTTTGGGGGCTCAACCCAGCTCGCTTCATCAGCCTATGCAAAAAGAACCGGTATATCTTCAAGAAGCTCATATTCTTTCCCTCTTATCTCTACTTTCTGCCTCAAATTGGGAGGGAATGTCTCACAATATATAATACTTGTAGACACCAAATTTGTTTGGATGTTAATCTTGTCTCGATTGAATATTTATCGGATATCGGATTCTCGAACTAAGTTTTGATTGCAATTCAATCGGACTGAAACCCAATTTCAATTCGACTGAGCTTTAGGCTCGATTTTGATTGGGCCCAAAGTCCAATTTCATTTTTAGGCCCAAAGTCTATTTATCTTTTATTTTATTAATTTATTAATTTAAAAAAATACAAAATACAAAAAAACAAAAAAAAGGGCTGATGCAGTGGTATCTTGCACGGCACCATTGGCCACCCACCCCTCTGATCACCCATACCCTATAAACCTTATCCGCCCCATCAACACTCATGAACCATGCAAACTTTATCCATCGACACTCTTGAACCATGTAAACCTTATCCACCTCATCGGCACTCTTGAACCGCCATGCCGTAGCCCTATGCCCTGTCAATCCTAGATCTCTACATAACTAGTTTGAACTCCCAATCAAAAGGAAGGGAGAAGACCTCAAGCACTCCATCTTCTATGCCCTGCCTTCAAACACACCCGAAACCCCCAAAGCTTTGGATATCTAGAAAACCCAAAAACTTAGACTAAGAAAAACCCCTAGATCTGTGCCCAAGACCCGATTCTCAGTCTTAGTCCCAACATTCGACCTACACTCAAAAAGCCCCCCACAACATCCCATTCATGTTCAGAAACTCTATCATCTATGCCCTTCCCAGTCATAGCCTCCATATATCTTTTTTTTTTACACAAACAAAACCTAAAACAGAACCAAAAAGCCTGTTAAAAACCAAAAAAAAAAAAATACAATCCTCCCTAAAAGGGAGGAACCTAGTGCCGAGAGCTCCCTACGAACAAAAAGAAAAGAAAAGTTAGTAAAAAAAAAGTCGAAATAAAAAAAAAAAAAGGGTTTGGTCGAAACTTTAAAAATCAATTTAGGTCATTTAGGTCACTTTCAGGTGAAACCAAGTTCAGATTTGCGCTCATGGGGTATAAGGAAATTTTTTAAAAGTTTTTTAGATTTTTCAACAGTCAGCGACAGTGCCAACGATCGGCGATCGACGACCGACGATCACCGACGATGGTTAAAGCGACAGACGATGACCAATCGACTGTTCTAGAGAGAGAGGGTCTGAGAGTGTAGAGAGAGAGAGGGAGAAGAGAAAATGAGAAATTTTTTTTTTTTACTTTTATAGAAAGTTGAATGCCAAAATGACGCTATTTCATTAAAGGGTCAAAACAACATTGTTTTGAGCTGAACGATCTATGCGTCAACCCTTGACCCTACCCGAGGTTTCACTTGACCCGACGACCCGCTTCACCTTTAGCTTCTGATCGGTTCAACTGAATCGGCACCGAATAGCTAACCTGATCCAGATCGACCCTGAACTGTTAAACGTGACCAGACCGCTGGACCGACGTTGACTGGACTGTTGACCAGTCTAATTCAAGTAAAAAAAATTTTTTTTGTATTTTTTTCTTATATTTTTTATATATTATTTTTATAATATTTATGCATATTAAAATATTTAAATTTATTAAAATAAGTTTTTATGCAGATAAAATTTTTATAATTATGTTAATTTTAAGATAAACTTTAATAATAATTAATAAAATTGATAAAAATAATAAAATAAAAATTAAAAGTGAACTTTCTAGTAATATAAATTAATAAAAAGTGTAAGAAAATGAAATTTTTATCGAACGATAAGATTCAAAGGTACTCCGAGTAGTGATACCCACGAAATCTCTAGGTGAGAAGATTTTTTTTTTAAATATTACCAGTATATTGGAGTATTTATTAAAAAATTTTAATACAATAAAATTTTTTTTTAATAAAATAATAAATAAATTAACTAATAAATTAAGAATAAGTAATAAAAAATAGAAAAAAAGGAAAATTTATCCAATGATGGGATTCTAAAAGTATTCCGAGTAGAGATACTTTAAGAAATTTTAAGTGAGAAGATATTTTTTAAATATTACTAGTGTATTGGAATATTTATAGAAAATCTTTAATATAATAAAAATTTCTCTTTTCTTCATTTTTTTAAAATGAAAATATTAATGAAAATTAGTAAAATTTTTTAATAAAAAAATAAAATGTGTGCACAACATGTTATTATTTGCATTGCATGCATGATATAATTTTTACGAAAAGTAAATTCAGACCTCCAAGAATGAGATTCTAAGGTATTCTAAGAAACGATGCCTAAGAAATCTCTAGGTGAGAAAGAGTTCTTCTAATGTTACCAATGTAATGAAATATTTTAAGAATTATTTCAATAAATAGGTCTTAATTTATTATCCTTGAATAAAATTAGAGCATTAATAAATAAAAAAAACTAATTTCCAATAAATAAAAAAAACTAGAAATTTTTTTTTCAAACACCGAAAATAAGACTGTTTTTATCAAAATCAATGGATAAAACATAGTTAATTGGTACCATTTTTAAATGAGCGTTGTGGGGGTGCTAATCCTTCCTTACACGTAACTGACTCCCGAACTTAGACTGTTTTGTAGACCATAAAATTATCTTTTTAATAAATTTTAATTAATCTTATTAAAAGGATAAATTTTCATACGTGGTCAATCGCACCTAGCCAAAAAAGATTGGTGGCGACTCTATTTTTTGTTCTTTTATTTTCTTTTCCAAATTCATTTAGCGGCTCCAAAATCATTACAATAGCTTTGCGACTCCGCTGGGGATGCTATTTATTTTCACGAGTCAGGCTAAAATTAACTACGTGTTATCCTTAAATTTTGATTTAAACAGTCCTAATCGGTCTCTTAATTTTTTATTTTTCACTTTCAATAAAAAAGTTTTAAAAAAAATCAAATCAAAAAGAAAAATTCACACACGTTTCTTTTACTATGCCTCTTATGTTTTTTTTTTTTGTTTGTATATATTACTCTCAATAAATTAGGATATATTTGCACATACAATGACACGGTGCATCTCATGCATGAGTTCTATACTTGGGCTCCATGTCTTATAGGAAGAAATAGAGTACCTATATTCTCATGAGGTGATAGCTTTCGTAATGACAAGCGAAATACTTTCACTCAAATTAAATCATTTTCGTTCGTAGCCTGTAATGGGTAAAGATTGAGGTCCTTCACTAGTCCAACGTGGACGACAATGAGAAACAATTTGAGAACCTTTAGACACATGTCAATCCAAACTCAACATGTAATAAGCCTAAAAAACCAACCTTAGGTAATACCTTCTTGTAGAAAATACCTTATCCACCTTCTTGTAGGAAATACCTAAGAATAAAAGTTATGCGTAATACAAAAAAAAACTAAAAAAAATCTCAAAACTAAAAAAAATGTTATTTTCAAACTGCATCCTCACACTAACTCTATTTTGTTTTGTTTTCTTTTTCTTTTCTATATTAATCATATCATACAATTCTGCATCGAGATATTTACTTTAAGGCATATTTCTCTTAAGAAGTTTTCATGGATCTCGTAGAACTTTAGATTTGCTCATCTTCAATCAGTGTCCTATATGAGCCGTATAATGAAGTATATGTTTGGTCGAAAGAAGCCTAACAAAAGAATGAAGATTGCTTACCTATCGATTATGTGTCTGAGTTACCTGAGAATGTGCATTTGGATTTCACATAGAATGATTTAAAAGATTTAGTTGCTATCTGAGGTCAAATAACTAAAGAAAAAAAAGAAAGTTTTTATAAAAAATACAGACAGATTGCATCCCTCATTTCAGTAATGATCAATGAACAGCTGATCAAGGTGGCTATACAGTTTTGAGATCCATCCTATAGATGCTTCACTTTTAATTAGGAAGATTTGATGCCAACTATTGAAGATTATTCGATTTTGCTTGGAATAAAACTATAGTGTCCAGATAAAGTATTTACCCGAAAGCCAAAATCAGGTTATCGTAAAAAGTTAGCCAAGCTTATGAGGGTTAAAGTAGAAACCATCGATTCCTTTACGAAGCTTAAAGGTGACCATCTTGACATCCGTTAGGACTTTCTTTGAAACTTCATTCAGGGGCATTTAAATGATGATTAAGGTATGGCTGTGTTTGCTCTAGCATTATATGGTATGGTAATCTTTTCAAAGACTTTGAGTTACATTGAGATAACTGTGGTAGACCTTTTTGAGCAAATTAAATCCAAGTAATTAATCCCGCACCAACAGTCCTAGCTGAAATCATCAGGTCATTGAATTTCTGTCGACAAAATGAAAAAGGATAATTTATAAGATGTGCATTGCTATTATATGTGTGGATTAGAAGTTATTTCAAGTGCGAGAAAAGTACTTTCTCAAAGTCGTATCTTCGAAATAAGACACCAATTGAAGAGTTCTATAAAAATCGATGACCAACATTAAAGACTAAGGAAAAGTGGGTCTTTTTCTTATGAAAGCTTATCAGGGATGAAATTGAATGGATGGCGCCTTGGATGCCTCATGTGCCTTTGTTGTATCGTGGAGGAAACGAGTCGTGGATACTGTTGTTAGGGCTATGAGGTGTTGTGAGTTACGCTCCATTGATGGTACTTAGGTAATTAGTGCAAAAAGTTTGTTCCTGCTACTCATGGCCTAGTCCAAGTAGAATTCATTTACGAGGAACCAAATCCACCAAGAACCTCGGAGTAATTGATCCAAGTATTAAAGAAAATACAAAAAATAAGATTAGGATCTCTAATCGACAAAGCCACTCATGATTATCAGATTTAGAAAATAAATTAGCATAGAGATATAATACTCTCTCCTAATAATAGCTCACATCAATCGACTAATTTTTTAATAAAAGTACAATTATTAGAAGTCGAGCTTATCCAAAAAGAATTAAAAGCTAAAAAAAATAAGAAAAGAAAATTTAAGACTTCGTGAATAGATGGGACAATTGAAAAATGAAGTAGAGATACAAAGAAGCAGATTAGAAAAAGTCATAAAAGAATGAGATATGGCCAATATTGATTTGAAAGATTTAAATAAAAAAAATAAGAGGTTACGAGTTTGATTCAAAATTAAAAAATTCAATAAGTCTTACCTTAGTCAACAACGTGAAATGGATGAGCTCCTAAAGGAAATGAACCAATGGAAGGGCAAAGCTTAAAAAAAGTAAGAGGAAACCACCAGAATTTCTTAAAAAATATCAAAATTGGAAGGGGTTATACTCTACAACCTCAGCAAGATTGGTGGAATGCCAAAAAGTAAAGAAATGTTGAAAGTCATGCTCGTAAATAGAGAAAAAAAGCACTTTAAAATACTGAATGAAAAAAATCACTTCACTAGGTGATCCAAGGGTTAGAGATGCAACTGTAAGACCACAAGAGTCATATTTCAGCAATAATAGATAAGTGGCATAGAAGAAAAAAGATTAGATCTTCACATGTGATTCAGAAAGGGATGCTCGTATGAGATGGAAAATAAAAAACTTAGAAAAGGCAATAGTACATAGAGCACATGACTAATCAAGTTTTCAAGGTAATAAAAAAAGCATGAGGAGATGGTTGAAAAAGTAGAAGTGTTAAGAAAAGAAGTCAATCCCATAGGAGAATGTGGACAGCACCTAGTGAACTTTTTAGATGAGGTGAAAGACCATTATGAACAAGTCAAATGCTTAGATAGATATAATTCTATGATGGTAAATCTCATGTAATAAAAGTTGTATAGAATAAATAAAAATTTCTAGTGTTGAAATTCATCCAAGAGTAAATATCTCACATTGTATTCATACATCATGTACATCATTTTCATAAAATAAGTGAAAAAAATAAAATTTTCAACACATAGCATTATGATTTTTTTTCTTTTTCTTTTTCAAAAAAAAATTAATAGTAATAAAGGTTCAAAAATAGCTAGTCCATCAAAAATTTTGACTTAATCTACTCTTCATTCATATAATACTAAGACTCAAACAAGAATCATGGAGCAAGAATAGGTCAGTATATTTGAGAAAATTGAGAAAGTTTAAGAAGAACTAAGAGGGTATCTCAATACAATAATGGATATGCTCAAGAAACTTGACAAGAAAAAAGTAGTGAAAAAAATCTTAACTTTAAAAAGCAATTGCCAAATATGATAGATTCTGTTTACCCTCTAGAGTTTGAGCTACGATCGACCCAACCTTTTTAAGAAACTAGGGTACAAATTCTTACTCTCAGTGGATATCTCAATTCTTATCCAAGAATGACATCTACACCTACTCCAGGATAATTTTAAAATTTTGTTAATCTCGTTATAATGGAAAAATCACCTAAGCCAATCTTGATCCCTAACTTGGATGATTCCAATAAGAGAGAAAAGTTAAAGATGAAGACACTCAAAAAAGTAAAAGATACCAGTGCCCAACAGAAGATAAAAGTATTAGAATAAAGACTTAAGACCGTAGAGAGAATAAATTTTTATGGCTTCACAAATACAGTCGACCTTTGTTTGGTCTCAGACGTGGTTATTTCACCTAAGTTCAAGGTCCTTGAATTTTATGGTGATGGCTGGTATGACTGATATGGATGAAAAGTGGACGTAATACTATTTATGAAAGGGTAATGGGTTTGGTAGACTAGTGCAGAATAGGGCATGAAACCTCTAAACTATTACCCTATGTAGTTCATCACTTAAGCTTCATTCTCTTTCTTTTTGGGAACTCCATTTTTTTTACTCCACTCTCCTACATTGAGCTTGTCATTTTTATAGCATTTTTAATAATATCACCCGATATCACTATATTTGTAAAGTTTTTGGTTGCATTGCCTATCAATCTCTCATCGTACGATACTTTCAGAGTGTTCACAAATAAGACAGTTGTCTCTTTCTTGGTAAATGAAGGTTAAACTTGTACAACTATATCTATCCATCTCTGTGCATACTTTTTAAAACTTTTTGTTACCTTTTTTTTCATACTTTATAGAGATAAACTATCTGAAACCAGATCCATGGCATGTTAATATTGTGTAAGGAATGCCCTTATGAGTTATTACCATGAATAAATACGAGTCCTATCTAGTTGAACATACCATCTGACTGTAGATCTCGTGAGACTATCTTGAAATACGTACATTATAATTTCTTATCATGAGTATGTACTGTCATCTTATGATAATACATGGTGATATAGGTCATCAGATATTTTATGTCATCATATTTTTCAAATTCAGGGACCTTGAATTAGGTGGAATGACCACGTCTGAGACCAAACAAAAGTCGATTACATTCGTAGAGCCATAAAAATTCATTCTCTTTATGACCCTAAGTCTTTCTTCTAATATTTTCATCTTCTATTGGGCACTGGTATCTTCTATTTTCTCGAGTGTTTTCATCCCTAGCTTTTCTCTCTCGTTGGGATCATTTAAGTTAGGGATCAAGATTGGTTCGGATGATTTTTCCATCATAACAAAATTAACAAAATTTTGAAATTGTCATAGAGTAGGTGTGGATGTCATTCCTGGATAAAGATTGGATATCCACCGAGAGTAGGGAATTTATACTCTAGTTCTTTGAGAAAGTTGGGTCAATCGTGGCTCAAACCCTAGAGGATAAACAGGATCTACCATATCTAATGATTGCTCTTGAAAGCTGAGATTTCTTTCCACTGCTTTTTCCTTGTTAAGTTTCTTGAGCATATCCATTATTGTACTGAGATCCTCTTTTAGTTTTTCTTTAGCTTTCTCGATTCTCTCAAATCGACAGGCCTATTCTTTCTCTATAATTCTTGTTTGAGTCATAGTATTGTATGAATAACGAGTAAGTTGGATTAAAATTGTTGGTGGATGAGCTATTCTTAAACCTTTATTACCATAAAGTTTTTTTTGAAAAAAAAAATCAAAATGCCATGTGTTAAAAATTTTATTTTTTACTTATTTTATGAAAATAATGTATATGATACATGAATACAAGTGAGAGATATTTACTCTTAGATGAATTTCAATATTAAAAATTTTTATTAATTCCATACAATTTTATTACATAAGATTTACCATCTTATAATTATATTCATAGAAGCATTTAACTTATTCATAATGGTCATTCGCCTCATCTAGAAAGTTCATTAGGCATTGTCCATATTCTCTTATGGGATTGACTTCTCTTTTTAATACTTCTACCTTTTCAACCATTTTTCATGCTTTCTTCACTACCTTGCAAACTTGATTAATCAGGTGCTCTATGTACTGTTGCCTCCCTAAGTTTTTTACTTTTCATCTCATGCGAGCATCCCTTTTTGAATCACATGTGAAGATACAATCTTTTTTCTTTCTATGTCACTCATCTATTATTGCTGAAATATGGCTCTTGTGATTTTACAACTGCATCTTTAAACCTTGGATCACCTGATAAAGTGATTCTTTTTCATTTAGTACTTCAAAGTGCTTTCTTCTCTCTTTTGTGAGCATAAGTTTTAACTTTTCCTTTTTTTTTTTGGCATTCCATCAATCTTGCTGAGGTTGTAGAGTATAACCCCCTTTAAATCTGATATTTTTGAGAAATTCGAGTAGTCTCCTCTTATTTTTCTTCAGCTTTGCCTTTCCATTGGTTCATTTCTTCTCGGAGCTCATCCATTTCACATTGTCGACTAAGGTAAGACTTGGTAACCTTTTCAGTTTTGAATTAAACTCGCACCCTTTAATTTTCTTGATACAGATATTTCAAATCATTATTGGTCACATCTCATTCTTTTCTGATTTTTGTCAATCTACTCTCTTATATTTTTGTTTCATATTTTAACTGTCTCACATTTTCATAAAGTCTTAAATTTTCTCTTTTTATTTTTTTCAGCTTTTAATTCTTTCTTGATAGGTTTGACTTCTGATAATTACACTTCTATCAAAAGATTAGTCGATTGGTATGAGCTATCATCATGAGAGAGTACTATGTCTCTAGACCACTTTGCTTTTCAAATCTGGTAATCAATAGTGATTTTATCAATGAGAAACCCTAATCTTATTTTTCATATTTTCTTTCATGCTTGGATTAACTGCTCTGAGGTTCTTGGTGAATTTAATTCCTTGTAAATGAATTCTACCTGAACCAAACCATGAGTGACAAGAACAAACTGTTTTGCATCAAATTGCCTAAGTACCATTAACGGAGCGTAACTTAAAATACCTCATAACCCTAACAGCGGTATCTATACTCGTTTCCTCTGTGATATAACAAAGGCACACAAGGCATCCAAGGCGCTATCTATTCAATTTCATCCCCGATAAGCATTCGCAAGAAAATAACCCATTCTTCTTTAGTCTTCAATGTTGGCTATCGATTTTTGTAAAACTTTTCAATTTGTGCTTAGTTTCATAGATACGACTTTGAAAATGCACTCTTCTCGCACTTGAAATGACTTTTGACCCATGCATATAATAGCAATGCACATCCTATGAATCATTCTTTTTCATTCCATCAACAAAAATTCAATGACCTGATGGTTTTCAACTAGGACTGCTGATGTGAGATTAATTGCTTGGGTTTTAATTTGCTCAAAAAAATCTACCACAGTTATCTCAATGTAACCCAAAATCTTGAGGAAGATTATCATGTTATACAATGCTAAAGCAAATGCAACCATGCCTTGATCATCATTAAGATGCCCTTGAATAAAATTTTGAAGAAAGTTCTAACAGATACTAAGGTGTTCACCTTTAGACTTTGAAAAAGAATCTATGGTTTTTACTTTTATCCCCATAAGCTTGGTACTTTTTATGATAACCTGATTTCGGTTTTTAGGTAAACACTTTATCTGGACACTATAGTTCTATCTCAAGCAAAATTGAATACTTCTCAATAGTTGACACCAAATCCTCTTGATTAAAAGTGAAGCATCTCTAGGATGGATCCAAAAACTGTATAGCTACCTTGACCAACTATTCATCAATCACTACTGAAATTAAGATGCAATTTATCCATATTTCTTGCAAAAGCTTTCTTTTCTTTTTTATTTAACTGACCTTAGATAGTGGCTAAGTCTTCTAAATCATTTTGTGTGAGATCTAAATGTATCTTCTTAGGTAACTCAGACACATAGCCAATAAGCAAGCAATCTTCATTCTTTTGTTGAGCTTTTTTTGGCCAAATATGTACTTCATTATACGACTTACATAGGACACTGACTGAGGATAAGCAAATCTGTAGTTCTATAGGATCCATGAAAACTTTTTAGGAGAAATATATCTTAGAGCAAATATCTCAATGCAGAACTGTATGATATGTTTAATGTAAACAAGAAAAAGAAAACAAAATTGAGTTAGTGTAAGGATGTGGTTTGGAGAAAAAAACTTTTTTTTTTAGTTTTAAGATTTTTGAGTTTTGTTTTGTTTTGTATTACACACAACTTTTATTTTTATGCGTTTTGAACTTCGGTATTTTTTACAAGAGGGTGGGCAAGGTTCTACCTAATGTTAGCTTCTTAGGTTTATTGCATGCTTGGTTTGGGTTGACATGCATCTAAAGGTTCCCAAATTGTTTCTTGCTGTTGTCCATGCTGGACTAGTAAGACGCCCCAATTCTCACCCATTACAGGTTACAAACAAAAATGGTTCAATTTGAGTGAAAGTATTTAACTTGCCATTACGGAGGTTATCACCTCACGATGGCATAGGTACTTTACTTTCTCCTATAAAAGATGGAGCCTAGGTATAGAGCTCATACATGAGATGCATCGTGTCATCGTGTGTGTATATGTTTCCTAATTTATCAAGAGTAATATATACAAAAAAATAAAGCATAAGAAGCATAGTAAAAAAAACATGTGTGAATTTTTTCATTGTTTTCGATTTGTTATTTTTGACTTTTTTTTTTATTGAAAGTGAAAAATAAAAATATAAAAAATCGATTAGGATTATTTAAATCAAAATTTAAGGATAACACGTAGTTAATTTTGACCTGACTCTCGAAAACAAATAGCATTTCCCAGTGGAGTCGCCAAGTTGTAATAATGGCTTTGTGTCCGCTTGACGAATTTGAAAATAAATAAAAAAATATGGAGTTGCCACCAATCTTTTTGGCTAGGTGCGATTAGTCACCTATTAAAATTTATCTTTTTAATAAGATTTTAAAATTAATTAAAATTTATTAAAAAATAATTTTATGGTCTACGAAACAATCTAGGTTTAAGAGTCGATTACATAATGTCTGTTTAAAATGGTACCAATTAACTATCTGTTATCCATTGATTTTAATAAAAATAATCTTATTTTCGGTGTTTAAAAATAATTTCCTTGATTTTTTATTTATTAGAAATTGATTTTTTTTAATTTTATTATATTTATTTATTTTTTAATGCTCAAATTTTATTTGAGAAAAATAAATTAGAACCCTTTTTATCAATATAATTCTTAAAATATTTTAATACGTTGGTAACATTAGAAAAACATTTTCTCACCTAGAGATTTCTTAGGCATTGTTTCTCGAAATTCCTTAAAATTCCATCATCGGAGGCTTAAATTTACTTTTCGTAAAAAATTATGTCGTACATGCAATGCAGAATGTTACCATGTTGATGCACAAATTTTATTCTCTTTTTTAGAAATTTGATTAATTGTTTTATTTGATTTTTTATTTTTAATTTAAAATTTTGAAAAAGAAAAAAATTTTATTATATTGAAGTTTTTCTATAAATATTCCAATACACTGGTAATATTTTAAAAAAATCTTTTCACCTAGGGATTTCGTAAAGCATCACTACACAAAATACTTTTATAATCCCATCATTAGATAAATTTTTTTTTATTTATATTACTTATTTTTAATAAATTAATAAATTTTATTTTTTATTAACAAAAAAAATTATTGTATTAAAAATTTTTTTATAAATACTCCAATATATTGGTAGTATTTAAAAAAATCTTTTCACTTAGAGATTTCGTAGCATCACTACTCGGAGTACCTTTGAATCTCATTGTCGGATAAAAATTTTCTTTTCTTACATTTTCATTAATTTTGTATTATTTTTATTTAATTATAACATTTTTTACCAATTATTTTATAAAGTTTATTCAAAATTATCAAAAAAATTTATTATATATTTTATTTTATTAATTATTATTATAAAACAATAAAAATTTATTTTGATAAATTTAAATATTTTTACATGTATAAATATTAATAATAAAATTTAAAATAAATAATAATATTTTAAAAAAATTCAAAAAAATTTTTTTTACCTGAATCGGACCAGTCAACGCGCGGTTTGGTCTGACAGTTAGGTTTGGTTAAGGCAGTTCGATGTCAATGGTTCGGAGACAATTCAGTTCGGTCTTGGTTGGTTCAGCTAGACTGATCAGAGGCTAAGGGATGGATGGGTCATCGGGTCGGGTCATGGGTTGACACAAGGATCCTCAAGGGCTAAAACAACGTCGTTTTGGGCATTTAAATGAAACGATGTTGTTTTGGGTTTAGCCTTCTATATAAAAGTAAAAAAAAAAAAAATTCTTTCATTTCTCCCCTTCTTAAAAAAAAAAAAACACTCTCCTTTTTTTTTTCTTTTTTTTTTTCAAATCAATCTAGAGCCAGTGATCTTTCGCCTTGACGGCCATCGCGTTCCTCACCGCTGGCAAGCTTCAGTTGCTGTCACCAGTGTCGAAAAATTTAAAAATCTTTTAAAAAATTTCTTACAACCTCTTAAGTCCAAATCTGAGCCTGATTTTTTGAAAAAAAAGCTTCAAACGACTTAGATTTGACTTAAAAGTTTCGACCAAAATTTTTTTTATGTTTGTGTGTTTTTTTTTAGGCGCTGTGGTCCTCGTTTCCAAATGTTGTTGTTTCTACATTTGTATGTGTTTGGTTTGCTTTGGAATTTTTTTGTTTGATAGAATTTTTTTTTTGAATCTGGCAAACCTTTTTTTCTTGTAGGGTTTCAAGTTTTTTTTTTAGCAAAGCTTTTTTTTTTATCCCCCCATTTTGGTGCCAGCATCAAGCTCTATTTATAGAGGTTTCTGAGATTCGAATATCAAATTTTCAAGCTAAAATCCACTCTGTCAAGTTAGGCAAGATGTCAGGCGACTACCGGTGGTGACGATGGCTGAGATTTTAGACTTTCAATGATGGTGCATTTGATGCACTCATACTTTTGTCAAACTGAATTGGATAGGAAAAGAAGAATAAGAGGAAAAACAAGAAAAAAATATTATAATAATAATAATAATAAATACAAAATGGTGTTTACATGCCCCAACCAAACCCCTTTAGCCAAGTCGAGCTTCTAGGTTGAGTTGCTAAGCCATTTTCTGTGCCTAGAGCTTAACCGCGTCAAACCCTCTAACTGAGCAGTTTTATTTTTTTGTATTTTTTGTATATTTTGGTTTTTTTTATTTATGTGTTTATTTTTTTTAGTATTTTTGCTTGATTAAATTTAGAAAAAATAAAAAATAGTTTAGAAAAAATAAAAAAATAGAAAAAAATAAAATTCTTTTTAAGAATAAGTATTAATTATCCAATAATAGAATTTATAAAAATTTCAAATGGTAAATTTTTATAAAATTCTTATGTGAGAAATTTTGTCTAAATTTATCCTAAATGGTGAAATAATTTAGATAAAGTTTCAATAACAATAATTAATATTTATTTTCAAACAAAAAAAAGAGAAAGAGAAAACCAAAAAAAATAAAAATACAAAAATTTTTGAAAAAATATTAATTACCCAAAGATGAGATACTTAAAAATTTCAAATGGTAAATTCCTAAGAAATCTCTAGGTGAGAAATTTCTTTAAATTTGTCCCAAATGGTAGAATAGTTTAGATGAAATTTTAATAAAAGTAATTATATTCTTTTCCAAATAAAAAATTTTGATTAAAAATATTTGATAATTATCCAAAGATGAGATTTTAAAAAATTTCAAATGATAAATTCCTAAAAAATCTTTAAGTGAGGAATTTCTTTAAATTTGTTCCAAATGGTGAAAAAATTTAAATGAAATTTCAAGAAAAATAATTTTCATATTATTTTCTTTCCAAAAAAATTTAAAAAAAATATTTCTAATTTGGTCCAAATAGTGAAATAATTAAATATATTTTCAATAATAAAAACCAAAATAAAAAATAACTAAACTTTTTTTCCAATGACGAAACCTCTTCAAGAAAACAAATGGGATTCTTGAATACTCTTGAGGTGAAAAACTATTTTTAAGAGTTTTACCAAATTGATGGAGAATCTTAAGAATTATTTCCAATATTTAAACATTAAAACTTAAAACCATTATAATCAAGACCCTATGATAAATTTAAAATAAAATGGTATTATCCTTTAGATAAGCATGTGGGGGTGCTATAACTTTCTCCATATATAACCGAACCCTTGAACCATGTTCTGATTAGTAGACCCAAACATATTCTTTTAGGGACCCTTAGTTAAGCTTAAGAGCTCTATAAAAAAAATAAATTCATTAGGTTACCAATCACACTTAGTTAAAAAATATTGATATCGACTCCATTTGTTAAGTCTAGCTATAAATTTTCGAATCTATATGTTATGACATATTTATGCTAAATAATTCAAAAAAAAAAGAGGAAAAAAAAGAGAAAAAAAGGATAAAATCAAAGGGCAGTGATTTGGTTGGCCAATTGAGGTTGGATTGAACTTAAACTATTAATTTTTTTAGGATAATAATCAAAGTTTTAATCCGATTATAAATTAAATTTTTTGTTTTAAGAATCCAATCCTAATGGAACACTACTTGGATTTGGATTCATTTCCATAAAATGATCATAAACAGAATAGAAAAAAATCACTAGATAACACCTTCATCCCATTGCCATTTTTGCCTGAACATCATTTTCATTACTGCAACCTCCACTGCTACATAAGAATGATCACCATCAACACAGATCTACTACCACCATTATCATCAATACCCCATAAGTCTCTAAGCTTCCATAGCACCACCAAACAATCCATCCTTCAAGCCTCCATAATACCAAACACCAACATTTTTTAAAACAAAAAACAAAACACCAAAAGATAGCCATTGATATAAAAAAGGAGAAGCAATCAGCATAAGCGCTCTACCATTACCAGCATCATTAGTTGGGAAATGTTGTCACCTATCAACACAGCTCCAAGCTCTAGTAACATAGCATAAGTTAGGCTTGAAGAAAACTCTCTCAAAATTTATGAGTATTCCTCAACAAAAACTTGTCTATTCTTTAAAAAATAATAATTTCAAAAGAGAAACACGTGGAGAAAATATCCAATTTGGACTAAAGTCGTGAAAGCTTCTTGCAATGAGGTACTATTGGCTTTGTTTGGGAGGCCTACACAAAGCCATTTGTATTTACGATGGATGGGACACTTGCTTACATTACTAAAGTAGCAATGCTTTATTTATAATATTGAAAGGTACTTTTACTTATTTATGTGTATTCATTTATTTAATTCTTTGTTTTTTTATTTTATTTATTTATTTATTTATTTTATTCATTTTTTTGTTAAATCATGTTTTGATTATTTAATTGACAAAAAGTAAAGATTTAGTAACAATAATTAATATTTATTTTTAAATTATAAAAAAATATAAATACACTTTATAAAATTTTGGGATGAGTTAACAATTATTCTAATGATGAGATTCTTAAAAATTTGAAACGCTAAATTTTATTAAAAATCTTTATGTGAGAAATTTCTCTAAATTTAACCTAAATGGTAAAACAATTTAGACGAAATTTCAATAAAAGTAATTGTATTCTTTTTCAAATAAAAAAAAAAATCATAAAATTTTGTTTGAAAATATATAATAATTATCCTAGGATGAAATCTTAAGAAATATCACAAATGATTGAATTTTTATGAGATTTTCAAGTAAAGGTTTTTTTTTTCTAAAATAAGCCTAAATGGTAAAAAATTTAGAAATAAAACTTGTAAAATAAAAAAATTAAATTATGGGAATGAAATTCTCAGTAATTGCAAATGGATGATTATCTAATATATTTCTAAGTAAGAAAATATTTCTAATTTTGACCAAAATAATGGAGGGATTAGATATATTTTCAATAAGACAAAAATTTAACAAGAAAATAAATGATTAAGTTTTTACGATGACGAAGTCTCTTCAAAAAAATAAATGGGATTCTTGAATACTTTAGAAAGTATTTTTAAGAATTCTGTTAGATTGATGGAGAGTTTTAAAAGTTATTTTCAATATTAAATTTAAGACCATTAAAACCATAAACCTTTAGGATAATTTAAAATTAAATGGTATCATCTTTTAGAATGAGCATTGTAAGGGTGCTATAACCTTCTCTACATGTAACCGAACTCCTAAACTTAATTCTGTTCAGAAGGTCAGAACTTATTATTCTGAGACTCTTAGTCAAGCATAAGAACTCTTTAAAAGGATAGATTCATTAGGTGGCCAATCACACCTGGTGGTGACTCCTTTTGTTAAGTCTAGATATAAATTTATAGATTTATACGTTATGACAACAGCAGTAAGAAGGAATTACGAAAATTCTCTTAATTTTTATACATTGAATTACAAATTAAACCATACATGTTTGAAAAGGTTATTAAGTATATTTTCCAACAAAATAAACAGAACTGAATTTCAAGTCTCCTATGAATTAAATATTTAATTTATACTAAAAGATATATGTGTTGTCTGTCAATATTATATAACATGTATTGCAAAAATTTTGACAATTAATCTACATGGAATTACTAGATGACTTATATATGATTAGAAGGCTTCTCAAGTTTAGTTTCTAATGCACTAAAAAAATCTTAATTACGAGTTGTATATCTTGAGATGTGATCATTTTAGTGAAAGGAGCTTAGGCTGCTAGCTTTAGTTAATTTAGTTAACTCTTGCGTAATTTAGTTATTTTAATAGAAATAGCCTCAAAAGGTTAATTAATTTTTGATATATTGAAATATCCTTAAATAGGCTATTAATTATTTTTGGAGAAAAATTAAATGGTGATATTGAAAGGAGATAAGTAGAATTTCATACACTTTACGTATTTTCAAACCTACATATATATATATATATATATATATGTATGTATGTTTTTAAATGGGTGAAGATTTTTTTTTTTATTTTCAATATATGAAAATAAGATTAAACATATGATTATTTTACGTTTTACTATACAAATGATGGATCATGTTTATAAATTAAATGAAAAATTAATTAATATTCAAAAAACAATTTTATGATAACTATGGGTGAATCCTTGGAAGGTGGGATCATTAATACCAAAATTAGTTATACGACCTTGACTAACAGGTTATAATAATTAACATAAAGCTCTAACTAACGAGTTATAATGATTAGCAATGATCATAAGGATGAAATTATTAATACGATCATTATCACGGGTTATAAAAGTGACCATAGCTACTAATGAACTAAAAATAAAAATGATTTATGATGATCAATTTATAATTTTGAAAATTGATCCATGATTTGTATGAAGAATGTATTTGACTATGATTATGATTTATAATTGATGAAATGTTTTGATATAATATCAATTTTTTGAACATTTACTTAAATGTTTTGGAAGCATAATGTGAATGATATTTTTGAATAAACTATATGTATGCATAAAAACAATGCTTTATTCAATAAGATATGTGGGGTTATATTTATTGAGCTTTAGTTTACTTATTCCCTTTTACTTTTTTTTTTTTTTTTTTTGCAAATGAAAACCTGATAAGTTTATTTAGTCTTGTGAAAAGTTATAAGATTAAATAAGAAAAACTACATAGTCATTGAAGATATTATTAGCCAATAAGATTTTATTAAACAATTTTATATTTTTATTAGTTTACATTTAAATATATAAAGATTTACCATCAATTTATTAAAAAAATTTAAAATTATAAAAAAAATAAACTTCCTATTATTTTAAGAGCTTTACTTCAAAATAACATTATCGAATTGCATCTCGAACTCAAGACGGGATACAACCTTATTAATTCATCAGGTTGTCTTTCTCTAATTAAAATTCAACAACCAACTTATACTCGAGCTACAGATTAAGCTGCACTGGATATCTGTGAATGCAATCTTCCCAAGGATTATTAGGAGAGGGCTTCACATTCTGGAGGGCCACCCAGACTGCACTGTTACATTTGAAACCACTTCCAAAAGCAATCTGCCAAACACGGTTCCCCTTGCGCATCCTGTCCTTTGCCTCTGTATAGGCCAACTCATACCAAATTGAACTCGATGAGGTGTTACCAAACCGGTGGAGCGTCATACGAGAGGCCTCAGCATGTACTGGTAGAAGCTGCAAATTCTTCTCAAGCTCATCAATCACAGCCCTCCCCCCAGAGTGAATGCAGAAATGATCAAAAGCAAGCTTGAAATCTGGGATATAAGGCTTGATTTGTTCATTGAACAACTTCTTGGCAACCAATGTTACAAAGAACAAAATTTGCTCACTTATAGGAAGAACCAGGGGACCCAGTGTAGTGATGTTAGTCTTGAGTGCACCACCAGCAATTGCCATCAAATCCTTAGACAAAGAAACCCCAGTTTTTCCAGCATCATCCTCTTCCTGATAAACACACTTATATGCCGTATCATTGGACCCACAGTGTGTCCTCACCACATGAACAAGCTTATACTTACTTCTCCTTCGATCTGCAGATTTATTTGATAACAAAACTGCTGTACCCCCAAGTCTAAACAAACAGTTTGGTATTAACATTGATTTCTTGTTCCCAAAATACCAGCTCTGTGTAATGTTCTCAGTACTAACAACAATAGCATAACTATTTCTATGAACTTGCAACATATCGTTAGCAAGATCAACAGCTATAACCCCAGCACTACATCCCATACCCCCAAGGTTAAAACTCCTAATATTACACCTCAACTTATACTTATTAATAATCATGGCGGATAATGAAGGAGTTGGATTAAACACCCCGGAATTAACGACAAGAATTCCAATATCTCTTGGCCTAACATTAGTATTAGCAAAAAGTTTATCTAATACACCAAATATCACCTGCTCTGCCTCTTCTCTTGCGGCAGCCATTGATGGTCTTGGAGGAATATAATGCATTGCTTCGGGCACACAAGTCTCTTCTCCAAGCCCTGATCTTTCCAAAATCTTGCGTTGAAACTCCAAAGAAGACTCATCAAAATCACCCGTCAGCATGGAATGTTCCATGAACTTTTGGTGGCTTGCTTTGAGATTTGAAGGAGGGAGATAACAAGAGTAATCCACCAAGTAAACGGATCTTGGTTGGTTCATGATGTAAACGGTTGAACCAAACACAATGAAAGCAGAGAACAGAATGACAATGACAAGATTATACTGAAGCTGAAGCCATAATTGGTGGATGTCATCAAGGTTCAACCTTGATGCTTCAACAATAATAACAGCCATTAGAGGGACCAAACAAAGTGTCAAAAGATGACTTATTAAATAATGATAACCAAGTTTTACATACTTCAAGTTGACACTATGTAAGAAATCAGGCAATCTCCTACTCTTTCGGATCTTAACTCCATTGCTTGAACTTGAACTTGAACTCTTCTCTCCACTATTCATGATGATGGGTAATTCAAAAAAGTTTGTACTTTTTCTTTCTTCCTTCAAAAGAGAAAAAAAAAAGGTATGGTTTTCCTTGTGTTCAAAAGGGGTATATATAATACTTATAATAATGAATAGGATTTTAGGGTTTTAGGGAAGGTTGGTTGGCGTTTAGAGGGGGTTGATGCAACTACAACAGCCATCAGTTGCCATTAAAGAACACATAGTTAGGTTACAATGAATAGAATGTCAAAGAGAGGAAGGCGAGGTGGGAAGGAGGGAGTTTCCTGGTCTGTTTTCTATTTCTGCTAACGCCAGCCAACCCCTCCTTGGGTATGCCTACCATTTCTTCTTATAGGTTACTTTTTGAACTCCTCCCTTCGTCCTACCTAATTCCAGATATGGATTAATGGCAATAGCTAATTGGTGTCTGCGATTAATCAGTTTTTAGCATTATTTAGTCTATTTGAACTCTTAATTAAAGCACTGGAAGAGAATCGCTAGCGTCTTTCTAAAGGACGGGGATTTACGTGTATTGCTTATATCTGATTTGCTGACGTTAGCTTTAAGTCATTGGAGAAAACTTCTATAAAATTTTTTAAATGAAGTTCGTAAATTTTAAAAAAAATAATTTAATAAAATTTTAATAAAAAATTTAAACTAATAGATTAATAGAGTTTAATATGAAAATCAATGTAAAAAATTATTTAAAATATTTTTTATAATTCAAATTTTATCGATATTTATTCAACGGTAAAAATTATATCAATTTTTTTATTAAAATTATCTATCTAAATATATATGTCAAAATTTATTAAAAATTTTTTATACAATGAAAATCTTCCTCCAAAATCTGAAAAGATCATAAATTTTAAAAAAGATTTATATTGAATTTACAGATCACCCGTCAAATAAACTATTAGCAATAAATATGCTAGCAACGAGACACGAGCCTAAGTTTTAAAAATGTAGTATTAAAACCTTATAAACTCAACCAACTCTGTTGAGTTGCGTCATTCCAAACGTGATAGGTTACCCTTAATTTTTGGATATCCACACTCAAACCCAATTATATTTCATGATATCCAAACTTTATAACTATCCAAATACTTTTTTTTATTATCCAAATCCTACTCATATGATATAGGAATTACTTATTAATTATCTGAACCTGTTAAATACCCATTTATTAAATCAAAGTTTGAATTTTAAATTTAAATTTAAAACAATTTTAATATATATTATTAAGAAAGTTGAAATTCAAAAAATTAAAGTTAATTCATAAAAATAAATTATATATATTTAAAAAATTATAATTAAAACATTTAAAGAATTAATTTAGTTAAATATTATATTACTAATAAATAACTTATAAATAAAATATATAATATTTAATATTTAAAAATTATTATTTATAATCAAGTTTAGATAATTAGTACTTAAGATCACTATTCAAACGTTATCCGAACCTGTGACAAATAATAATTATATTACATAAATACGATGTTAAAATACCATAATTCTACTTAATCAAACAGAACGGTGCAAAGTACCATTTTATACGGTATACATGACCATCCATAGAATATGCCATTAACTATTTGCCATGTTGAACATTAAATTTTGGGTCCCTTTTTGTTGGCTGAATTCATTTACTCAGTGTGCAAAAATTTAATGGGATATTGGACTTCTCCAACGGTATAATTAAAGAATTTTTTAATATTTTTAATTTAAATTTATATTTGATATACTATTAGTATATAAATTTTAAATATTATTAATGAATCAAATGATGATATTTAATTAATAAATAAATATCAATCCTTAAAATAAATGAATATAATTTAAAATTTTTTTAAAAATTTACTTATTAACGATGTATTATCATCTAATTCACTAATACATCAAATATAAACTTTTTTAACTTTGATGAGCTTTTTTTTTTTTTCTTGGTTATAGGCATATGAAAATTTTCAATGGCACACAATTAGAAATGACAACGGGTTGAGGCAACTTTTGCTCTCTTTGAACTTGACTTGATTTTATACTAATAATACATAAATATTTTTATTTTTGTATCCGATTCGATCTAACATTATATAAAATTGTACCTGATTCAAACTTATTCGAAATTAATAAAATATTTTTTAATATTAATATAAAATTAAATAAATATTTAAATATATAATTAAATAATTAATTAAAAATAATATATCTATCGGACGGGGTAAGTTTACCTAAAATCTAATTCTGATTTTTTTTATTATTATCTAACTTTACCTGACTCAAAATTTAATTTAAAAAAAATAAATCTCATGAAATCGAATCGAATCAGAGCATATCAAGTACGAGTTGAGCTATCATTCCTATGCACAGCATAAAAAGGTACATATATTTTTTATGTTCCATTTGGGCATTTATCTTAAATGATTTTCTATTGGTATTCATAATTAAGATTTATACCAATTTATTACTTTGAATGAAATCCCCTTTTTATGAAATCTATGAAAGCAAATTTGGAGGGTGGGTACAGCATACCGGCTACTGTGTCTGGTATAGCATAACTAACAATTTAAAAGAATTTTAATGAAATCTATGTACTTACAAAATTTTGGGAGGCCATAACCCCTTGTAGTTCTAGCGAGTCCTAGATTCAGCTCCATTCATTGCTTAATTAGGTTAAGTTAATTGATAAGTAAAAAGTACATTTAATTTTTGCATTATAAATATTTTTAGATGATATTTTAATTTTTTATAAACAAATAATAATTTGAGATAAAAAAAATGATTGTAGGTATTAAATTTTAATATTCAAATATATTAAATGCTATTTTTTAAAAAAATAATTATATAAATTAATTAAATTAAATTTTAAATTTTAAATTAAAATTTTAATTATTTTTAAACAACTACTGTAAACACTTGTTACTCCAATCTTAATTTTAATTGATCATATTAGAGAACTCTGATAAAATAAAAAATGTTTGATTAACTGGTATTTATATATGCACATTCAACATTTCTTCAAGCATTTTGGAAGAATATAGATTTAAAAGTCTCAAATAAAATATGAAAATAATATAAATAAAAAATATAAAATTGACACAGTTTAAAATTTTAATAAAAATTATAAATAAATTTAATAAAATAAAAATATATATTTCATATTTTCATGTTAATGTAAATTATGATACATAATTTTTATATAAAATACGATAATAATACATAAATTATTAATATTTTATATAATATAACACTTAAAACGGTAAGATCTAGAAAAATCTTTGAAAGAATGAAAAGGCAATGGAGATGATGTTTTGTTTTGTATGGAATCCTCGAAGAATCCGATAAAAGATTTGGGGGCTCTAATATTAATTTAAAAAAAAAAAAAAAGAATGTTTCTTTGGTAGCAATCAAATGTGTGAAGGTCACTGCCCAAGATAATTAGTATATTAGTCAGGAGTAATTACAAAACCATCGAGTAATTTCAATTGTCAACGTTTTATTGTTTTTTCTGAAAAGCAAGGGCAAGCGTAGAAAATTAATGTTGGCAATCTTTTTGAAAAATTGAGTGAGAAGTTTTTCATTGCCATTACTCTATTTTATAAGTGGGAAATATTTATATGAATTTTTTAAATTAAAGTTTGTGAAGTTTTTAATTAGAAATGATTAAATAAAAATTAAAATTGATAAATTAAAATATGCAAATTTTAAAATTTTAATAAATTTTTATATAGATATTTTTAATAAAAATATTAATAAAATTTTTATTATTAAATAAATATCAATCAAATTTAAATTATAAATAATATTTTTAATAATTTTTTCATATATTATTGATATTCACATTAAATTTTATCAATATATCGATTTGGATTTTTTTTATTAAAGTTTTTATTATATTAATTTTAAAAAAACTTTATAAATTATCTAAAAAAATTTATATAAGTTTTATCTTTTTATAGGTAAAGTCAGCAAAGGATTTAGAATTTTTTTTTTTAAGTGTTCATTTATTATAATAGATGTTTGTTAAGTGTTGGATATAGGTTGACTGTGAATTATGATTGGATGTCAAGAATAGATTAGTTGTTGCCAAGCTTTGGATTTAATGGTTAAAAGCGTTTGAGAGGATATCAATGGTTTAATTTTGAACTAAACATTCCTTTTTTTTTATTATTTGTATTAAAATTTTATCATTTTGATGTAACCAAAAAAAAAAGAGATAATAGATTTTTTTTTTACATATTTAAGAAAAAATTGTAGGATAAAATTTAGATGAAGTTTTTAAGTAAAATCTACAAATTAAAAAAAAAAAAAGAGTTAATAAAAATTTTAATAAAAATTTCAAACTAATAAATTAATAAAATTAATTATGAAAATTAATAATATATAAAAAATTTAAAATGTCATTTATAATTCAATTTTGTTATGTACTTATTAAACAGTAAAAATTTTATTAAAAATGTCTATTTAAAAAATTTATTAAACTTTTTTTAAATTTTACACACTTAATCTATTGGTTTTGATTTTTAATTTTAATTTATTTGTAATAAAAAATTCACTAATTTTACTTTAAAAAATTTATTTAAATCTTTTCTAAAATTGTAAAGGTATCCAAGAAAATTTTTCCTTTCAAAATTTTTCTTATTTTCCAAATTAAAGTTGTCCATAAACACCTTACCTTTATATTTACATCCACCACTGGATGTAATTTGAGAATGGATGATTGTCAAGCCAGATTAACAAAAAATTGAATGTTAGAAAGTTGTTTGTGCCAACAAATTGTTTTGTTAATCTGATATAATGTTATAATCGGTTTTAAAATTAAAATTTTTGAATTTAAATTTCAATAAATATAATTAAAAATTAAAAAAATGTTGTCTGCCATATATTATTAACCTCTCCAAGGAAAAATCAAACCCACATTTACCAATATTCGTGTTGCATACATTGTTCAAAATTTCTGTTGCTTTTATTGTATCCAAAACAAACAAATAATTACGTATGCCTTTTCTTTGAGGAGAGGAGGTGCCAAATGGGGTGGTCTTAATAAGAGTGTAATTAACTTAGTTTGAGTTGATAAAATATTAAGTTCAAGTTCAAATTCTATTTTAATTTCAAGACTCCAAAGTCAATTCTTATATTAAATACAAACTCGATTATTTATACTTAAATTCGAGTTTGAGATATTTTATTAATTAAAATATAAAAACTCGATTAATCTGATGAGTTATTCGAATCGAGTATAAAAGTACTCAAATTCGACTTAATCGATAAATCAAGTTATTTGAGTTTAAGCTTAACTTAATAATAATTAAATTTAATTTAAATTTTATTTAAATTAAATTTGAATACTAATGTATTATTTATGCTACTATATCTCAACTCTCGATTGGAAGTAGGTTGTTCGGTTTCTAGATGAACAAAAGCAACAGAAGTCAAACTGTAAAGGGCTTATGCCCAAAAATGCAATGGGCTCAAGCCCCTTTTTTTTGTCATTGATGATATATGTGGGCCATGGATGCATACACAAATATCGATGTTGATAAACCACATAGGATTAAGCTAAATTTTAAGGATCAAATTTAGTAAAATTAATGTATGTTTACCATTTTAAGATCCCATTGAACATTCTGAATAAGTGTTTTTATCCCTTTAAAAAGAATTTTCCCAATTCTTGTGCATTGACATATAAATGTTTAATAAAAAATTTAAACTTTCAAGAGATGTTATTTAAATGGTTGCCATGGTGCATGGGAACTTTTGGTTCCCAAGTTGTATTTGTGTTGTTTTATCCAATGATCTGTTGATGAATTTTGAGTAAAACATATTTGAATAAGGAAGACCATTATTTTGTGCCAGACTGAATTGTTTGGTTCATTAATTTTCAGATGTTTGGAATGTCAGAAAATTGTTGCATAAAGGAATGCTGCTGACTCCAAAGGGGTTGAAACTTTCTCTTCCACTCCAAACGACCCTGTCTGGTAGTAATGGTTGGTGTCCTGTCCCCTCCCCGACGATGATTTGGCCATGAATTAATATGTATTGTATTATATATCTGGTGCATAATTGATCAGGAAATGAAATTTCCCCACAAGGTCTGGGCAACATTAATGGCCTACTCAACAGAGAGGTAGCCCCCTGTGTGATCGCTAGTTGTTTTTTCAGAAGCTTTACATTGACGCTGATACACTTGATGGATGTCAAGGAATCTCCACAATATGAAATGCAGAAAGGCATCTTTCCTTTTACTAAAATGGGTTGCTCGGTCTGAACCAAAAAGGGGAAAAGGACAACTAAGTTCTGTTATTATAAAAATTGTTCAAGCAATTTGATGCCCAAGGTCAAGTTGTTCTACTTATATGATCTTAAAATTCAGCCATGTGAGAATTTCAGTGTGGTGTGTGTATGCATTCTTTCTCTTTTCTTTGCTGGAAATTATTTCAAGGGTATAACAAATAAATATAAGCCCTTGCTCTTTTGTAGGAAACCCTATCCAGGTTGGAATTTCACCCAAGGAAGGATTGGTCAAATAATCACAGCCAAACCCTAGGAGTATATATAGAAATCAAAAGACCCATTTCAAGACTATTTTATATGAAAAAGAATATCCGAAATTTGCTCGGCAATTCCTATCCGTGAGCATACCTAGACTTCTGTTACTATATGCAAAGGTGGAAGTAATTTCTTGTGGATTTTATGTATAACTGGGCTTTCAATGGGAATGGGATTCACTACGTGATGGTTAAGTCATCATCAGTAAGTATGAAATTTACACTGAAACATAATTTAGAAGTAGCAAGGCCTAGGGTCTAAGGATTTAAGCGGTTATAATAGCTCGTTCGCATAAAAAAATGGTGGAAGTAATATTATCAGTTGGATCTTGCTAGAATTGAAGGCCAACATATTGGACGCTCTCCAATAAAAGTTAAAAGAGTCAATGGCCACGGGCACATGCTTCATCCCGCATATTGTGAGAGGTTGTTCAACGACAAACCTACCAGCACGCTTCTGAATTCTTATTTGTGCAGTTTAGCCAAATTATAGCAATCCCTGCAATCATTAACGTTGAATATCCTGACTTTTAGGTTTAGATATTCACGAGTTTATGGCTTAAACTAGCTTATTTGGAGCAACAGCTAGGGTCATTATCTTACACGTACATCTGCTACAGCTAAAAGAAGCAGATGCTGCCCGGCTGCATGCTTCGAGCACATTCTTGCCCTGCTATCATGAGGCATGGGGACCGTCCCAAGAACTGATAATTGAGAGTTTAGTTAAGGTCTCGATGCTTAATCATATCCTAAATTCAGTACGACCGGGATCTTAATTTGCTGACAAGGTTGTTGTCCTCATTTTTTAATACTAGTAAAAACAGTCTACGTTTACCCCTTTGGGCACCAAATTATTTGCACAACATATCAAAGGTCATCATGTACAATGAGTTGTATCATGTTTGTGAGGCTGAGAGTTCCCGTCATGTTTTTTATTCAGAAATTGAGAACCTTGCTAGATTCCTAGCATAGCTTTACAAGATCCAATAGGGGGCCTATATCAGATTCAGCTATTGGCTTAATTTGGTAGCCCGAAGACAAGAGGGTGTAACAATAATAAGATGAAGATACTTCCTGTTTTACAAAGTCCAGAAGCTATAATTAAGCTTCTGTTTTCTTTTTTACTTTAGTTGCTGATGGAAGAGAGATATGAATTGAAGTTTTGTATTGTACAATAGGCCCATGGAGTATATTTACCCACAAAGATACTAGTAAAGACTCAAGGGTCTCAAAAGAAAGAAAAAAAACATTGGGGTCGAATGATAAACGCACACATCTATGCGATGGGAGCGCTCCTACCCGCCTCCCAAATGAACCGTTAGCAACCAGAAAGCTGATGGTAACATACATATGCAAATGCACATGGGAGGTGCTGTTCCTATTTGTCAAGCCAAGTTAATTTTGGCTAACTAATTTCAATCTAATCACCTTCCCGCCTCTTCACCCCATATTTGTTCTTTAGTGATTCCAATGCTGATGTACGTTTATCAATATCACAGTGTTCATCTCGTAAGAACTCACTGTCAGATTATATCTGATTCATTATGAAATTTCTTATTGTAATTTGATTCTTCAGTTCTTTCAATTCAACTTGGAAATTATTTATTTGTTGTACTGAAAATAAAAGCGCTACAAGATAAACAAAATACGTACTATATTTATTCCAACAGGAGATGCTTTCACAACAAAAACACAGGGAGGAAGCAAGGATCACATTAATTATGTGTCTGTTCCTGATACATTTAGCGACATAAATATGAGCACAAAAAAACTTAGAAGAGGAAATGGAATCACTAATCGCGATTCTTCTATTAGTACTATCACTTATTAATACTAGTAGCAGCTAGCGCAATGGATCATCAGATGCAAGTCCATTCTTCAGTTGAGCTCGAATTTTTCATCCTGCACATGGTTAAAGCTCAGAGTTATCAGAGGGAGCCACGTCAAAGTGCATCAGGAAAATGACTCGTGAGCTAGGAGAGGAGACAACAGATTAGAAAAATCAGAAGTGCTATGATTCCTAGGGTCTAATTTTATTAGACTCTATGCATAGGATTGAAATTATGTAAATGGGTCCTCATGCAAATTTTTTAAAACTACATTTCTGATTCCATTTTTAAAAGCTTGAGCTTTGTTGGTTATACTTATGAAAGCAAATAAAAGTAGTAGCAAAAAGGCTAATCAACTCGTTATTCAGTGTTCTCTGATGACAAGTGGGGTGTAGAACTGCCTTGTGCCTAAACATAAGGAGTCAGAGAATCAATTTAAAGTTGAGGGTCAGGCGTTCCCTTTTTGGGATTTAGCCACGTTTAATTTGCTATGGCATGGTTATAATAAAAGTCGAGATATTCTAATTGCTGTACAGGCTAACACCAATGAAAAAGCTAAATCTCTAGTCACTTTGTTAGGTGAAGGTCTATTCTTTAATAGAATTTTACTAGCTTTACCTCGGCTATTCCCGCCAGTGGTCTTGTAGTTGGGGAAGGGCACTTGGCCTGATTCGATATGCTTGACATCCGCCACAAGCAGCTCATAGTGCCTCTTCACTTCCTCAGCAGTTTTCCCTCCAACCGCCTTGGCAACATTGTACCAACGGTCAGGGGTGTCCTTATCATACACAGCCAAAGCCCTTTCAAAGTCTTTGTTTTGCTTGGCAGTCCATGAACCAGAACCACGGGAGGACATTGAGCTTGATGCCATTTTCTTATGCTAATCAATGTAAAATAGCAGTTCAAACTTAGGCAAGAAAAGTGTTGTAATTAAAGAATCACTATTTAGAATGGTTTCTTTGGTAAAAAGCAAGGAAATAGATTGGAGCAGGATATAGGGTCAAACAAAAGAAGACTGCAGTCAAGGGGTTATTATGAGCAAAGAGGTGGCAATGGCCGCTCTTTATAAGCAGAGGAGTAGGGAGGGTTAGGTGGGGTATATGTCCAGTTGGCGTAGATATCTTGCAAAGCATCAAGAATTTTAATGATTTGTCTCCTTAGGAACCACAAAATGTTGTAGGACAAAGAAGGACTGAAATCAGTAAGAGAATCAGTTTCTCCAAAAACCAAATAAAAATGTGTTTTAACAGTACTAAATAAATACAAGCATTTAAGTCCTTTTCTTCGCTTATTATTCTGCATATGATATGAGCCAAGGTAAAAATTTCTTTCTTCTTCTCTTTATAACAATCATGTGAAGTGTGAACTGATTGGTAATATCAGAAAACACAGAAAAAGTATTGCTTAAAAGGAGTAGACAGAAAAAGTAACGCTTAAAAGGAGTAGATTCCGGAGAAGCCTCCCCTTGTTTTTGCCAATGGTAAAAAACTTTAGTTGATCGACATAATTCACGTGGTTTTGGACTATGAAGTTCCTACTTCATGGACAACAAAGTAATTTCAGTTGATCAGAGAGCCTTGGAAGATAAGCATGTTAGGACTATGAAGTTCCAATACCTGCTGAGGAAAAGAAGCAAAATAGAAATCCCAGGGAAATTAAAGTTTGTTCCTTACGCATGTTAGGATTTTTCTGTTTTTCAGATTTCAATTTGCCCTTTGCATGTTCTTATTCTTCTCCTTGCATGCGCTCAGGTGGGTCCTTTCTCTCGAACCGTAGACCAAAATCTAGTGTCCGTACTATAATTTCACGTGTTCACCAATCACCATACTGTTAATATTATCCTTCGAGACAGTTGAAGGAAGAGTTTTGTTTTGTGGGTTTCTATTCTATTTCTAAAAGTCTTTCTTGTTAGTTGTACACTGTGTCCTGAACAACATTCTAAGCATTCTAGCAGGCTTTGTTGATTTCGTACAATCATAATCTTGTGTTTTTTCTCCTACAATGGTCAAACATTTGTTGGATGTTTGGTTTTCTGGTAAAAGGGTGTGTCGTGGCAAAGTTTTCTGTTCTCTCGAACCGTAGACCAAAATCTAGTGTCCGTACTATAATTTCACGTGTTCACCAATCACCATACTGTTAATATTATACTTCGAGACAGTTGAAGGAAGAGTTTTGTTTTGTGGGTTTCAATTCTATTCCTAAGAGTCTTTCTTGTGAGTTGTACACTGTGTCCTGAACAACATTCCAAGCATTCTAGCAGGCTTTGTTGATTTCGTACAATCATAATCTTGGGTTTTTTCTCCTACAATGGTCAAACATTTGTTGGATGTTTGGTTTTCTGGCAAAAGGGTGTGTCGTGGCAAAGTTTTCTGACAAATCTCTCTTACAAGATCCTCTATACGGTAGAATTCATTCCTCCTGGACTCTGAGATTTTCTGCTTTGCTAAATTTAAGACATGATCAAATTTCAAAGAAGACCGATTTGTTGAATAAAAAAGTTGAAAACCCTTTTTTCCCCAGCATAAAACAATTGAAAGAAGCTGTCTTTATTAGATTTATTGTTTTTCATTTCGATCACCGAGGCATCAATATCAAAGAGGGGGAAAAGCATGTTTTATATGATCAATGAGCTCGTTATAAGGCAATGCGTAAATATAAAATCTTGTTTATCATATTGCACATATGGAAACCACTTGTTTAAGCCCTGCAAAAGGAGCAAAGAAAATGTGACAAGCAGAGATAGGATCAAAATAACAGTACTACATGGTAAATTATTTGATGCAGTCCCTTTCAAATAGTCCCTAAAATGTGCAAAACACATCCAAAGCTGGCATCAGATAAAAATAAACAGAATAATACTATGTATGAGAAAGGATATCCATGGTTCATCGAGTTAGCCCATTAGTTCTTCAATTTTTGTGCCTTGTAGTGCAGTAATTATTTTTTTTTTTTTTTATGGCAGAATTTGGTTATTCCTTGTTTAAATGAAAATTTGATTTGATCTCTTGCTCTTTTTTTTTTTTTTTATGGTGAAACAGATGAGTTGGAGCTTGGCTGGTCCATATCTTTGCACCTTCAATGATGAAGATCCACCATAATTTACCTGAACTGAGTTCAGGTTAGGCAGGCACAACCAAATTGCAATAATTTGACAGAATCTTTTATTGGCCTTGTTATAAGGAGCCCCCATGTGGAATTTTAACTCTTCTTTCTTTTCTTTTCTTTTATTATTATTATTTTTTTTTTTTTACTTTTTGTTTATAAGGTTTTCTGATTAGGCGATTCCCCTAAAAATATCAACAGAAGATCTGGATTTGAACAGATTATACAAAGATAATTTCCAGAACATCTTTTAATTTGATCATATCTCTGACTCTTCTACATGTACAAGTGCCCTAATATGATGGAACTGAAGAAAGCAACATCTCTTGCAGATGCCTATAGGGTTCGGAATATCAATATCACGTTTGAAACCCCATTATTGATGTAAGGTAACCTCATAACGTGCAAAAAGGTCTGTTTTTCTCCATCCTTTCTCTGGACAAGTGCAGATTGCTGTTGAGCCATCTCTCGAAGTGAAATTCAGGCATGATATTGCTAACATGTGAAGTATTATTTTTAGCATATGCAAAATCTCTGATGTTCTCTTGTCAACTTGAGCAATATTTACACATTGTATCTTTTGCTATTAGATTCCCTCATCACGTACAGATGAGTATTATAAATGGAAGTTTAAGCTTGTCAAAGTAATGCCATTTCAAGCATATTAATAAACCTAATCTCTTCACGTAAGAGTAACTCCAATCAGAAAATGACAATTTCCTGAGAGAGACTAAATATCTGCTTGGAATAACAAGTCAAATCTACAAAAGCATCAGAATTCAGAGGGCGGTGGCGTGATACAACGATTTAGGCTGCTGCAAGTTGAGTAGAGTAGCCCCAGCCTATATGGCCCTACGCTCACTAAAATCCTGCAAGTAGACCTCAGTATAGTCTATTCTCATCGCCTAGAGTCCACGGAGCCGACTCTCTAATTTAAGATTCAGAATGACGGGAAAACCTCTGCGTGTGGGAAAGCATGATGTAGGGATTCCTTTAAATCTTCGTGACGTAAGTTGCTACGATAGAATGAGGCTGCTATAGTTTCAAAGTTGGTATACTACGATTGCATTAGATTGAACAAGGAGCAATTGTTTTGAGGAGTTAAAAATAACATCTAAAAATCTCAGTTTTTCTGAGAAAAAGCAATGTATATCAGGAATTTTCAGTGTGAAACACATCATTCTCTTATCGTTTCTTGTCACTCTGCTAATTTTTTTCCTTTCTAAAGTGTTTCTTGAGCATTTTAATTTAACCCTCGGTTGTTACAGAGGCAATAGATAAAAATGTAGCAGGTTTACCAGCATTAATTTCACACAAGGTAATGGCCTGTAGTGTCAAGTTGCAGAGGTCATATTCTTGGATGCTGACCACATGCAAATGGGGATCACTGTGATGATTGGTTGAAAATTACCCATGCAACTTTCTAGGAATCATTACGAAAAAAATTGATGCTTTGGGATCCTTATCATTCAGTCTATCCAATTGAAAGTAATATATGTGGATTCCTTTCTTTCTCAGGACTTGTTCTTCTGCAAGTGGTCCTTGCTTGGAGAAGTTGATTTTGCAATGATTTGTTATTGATTAAGGGTTTAAACTTTGTAAACCTATTGGTTTTTAGTAAGTTTTGAAGGGGATTGATGGTCTTAAACATTTCTCTTTTTAATTCCTTTTTTATCAGTAAAGACCACAGAACCAGGAATCTGCAACTTTATACCGACGGAAAAGAATAAAGATGTTTATTTTTTTCCCTTGGAATTTTGAACAAATAGAAATTTCGGACGATGAAATGTGTAAATGGTTGAATTAGTTATTGCAAGGAGGAGGAAGGAAAGGTCTAGAAGAAAAGAAAAGTTATAGGGTATTGGGGGAATATGCAGAGGGAAATGCCAATCGTGTGAATATGATTTATGCAATCTTCCTATTAAGGATCACAAAGCTATAGTCTTGGTGTGGTTGGATTGATTTTTCCTGGCGTGTGATTCCCGTGTATGAAAAGCCGCTGAAGCAACAGAGAGAAACACCCAAAGTTGATAATACATCTGTGGCTTGAATCAGCTGGAAAAGATGTGATGTTTTAGCAGGACACGAGCCATACAAGAGATAATACATGGATAACTAATGATTACATTGTTTTTGTTTACAACCAATCGCATGACATCTACTCTGAATGCACCAATGAACTTCTGTCAATAGTTGGTAAAATGATTGTGTTGCAGGGAAACTATTCTACCACTTTTGCTATTATTTTTTTCTTTTGGAATTTACATACAATTGTACATGGTATTGCATCGTACGCTGATTCTAATGCCGGAAGATTCAGTGCGACCAAACCAAGATAATGTGGGCCAGAGATTCGTATGTTCTAATGCTGATATTTTGCTGTCGTTCTCACTAAAGTGCAGGTAAATGTCAATGTCGGTTTAGCGTCTGCTTGGTAAGATTTTGCAAGCAATAATATTATAATGGAGGGCTAATGCAATATTACTGATGAACTTGACATTTTTCTTTTCCGAACATTTATTCTCTTTTTTTTGGTGTCCTGCTTCCTTTTAGTCCTACACGGAAATCATGCTTTTAGCGACCAAATCTCGAGGAGAGATAACAAAATATTCTCACCATCCAAAGGTTTACCTACGGTGAGCTGACTGATGTACCTTTGACAAGGGAATGAAACCAAATTACCATTTTGGAGGGGTGATGCGTTGGTTCGGTGCCTTGCCACAATCTTCATCAAAATTTTTACTTTTACAAAAAGAAAAGAGTGATGTTGCCCCTGCAATGTGACAGAAAGTAGATTTATCACCCCAAGATCTTGATTCTTGAGAGACTAATACAATTCAACATCTTCGGGCTTTAGCCATAATTAGTCATTAATATCAGTTTTTCAAAGAAAAGATGATAAGACCTCCTTGTTCAAGGGCTAATGAGCTATATACATTCCAGAACATTTACTGACATTAGTAACCGTTCTTACGTTATCTAATGGTGACCATAGTTGTTACTTATATGAAGTTGAGATCATGTCAAGGTTTGAGGCTGATTCACCTTGAGAAAATCTCGTCTTTGGGCCATACCTCCTTGTTTTATAGCATATATATGTCAGCTTGATGGAGATAATAATATCATCACCTTTGGAGGGAGCTGGAAGACTAATTTTGCTTTCCAAGCTCAAGCTGGTTCCTCATCTAATGGCTAATGCGAATGTGAGTGGTAAAAAGGATGGGCCGACACCTAGTTTTACCAGATGAACAAGCTCACTAATGCTGGTAATGTTGTGGATAAGCTGGGTCTTGTAGTATCCATTACAAGCCCATTCGTCCTTGTGATGAAATTTTTGTTGACGTTATAGCAAATGATGTAGTCGAATTTAGTCCTGGAGTTGAACCAATTGAGGCTGACAGTCCCTTAGGTGAAGCTATGGATGAATCCATAGAAATTTTGTGCTTTTTTCTTATATTTTGGTTTCATATGTCGATTCTCTTCTAGATTTTTAGAGGGGCAGGGAGTGCAGATTTCATGCGTCATGCGAGAGAGCTCTCTTTGTCTCATAATTTGGATATATTAATTATTGCGGAACCTGGTTGCAGACAGAGTTATTAGAAGGTCTTCCCTTGATTATTCTACCAAGGTGAAAAGGATCGGGACTTAATTTGTACATTCTTATCAACGAGGATTAGTAGAAGTGGTAAGAGACGAATAATGAATGTATTAATAAACAAATTCGAATCTTTCCACGATGTTTCGTTAATAGGTTATTTATAAGTTAAAAAATTTCGCAAATAAAAATTTAATGAATTCATAAATCTCAATTAAATTAATGATTTGTCGTTCCTAAACTTTGATTTACCAAAGAAAAAATTTTCAAATTCTTGGTTTTGGAATTTGAAAGCAGGCCCGTCCAAAACACCCAACCATTGTTGTCTTTGGTTGGGCCTAGTTTGGGCCAAGCCTTTTTGTCAAATACCCTAAAAGCCTGTCCACTTTCAGCCTAAAAATTTGGTACAATTAGATTTGGACTTAGGATGAAACCCAACGGTAATATTTTTTCTCTGTCTGATACTTGACTTGTCAAATTTATTCATTAATGTTTTGCGAGTTCAATCTTAATTATTAAAATTAAAATTTTAATATTTTTTCAATAAATTTTATGTTATAATTAGGGGTGTAAATGATATATTAGTACTCACAAGTTATTCGGGTTTGATTTAAAAAAAACTCGAATTCGATTCGATTATTATCAAGTCGAACTTGAGTAGTTCGATTTATCGATCGATCCGAATTCGAGTATTCTTATATCCAACTCGAATAGCTCGTGAACTTAATCTAATTTTTATATTTAAATATATTTTTATTATTTTAATTAATAAAATATTTCGAGTCCGAGTTCGAATTTGAGCATAAATAATTGAACTCTTGTCGAGTATACGAATCGAACTTATTTTTATTTATTAATCGAGCTTAATCGAATGAGCTCGAGTAACTCGAATTCGATCACGAATCGAACTCAAGCTTGAAAAATAAAATTCGATCGAGTTCGAGTCGAGTATTGAGCCTTGAGTTATTAATCGAGCTCAAATTCGAACTTTTCACTATATCAACTCGATTACACCTCTAATTATAATATTCACCGTATTCTTGATATTGTGCGCGCAAGATATATGTCCTATAATTTTTTTATTAGTAATTAATTAACAACTAATCTCAATCTCAAAAACTATAAACTCTTTTAAGTATTAATTCATTGACTGAATCAAAAGGGTATACTCCAAATAACATACTCAGTTTTATTTTATTTTTGGATTGTAAGATTGTGATGGAAAATCTATGTTGATTTATTTTTAATTCATTTAAATAGTTTATCCAAAATGAAACTTTATTTAAATAAATATCGTTCAAAATTAATTTTTAGTCAACCTCTAGAATCCCATTTTTTTTTTTTTTTGTGCTCTTGACTATTTCTACAATCTTTATCAATCTATCTACTAATTCATTTGAAAAATATAAAAGGATTCGATTTTCCAACCTTAGACCTATTATTCTTAATTTTTTTAATAAATTTAGAAGAAATATAAATAAAAAATAAGATAATAAAATCCGAGTTTTTATATGAAATTAAATATTTAATTTAAAATCAATCGATGATAAATAAAAATAATCTAATTTAAATGTGAAATAATAAAAAATTCAATACATTGACAAATGTGTATATTACCACCTAAGAAATCACGACGAAGTTACCAATTTGATAATTATTTCTGCTTGACAGATTTGTTTGTTCTAAGCTACCAGAGCTCCTTATTCATTAATGTCGCTTTGATGTTCTAAATTATTTGAATTGATCAACACTTTTCTCTTGCTTAGTTTTGCTTATTATTTTTGTTTTACGCAAAGAAAAAGATTTGCCCCCTTGTTGATGCGATCATAATACCCAAACTAATTATACTATTTTGGTATCATTGTTTCAATGAATTATGAGGTTGATTATGGTTATCAAATTATTGACATGTACTTAATTTTTTTTAATATTTTAAATTAAATAAAGATCAAATTCTTATCACTAAAATTAATAATTTAATACTTTGATCACACGTTTTTGACAAATGCTTGATTTTAGGATGGCAAAAAAATAATAATAAACAAAATGAATCATCAAATAATGAAATTTAAATAAAAAAATGCATAAATGATTAAATTTATTAATATATAATAGGTTTTGGTTTATGGGTGGCTATAAACACTTATTAAGATTAGTTAAAATATTATATTAAAAAAATGTTACATTTAATGTACTACTTTTGCAAATTCAATGAACATAAAGTATTAATTATAATTTGTTTTAAATATGATCTTAATTAGTGTCATAAGATATTTATTAACATTTTTCTTATATAATAAGGTTTCGTTTAATATTATTGTTGAAAGTAATTTTTGCATTAAAAAATTGCTTTTGATCTAAACATAATATTAAATAATAAATAATTTTTTACTTTTTAATTTAAAAGTTTAGATTTTAAACCTAAACAACAAATATTTTCTAAGATGTACTAGTGGGATGAAAAAATGGGTTTGAGATAAAAATTCACTTTATTAACCCTATATTTATAATATTTTTGTTATTGTATATATTTTAGATATTTTAATTACTCATAATATTTTTTTCAGAACAATACCAAATATTTAAGATTTTTAAATATTTTTAGGGGACATTTGTTTCACAAATAGTAAAATTCTTGAAAAAAATGTGATTTTTGAAAAAAATACAATATTCAAAGTTTTTTTTTTTTTTTTCATTTTGAGGGTATTTTGTCTTGAATAATTATTATAATCTTCTTGACATATATGATGGTAACTTAAATAGTCCAATTTAATTAATTGAATAAAGTTATTAAGGCCCTTAAAATGTTAAAAAGAATTATCAAACCTACTACTTTATGATTAATAATTATATGTTTTAACCAATTGAGCTACTCCAATATTTTTATAATTTATCTATTAAATCTTATAAGTAATTAAAGGGATTATTTAAAGTATTTTTGAATAAAAAAACCTTAAATAAGTCCTTTTAAAATTGAATAGTATTATTTAAGGTATTTTTTATCCAAAAAATACATTAAATAAGGGATTAAATAATCCCCTTTAAAAAATCAAAAAGTATTATTTAAGAATTTTTTTGTCCAAAAATACCTTAAATAAAATATTATTTAAGGTGTTTTTTGACAAAAAAATCTTAAATAAACCCCTTCAATTTAAGGTATTTTTAGATTAAAAATGTCTTAAAAATTTAACTGATGTATTTTTAAGATGATTATTTAAGACATTTTTATCTAAAAATGCCTTACATAATAGATTAAATAATTCCCTTCAAAAAATCAAAAGATATTATTTAAGGTAAATAATTTCCTTCAAAAAATCAAAGAGTAACAATTATTTTATAATTTTTTATTTAAGTCAAATTTAAAAATAATGCTACTTTTTATCCCATAATCTTAAAATATCATAAAAAAATGTAAGTTTTTAATTCTAGGACACAAGGTACTATTGAAAATTTATCAATTTTTATTGAAATCATATTACTCTGAATCAAATATTGAAATCAAATACCCAACAATAAATTTTTGAAAAAATATATATGAATTTTCTCGAATAAAAATAAAAATTATTTTAAAGTAATTTTTTCAACTCATTTCAATCGTAAAAACAATGCTAAACTAACCCTGAGTAAATAATCACAAAATAATCTAATTAATTAATTATCAAATTAAAACATAGTTAATTAATAAGTTTAATATAAAATTAAACTAAATTCATATACAACAAAATTTGAATTTAATATCTCAAAATTATAAGATTTTCTTCTTGTCACTAAATCAAAACTTCATTGACTTATATTTATTTTTTAGTGCTAATATTTCTATTTCGTACTGTCTCAAAATAGAAATTAAAAATATTGTACCATGAAATCAAAATTTTCTTATTCTGCTCCTCTTATCTGTTTCCTTGCTATTTCAGCATTAGAGAGCATTCTAATTTTCTTATCAGCATGGCTGCCCCAGCCACAGCTGGCAAACAAGACAAGATATTGGTAGCTTTTCCATCCAATAAGGTTGCACTTTCATGGCACCATTAATTGCTAGACCAACTCCAACACCTGGTACAAAACCATCGCTTAGTGTCTGAACTAAATGAACCTGCTTTGCATTTATTTTTCTTTTGAGTTTGATTCATTTTTCTCATTTCCGCCAATGATAAAAAAAAAAAAAAATCAAGAATATCGAAAATTGATTTCAAAATTGTAGAATTCAATTTGGTTTAAATTAGTTTTTTATTATTTGATTCAGATCAAATTCAAATATTAAATACATATTTTAAATTCATATCAAATTTCAAATTAAAAAAAAAAAAATTGGGTCAAATTTTATTTTTAAATTTTTATATATTTTTAATTTTTTATAAAATAAAATTAATAATTTTCTATCAAAATTTACTTAAATATATTAAAATAATATATAAAATTTAAATTTTAAAAACTAATAAATCAAACTTAACCAAATTAATAAAATTTGATTTTGTTCAAATCGTATGAACGTTCAATTTAGATTTGAATTGAATTTTAAAAATTTATAATATTATATAATATTAAAAAAATTGAATCGAATTTGATCTTATTTGAATCGTTATTACCTTTAATCTCTCTTCTCTCTCCCTTTACCAATAATGCTTAATCTATAATTCAAAAAAAAAAAGTTTCGAAATAAATTTTTTTATATTTGATGCATTATTAATATATAAATTTTATAAATTATTAGTGAATGTTAAAATTTTTTATCATTGAGATAATATAATTTTATGTATTAATAATGTATAAAATATATCGATAATACATTAAATATAAACTCTTATAATAAAAGATAATATTACTTTTTATTTCTTTTTACTAAAAAGTGTATTTTCAACTAACTTTTACAAGGAGATAAACATCTTTAATTGAATTTGAAGCATATTTGTTGTATCTATTTGGTTTACTTTAACTTTTGTAAGCCTTCAATCTTGAAAGAAAACTACTCACAATGGGAAAAGGAAACGTAAAGAATCCTCAATGGCATGAATCCAAAAACAGGGGAAATGATTAATCATAAAATAGTACAGATTAGCCTGGAAAGTCTTCAAGTTTTTATTTTTGTTAATTATTTTGGGTGCAAACCTGGAAAGTCCATCAGGCTTCAGGTGTGCTTTTGGCAACTATGCATTGCGTGCTAACCACAAATAAATTGAATTGAATCAGTAAAGCACTCAAAATTAAAATATGATTATTTAATTTATATTATTTTTTATAAAAAAAAATCACAACTTTGAGAACAAGTAATAAAATTTAAATATTAAATTTACTAAATATCAGCTCTTAAAAATTACTGTAAAAATCAATTGCAACAACTGTTCTTACTGCTTACTCCCTGCAATATATATTGTACAGCTGCAGAGATACACATAGCCACCAACTCCTGCCATAAGTAGATGAAGAATCAGTCTATTTTATCACTTTTTTTTTTTGTTTTCTTTTGGAATGGAATTTGGACATTGATTTCAGTACTTACATACTGTGGGATTATAGAATTTCAATTGACAAATGAAAAAAAGAATCAGACTATACAGTCTGGATTCTGAACTTAAGGTATATAGTTGAGTTATTAATACTACTTAATATGTATCAAAAAGTGACATTAACCTGTAAATGATGGTAATATATTAATTAATATGTTATAATGAAGTTTAGAACATGAGAGTATTCAAAGGGCAAATCATGAATGATCAGCAGCCACTTGGGGTCCATGGGAATAGGATTATGAAGGCTGTTGTTGAGGTTTCACTTTCTGTTCTTGTGTTTTGTTTTTGACTTCGTTAAAATTGTTGTTGAGGCCCTTTCTCATGTAAATTTTAATGCACGTTCCTAACGGAAACATGGTTCTTCGAAACTGAAGTGAAATGTACAGGGACAACAAGACCCTGAGACAAACAGTTCCTTCTGTAATTTCAAGGGATGGACAATTCTTGAGAACAAGAAAAAAAAAATATTGGTAAGGGAATAATACAACAGCTGGTTAGATTTGTTTCCCTTTGTTATTAACCATTAACCGTATAATTTATTGATAAAGTATTTGATTATTAATTTTATTAATTATAATTTAAGTTTAGAAATTCCCTATAATATATTAGAAAATCAATTAAACTCTCATATTTTAAGATATTGTCCTCACAACAAACGCATTTTGTCTTTGCTTGAATTAATGTAATAAATCACTAAGAAAAAAAAAAACCTTGAGACATATTGATTTCTTGCCGTTTGAATAACTACTAAAAAAAATCTTTGAAATTATTAAGGTTTGGTGGATGATAAAGTCGCCGATTTTTTTATCGATAAAAAAAAAAAAATCAAATTGTTTACCCACAACTACAAGTGGTGGCTCATCATGGTTGACTATGCTTTAATTTTTTTTTTTTTTGCAATTTGTTATATTTGTTTCGTGAAATACTTAAATGTTGACTAAAATTAAGATCGAGTAACGTCTTTATGTTATACAAGTAAGGGAGGAAGGAATGAGTCAACGTCCAATATGGCCCTAAAAATCAAAGTGATGTCAAATTCTAATAATTACTATTGTTAGATGTATTTTTGGATCTCAAACATAAATCAATTTTTTTTGTTTTTTTATTAAAGAATGTCAATAAATGATTAAAAATATTTTTAATTTTTGAATTAATTTAATATATCAGATCGATTTAACATATGTAATATTACATTAGCTCGATTATATTATCATTTTACCCAATAAATCTCTCATTTTTTTCTTTTAAAATAAAACCATCTAAATATTATTTATTCATCTTATTATTTTTTTATTTTTCTCATTTTATATTCTTCTTTTGATTTCCAATAATAGATCTCAAATTTGAGTATGAGAATGCAAACATTAAAAATAATTTTTATTTTGGCCTTTAATTATTTTTTATTTTGGTTATGGTTTTAAAAATTTGACTCTTAGTTTGGAGTTCGATATCAACAATTAATAATTTCAATTTATAAGAAAATTTTGATTCAATTGAATTAATAAAAAAAAAAACCACAATAAAAATATCTTTGACGTTAAAAAAATGTTACGTGGAGTTTTAATATATAATGGAAGTATATATATTACTTTGACATGTAAAATTAAATTGAGCTTGATGATTGGAAAAGTAAAACAACAACGAGGAACGTTGGTGACTATTGTCGTTGAAGCATTTTCTTACCAAATAGCAATCGTGGAAAGCAGGATAAATGTGCATTTCCAACAGTACCTTCCACTAGTTTGTTGCCTTCTTTTTGTTTGAAAATTTGATGTTCATGGCCTTTCTGACATGGGAACATAAAACCCACTTGCCTTTGCCTAGGATTTTGACCATTTTTACGTCTTTAGTCATTGCTTAGGCAGATTCCGTGTGGTAAGGGAGGAAAGCCATGGCAACAGGTTATCATCTTTGTCATGTCCTTTTATTTTGATTTGATTTGTTTTGTTTTTCTTTTTCTTGTTGTAAATAACTATTAGCATCAAGTTTATGGAAAAGTTCCGATTTGTCAAGTTTTACCCAATCAAAAAAGTTTTGATTCACATACAAAACCTTTGTTTCTTGTTCTTTTAAATCATTTATTGATACATTTTAAACAAGTGATAAGAAAATCACCCCTTTTTTGGCATGCATTCGATCTACATTTGATTCTAATATTGACTGATAGAATTCCCTTTAAATTGATAGTTTATTGATGCTTGATGGGTTCCAAATTCCAATAGCTAGAAAGTTTCTATCATTATCATTTTTGCAACATATGGTTTGAACTTTTAAATTCACGCAAAGTAAAGCTAGAGATTTGAAATATTTTGTTGATTAGAAAAAGGGTCAGATTATTTTTGCAGTTGGTGCGTTATTGGCTATGGCATAGGCTGAGACCTAACAATCCATCCTTAGCTACTTCAAAAAAATATTTTTTGTCGCTGTTGACCATAACTCATTCAATAGACTGAACCCAAAATGATCAATAAAAAACAGCAACAGCAGCGGTAAAATTTCTACTTAGGATTTGAAAGGACTTTTCACCCTTGTGCTGCTGCTAGAACTTCAGCATTCAATTGAGGGGGGCGGGCATACCTGACCAGCTCAAAGTCTTGCTTGTATGATTTAATGAAATGGGTATTCTTGAAAGCAACAAAGTAACGTTCTAGGCTTCTAGCAAGCGAGGTTGAAACCAAAAATTAAATGCATTTCCATGGAGCGAATGACTGGAAATAAACTTGACTCATAATTAACGTTCACAGTGTTTAATTGATTGAAAGTGATCTTCTTTGGGAGGTGGGCGTTGAAAGTGATTATGAGAAATAATGGTTGGAGACTTGGAATTCAACATCTGAAAAAAACCATGGGGATACGTTTCAAAAGTAAGCATGGTTCAACTTCAGGATCTAGACATTAAAATTAGAAGCAACTATTTCCACAAGCAAGAAAATTGCCTTGAGAGTAACAAGTCATGACGTCAATTTTCTCTTGGTGGTCGACATAACTTTTCAGGGAGCATTGTTATATTTTAGTCAAGATCCTGGTTATATTTTAGTCAAGATCCTGGTGGTTGTAATAGTCGTTGCCAGAAGCAGGGGACCAGAATAGAAGAAAGGCTTCACTCTCTCTCTTAATTGGGTTTTGTCTTATCTTTTCCTTCTTCTTTGGTTCTAATCATTGTAGTTATTCAATGATCTTGTTTTTCTCTATCTCATGTGTCATTTTCTTGACACCAAACTTAAAGAGTTTCACAAGTCAATGTTTTAATCAGTGTGAAAAAAAAAAAAACAATTATATTGCAGTACAATATGTTTCTGTCTTATAGTTTTTTTCCATGCATGAAAGAGATTTTTGGTATTGAAAGAGGAAGATTATCATCATTTTTTTTCCAGATGAAGAAAAGCTCCATCTTGCCCTAGCTGTAGTATGAAACAAAGTTTCATGCTGACAAGTTGTATAAAAAAAAAAAACTTGGATGGATCCATTGAAAAAGTGGGTATGAAGTTGCAAAGTGGATTTGTCATAACTCATGAGTTTCAGAAGCTGTCAGTTATGCGAAGCTCTTGTAATGGTAAACGTTAAATAAATGTTTAATGAACCTCATGAATGCCAAGAAATTATTCAAGAAATTACTGATTTCAATTGATGTTACATACAAGCATTTCTTTCACAATTATTTAACAGCTTTTGTTAAAAATGACAATTTGAGTGATCCCACTAAGATTCACACCAGTCAACAAGTCTTTCATTTAATTAATGCTTTCTTTAAATATTGTGATCCAAAAAAAAAAAAAAAACTATTGCAGTTCAATCTCTTATCTTCAATAAAAAAATTCCAATTGAGATCCAACATTAAAATACTTATCAAACTATAATTTGAGACTTGGAAATGGAATCAAAGCAAAGGAGATAAGAGTTTGAATATTATCAATAGAAGAGATGGAGATTTCAGATTTGGGATTAAATTTTTATTTTTGTTCATATTCTTGATAAAGCTCCTAAAAAAACCCAACAAAAGGTTGAACTTGAAAAGAGTTAAAAAAAATTGGATGGCCGAATTATTTGATTAAGCGAAACAAGTACATTAGGATCACCTACCCAGGCCAGTGCAGTCCCACATGAACCCACCATAACAGGGACTTAAAACAAATGCAAGTAATATCTGTTGCTTGAATAGTAAATAGCAGATTTTTCCAGCCCTATGAACTGTAAATTTAGGTGCCTCTTTTTATCACTGGTAACTAGTACTGTAACTTTCCTTGAACCGTTGAGTGACAGAAATTCATTCCAAAAATCCAGTTGTTTTTCCTCCCCACAAAAACAAACAAAACATCGTAAACCAAAACAAAAACGGGAAACATGAGAAAACCTTGAAGAAGTTATTACAAGACAATGGAACAAAGAAAGAGAAAGTGATAGAGAAGTTCTTTTTTTGTTTTTTTTACGAAGCTTTGCTTAGCTGGCTTGGGCGGGATTACCGGAGGTCAAACTAAAAACCCGAACCAGCGCCGGACCTGGCTCTGTTGTCAGACCAAAATCACGCAGCCAGTGGTTCAAGCCTGTTATTAAGACTTCTTTTTAATTCTTACCCCTTTGTTCTTACCCCTTTTTTTGTCCCTCTGAAAGATCAACTCTTTTTTCATAAGTTGATTTGTCAGAGCTTAAAAATTAAACCTTTTAAAGTCCGTTCAGAACAAGAAAAAGGAAAGAGACAGAGTGTAAAAGTCCACCACTTGAGTTTTTGACCGGCCTCCTTCAGTTCGTTCTCTCTCTAGAATTATTATTGATTAATTCATTAAACATTTGTAGTTTTTTTTTTTTTTTTTCTAAATTTCTTTTCCCTCTGTCTTATTCTCTTTTGTCAACATTAGAAACTGAAGGATTTAGAGAGAAAAAAGCAAGCAAAGAAGAAGAAGAGAAGTTGACACGGATTGGTTACCAACAGTTTTGAAGAATTAAAAAAATAGAGCTTTGGTGCTTCAAGGTAAGAGCTATTTTGTGTTCTTTTTTTGGGTGTTGAGTCTTACAAAAGAGAAAGAAAGTAACCATTTTTACTGAAGTGGGTATCTTTTATTTTTGTCCAATTTTCATTACATGTAAAGATACATGTATTAAGAATGGAGAGAGAGAAAAAAAAGAATGTTTAGATGATTGGGGTTGGTGTCCATAAGCCATGGTGGATCAGCGTAGCATAAGAGTAGCTTTGTTATATCTCATGTTCTTGCTGTTATTTGAGTCTACATTTGGGCAACAAGTGCAGCAGCAGCAGCAGCGACTGAGTTCAGGCATTGAGTTTACAGCTTTATTTGAACTCAGATCCTCTTTGGGGCTTAGAAGCAGAGAATGGCCTAGAAAAGTTGATCCTTGTACACGTTGGAACGGTATAACATGTGAAAATGGTAGTGTTATTGGGATTAACATTTCTGGGTTTAGAAGAACAAGGGTTGGTAAACAAAACCCACAGTTCGCTGTTGATTCTCTCGCAAATTTTTCGCATTTGGTTTCTTTTAATGCATCTAAATTCTTGCTTCCTGGTTCTATTCCTAATTGGTTTGGCCAAAGGCTGTTGACGCTGCAAGTGTTGGATCTCAGGTCTTGTAATGTCACAGGTGTTATACCTTCGAGTATTGGCAATTTGACTAATTTAACTAGTCTATATTTGTCAGATAATAGGCTCACTGGGCAAATTCCTTCTACTCTGGGTCAATTGTTAAGCCTTTTAGTTCTTGATCTTTCGAAGAATTTGCTTACTGGATCTATACCATCATCATTTGTCTCACTAAGGGATTTAACGAGTCTTGACATTTCTTCAAATAACTTAACGGGGTCAATTCCTCCCGGCATTGGGGCCCTTTCAAAGCTACAAAGTCTGAATCTTTCGGACAATAGTTTAATTTCTTCAATACCTGCACAACTTGGTGACCTTGATAGCTTGGTTGACCTTGATCTCAGCAGCAATGGTTTGTCAGGGTTGGTGCCACAAGATCTTAGAGGGCTAAGGAATTTGCAGAGAATGGTTTTTGGGAACAATGGTCTAGGTGGGTCTCTGCCAGCCAATTTGTTCCCTGCTCCAAGTCAGTTGCAGGTTATAGTTCTGAGAAACAACAGTTTCATTGGTGACCTTCCTGTAGTATTATGGTCAATACCTGGGTTGAATCTGCTTGATATCTCTCACAATAATTTCACAGGGGAGCTGCCTAATTCTGCTTTGAATTATAATGCCACTGCTGCAGTACTCGATATTTCCCATAACAAGTTTTATGGAGGTCTCACAACTGTACTTGGAAGGTTTAGTTCTATTGATGTGTCAGGAAACTATTTTGAAGGCAGGGTTCCAGACTATGTGCATGACAATGCATCTCTTAGTACTAACTGTCTCCAAAATGTGTCAAACCAGAGGACTTTGACGGAGTGTGTATCATTCTATGCTGAGAGGGGCCTGAGTTTTGATGATTTTGGGCGCCCAAATTCCACAGAACCTTCTGCCCCTGAAACTGGGAAGAGCAACAGAAGGACAATTATATTGGCTACAGTTTTGGGAGGAGCTGGGTTAATTGTGCTATTAATGTTGTTGCTATTGCTGGTCCTATGTGTTCGTAGACGGAGCACTGCAAATCATAGAGAGATTGGTGTCGGACCAGTTCCTGCTAGAGAAACACCTCCTTCGCTGGGAGTAGATATTAATTTTTCGAATCTAGGTGATTTATTTACATATCAGCAACTTCTTCAAGCCACTGGTGATTTTGGTGATGCAAACCTCATCAAGCATGGTCATTCCGGTGATCTCTTCAGGGGCATCTTAGAAGGTGGGCTTCCTGTTGTCATCAAAAGGATTGATTTGCAGTCAATTAAAAAGGAAGCTTATCTTTTGGAATTGGATTTCTTTAGTAAAGTTTCACATCCACGAGTAGTTCCCCTATTGGGACACTGCTTAGAGAAAGAGAATGAAAAATTCTTAGTTTATAAATATATGCCGAATGGGGACCTGTCAAGTTCCTTGTATAGGAAAAACAATTTGGAAGATGATAGTTTACAGTCATTAGATTGGATAACAAGATTGAAAATTGCTATAGGAGCTGCAGAAGGCCTATCTTATCTGCACCATGAATGCACACCACCCCTTGTCCACAGGTATTTTTGCAGTTTTCTGTTTCTTATGCTTAAACTTCCTTCAGTTGCATGGTTCTTTTCTTATGCATATCAAACCTTCTTGTAAACTGGAATACAGAGAAACTTACAGAAAAAACTTCAGGGTTTAGCAATATCGCAGGAATGGTAGTCCTTTATGTAGGCAAATTATCATATGATGAGGATTTTGTTACAATAATCTGTTTTCTTTTTCCCTTTTTCTTTTGGTAGCCTATCACTAAAGTATGTCGCCTTTTCTTTGTATGGTCGTGTTTTGATAAATCTGCTTGCATCAACAATGGGTTAATTCTATAAAGCAAATGCTTTGGCTGCATCAAATATATCTTTATTTCATTTGGCTGTGCAATAGATATTTGTTGATTAGCTTCTGTAGGCGCTACAAAAACTGGCAGTGACATGTTCTCTTTTATTGTTGTAGAGATGTTCAAGCTAGCAGTATACTTCTTGATGATAAATTTGAAGTGCGACTAGGGAGCCTGAGTGAGGTCTGCGCTCAAGAAGGCGATGGTCATCAAAATAGAATTACAAGATTACTGCGGTTGCCACAGTGAGTATTCTGTAGAATTGTCTCTGATCAGATGTTTTCAGATTGTGAACTATACATAGATGTATGTTTTAGCTTGCATAAGATGTTTGTTGAACATATTCTAGCATATTGATTGTGTTATCTCACTTTTTAGTAAGTTGCCGAATACATTTGAATTTTTAATATTTGTTAGTCTTCCCGAGGATGGTGGTTTGACATGCTTATATTTTGTAGTTTAAGTTGCAGAAAAGTGTTGCCAGCTGCCTTTTTAATGCAAATATTTATTGATTGTTTTCATGGGTTTCCTTCACTTAGTTGTGGATTGCACTGAATTTTTGCAGTATTGCTTCCTTTAGCTGTCATGAGTTCTGGATATATAAAAGATTTTGCTTAGGTTTTGTTATAAAATCAACCTTCCTTTCACCAGAATGAAGCTGAGAATTTAATGTATATATTTTTGGATGGAGAATCTAATTGAACAGAGTGGTACTTCTATGTTGTTCTATGTTTTGGCTACAAACAACAAACTGGTAGAACATGGTATTATGAAGTCTGAACTTTCGCGCAATTAAGCCTGCCTATAATTCTTATGTGCCCAGTGCAGTGCTTTGCTTCATTTTAGCGTTGTGCATATTTTTCCTGGACACAAACATGTTTCCTTGACCTGAAGGGATGAGCCCAAGATCTGGTTTTAATGCCTGATGCAGTAGAGAGCTGGCAATTTATATGTTAAATAAAATTGTTATATTTTGCTATGGGATCTAGAATATATTGATATACTTTAGATGTTTCAAACCTGGAGCAATGCATGCCCATATGCATCAACATTCGTTGTAAACTGAGTAGTAATTACCAAGTAGCGTATTTTATTTCTGCCTCTCCATTTTCTCCTTTTGGATTTTATTGCCGTTTCAAAAAAAAATGTACCAAGTCTAATTTCATGCTTTTTATGCTTGTTTTACTTGATAAAGGTTGTCATACAGTTTTTTCTTTGTTGCATGCAGGTCATCTGAACAAGGTTCTTCAGGTATGTGCACATTTTATTCATAAAATTTCACACTTATTTTAGATCTCAATTGTTATCAACTAGCTGTTCATTAACGTACTTTGCACTTTAGGTCCAACATGTATGTTGCATCTCTTATATGTTTGCATGCGTTCTGCCATTTGACTAATTAGCAACCATTTTCATTCAAGTTTCACATTTGGATAGCATTGTACCTGAAAATTCAACTTTTCTTCCCCCCCTTCCCTTTAGGAGACTGGCGGCTTGTTGCTGTGATATGCCTACTTATTTAGACTTACCAGATAAATAAATAATCACTCATTCTAGGACAGACAAAATGTTGCCAGAGTCTTCTTAAATTTGCCTGACCTTACCTCCCAGGGGGATTTTGAAACATGAGGGAGGCTTGATAGCGTAGAATTGACATTAAAATTTTCATCAAATCCGAAGGCTTTTTCTGAAATTGCTTTTTTATTTGCAAAATGGCCAGGTTCATCTACAGCATTATGTGCCTACGATGTTTACTGCTTTGGCAAGGTTTTACTTGGGTTGGTAACAGGTAAGCTGGACATCAGTGCATCCAGTGATACCCAGATGAAGGAATGGTTAGAACAGACACTACCGTATATCACTATATATGATAAGGAACTTGTGACAAAAATTTTGGATCCATCTCTTCTTGTGGATGAGGATCTATTGGAGGAAGTCTGGGCCATGGCCATTGTTGCCAGGTCTTGTCTGAATCCAAAACCTTCTAGGCGACCCCTAATGAGATATATTCTCAAAGCTTTGGAAAATCCTTTGAGGGTGGTTAGAGAAGATACTTCAAGCTCAGCAAGGCTTAGAGCAACCTCCTCAAGAGGATCTTGGAATGCTGCTCTTTTTGGTAGCTGGCGTCAAAGCGCTTCGGATGTAACAGTTATTCCACCAGCCTCCACCACTAGAGCTGAAGGGGGAAGTAGTTTCAAACATTCAGGAACAACGGGTTCACAGGGCAGTGCCCCGAATGGTGGAGGTGACCATTCATCCTCACATAGACGGCATTCTAAGGAGATATTCCCAGAGCCACCCGAAGCCCAAGATATAGAAAGACCGGATCGTGACTAGCAGAGAGGTTAATTTGTTCTCAATTCTTTCTTAATAAGACAGCGGGCTTCCTATTTGAGTGCCTGCTGGCTGGCACCTGATGAAACTCTTCTTATTTTTGGAAGTAAACTGGGTTTCAAGGTGATATTTGTATCGAATGGGAGGCTTCGAGATGCACATTTCTTTAGATGTTCATTGACAACTAAGTTTTGTGAAGTCAGAGTCCAATGGACAACAGTTTTAGTTTGTGTATGGATCAGGATTGATAAAAGTTGGGCAGAAAAAGGGGTGCCATTGACCGTTATGGTTCATATTTGTTTGACAGCTTGTTTTCATTTTAAAACAAGCCACAATTTGATCTGTAATTGATCTTTTGTTTGTGGTCCTTTTGTGCAATGTATATGGTAATTTTCCAGGATTCCTTCATTCAGATCAGATTTTCAGTTGTTCAGAAAGAGACAGAAAATCAAGAGAGAAAAGAAATTACGCTAATTTTTTTCTTGGTATTTCTGTGGAAATATACTAATTGGGAAAGAGTCGTACTGTTTGGTCAAAAAAAGAAGGCTCAATTATTTTCTTGAGTAAATGAATTCTGTTTCTCGTATACGGTGTCTCTTTCATAGAGTGTAGTCTTTGTTCTCTTCCTTTCCATTTGGTCAGATCAAAATTCCGTGTCAGTTTGGTGAAAAAAGTACAGTATGAATAAACTCTGTATTTAATAAAAAGGCAAAAAGAGAAGAAATAATATCGATACAGACAAACATATAATGCCATCGAAATATCCATCCCAAACAATGACAAGCCTGAAACAAAAAGATAACGATTCCCTATCACCAGATGCTTCTAAAATGATTAATGTTGACTTCAGAAAAGAACACATGCTTTTTTTTTTTTTTAAGAAACAAAAGGTTCCACCGAGATTTGAACTCGGGTTACTGGATTCAGAGTCCAATGTCCTGACCACTAGACCATGGAACCTCGGCTGTCAACAATTACAAATATTTCAAATGAAAAAAAAAGTAGAAACCCACAGTCATATTATCTATTTGGTTATGCGGGCGCTTGAGATTAGAAAGGTAATGCCGGAGGTTTTTAATGGGGCAATGAGGAAGGGAAAATTTGGAATTACTTAATCGACGAATTTGGTTAATAGGTTGTTAGAATTTATTGATTACGCGATGATCGAAGCAGCTCTCTTGAAAACGTTGCCTGAGTTTGAGGATTCTACGTTTAATGCACGTGCTAAGTATGTTATTGATGACTCCAATGTTGTTCGTGTTATATGGTAAGGCATTGCTTTTTTTACTTGGTTTTTGCTTCAGGGTAAAGTCAAAATGCAAAAATGTCTTTGGATATGAAAAGATAATGCTTTTTGGTATGTCTATGGTATGTCTTCGTCATATTGATTGTGATTACTTAATTGTATAGGTGGTTGAACCACACTAACCTCTCATATCCTAAAATTGCAAAGCTGATATGCATGTCTAAAGGGAATCTTGAGTCTGTAAGACGGCTTGTTGAGTGGTTGAAGACAGTTCATGTGAAAGGAGAATTTCTAGGTGTTACGCTTTTGAAATCTGGACTTGATATTTTGCAACGTAGAATTGAAGAATTGGATCAGATTTTTGAGTATTTGGAGAGTAATGGAGTTAAGAGGGATTGGATGGGTTTTGTTATTAGCCGATGTCCAAGGTTGTTATCCCATAGCATGGAGGAAGTGAAAATGCGTGTGGAGTTTTACTTGAATATGGGTATGAAGAAAATGATTTTGGGACAATGGTATTTGATTATCCTGGAGTATTTGTCTATTTCACTCTTGCAGAGATGAAGCTGACTAGTTTGCTTGCTCCTCTTAACATTCTAGATCCTTTATTCACTTAAATAATTTAATCTACATGGAACTTTGATCACAATACCAAGGAGTCTTGCTTTGTAGCAAGTTCCGTTAAAGTAATTATATCCAGGCTATTTAATCATTAAGTTATATGCTCCCGATGTTCATACGGGTTAATTGTCCGAAAGAGTTTGGCCAGTACAGTATATGTCGGGAAATCACTAGCATTCGGGCTACAGTTGATGGGTTGTAGCAATGAAGAAAGATGGAAGCCTCTGGTTAAGAAACTATATTACCTTGGACTTTCCCAAGATGGAATGAGGAGAATGCTTACCATTAAGCCAATGATTTTCTGTTTTAATTTGGACACAACAATTGCACCCAAGTTAGTCATTGTTGTCTTGAATTGGTTACGTGCTTCAGTTTTCTTCCTAAATGTGATCTTATTTAGCTAACAATGTATTTCATGTTTCATTTATATTTTCCATTTATGATCCTATACTTCAAATTTTTCTTATTTTGTTTTTCCTCTCCATCTCTAATATGTACATTTGGATGATAGGATATATGTCATGAAGATAATGCTTCAGCTTATATATTATGAACTAGAAATCTCTTATATTGAATGGTTATGATGTCATGCTGTATAATGTGAGATGTTGACACTGATTTGGGTTTCATCTTTTCAGGTACAATTTTTCCGGGACCTAGGCGTTCCAGATGATGCCATTAGTAACATGCTTGTTAAGTTCCCTGGAAGCAACATTTCAGGTCTGAACATACCAGAATTCCCAATTTCCATCCATTTCTTCAAGCCTTTATAATAACTGATTAAAACAAAAATGATCTATCAAATCTTATATTTACCTAGCAAGTAACAAACCAATTAAGAGAAGCATGTGACTTATCACCTGAATATCTCCATGCTAGGTTCAGTATATGGGTTGCAAGCAGGCTTGAAACGCATCTTTGACATTCCTGAAAGAGATCATATAAAAAAATTAACATAAATTACATTACTCACATTTCCAACATCACTACAAATTCCTAAGGCAGTTCCCGTGGCATCAATTTCATGATGATCAGTAGCATAACAGCAGACAGATAAACCAACTGTTTACATGACAAAACTTATCCAGAAACACTACACTCTTCAATATATTGAACCATAAAAAACTAAACTATTTGTCCAATTTATTAAAAAAGGCTGCTATGGAACTCTATCTCCAGTAGAATGATGATAGATGATCATTACCTAGTCATGAGAAGCAGTCATTCAGAACACCAATTAAGTCACCAAGACTAAGACCCCGCTTACGTACTAAACCTAAATCCAAAGAGATAATTTCCAGATGGTCAGCGAATCATTAAATGCATTCCAAATAAAAACATTAATCAGCTATTTGAGATAACAAAAATAGTGCAATAGAGCTTGGTCCACAGCTTGGATCCAGTTAACATAATCAGAACTTGGACTTGACTAAAGATGACAAAACCAGTGCAGATGCATGCAGCTTATAAATAACTTCAATGTGATGGAACTCTGCAAGATGAGTTCGGTCCACAGATTCATTTCTGAACACACAATCTATAGAGAAATATCTTTTGGGGGCAAAAGGTTGCTGAAGATGAAATCATAAAGCTACTGTATATTAAGATTCACAGATACTAAAAAATAATGATGCAACCAACATCAACGACAACTAACTATTAAGACAGCATAAAATATTTAAATACAGCTATCCTTTTTTCCAGATGGAAAGTCAAATTTAACATATAACAGAGATCCTGATCATTGATGGATTATACTTGCAATCAGCATTATGGTGCAGTGCACATAATTATAATGGCAGTATGATGCTCCTAGGGATGTATGAGTGCATAAGCATTAAAGCAGTATACACTAGTTTAGAAATCCAAACTACAAGTTTATGAGAAAAGCTTAAGAAAACGAGGGCTTTTGAATTTAGGAAAAACGTTTGGCCAAAAAAAAAAAAAAAGAATTTAGGAAAACAATCAATTGAAGGTGGTTACATTACATCTAACCAGAGAGATAGATAAAGTGTATGAAGACAATCAAACCTTTGCTAGAGCATAAAGCATTCTAGTAGAGACAGCAGTTGTATGAGTTCGCAGCAGATTTTTGTTTGCTTCCTCTCTTTTCCAGTCATACATATATCTTTGGGAAAATGAATAAATAAATCAATTTCATGGTTGTGAAATATGGAAGCAAGAAAAACATAAAAAAAAAAAAAACGTCATACCCCCTGGAGCCATAACCACCAGACTCATGAACATGCTTCACCAACTCAACATAATCTTCAGGCAGTTCCCATGTAGTGGATGGAACTGCAGATGAATGCTCCAAATAAGCATCAAAAGGAGAGTAGAAAAGGCATGTGTTGGCCATTCAGTCAATTGAAGCATACCTTCCAGAAGGAATGTATCATGTGAATCACGTGCAGGGTGTTGTTGTGGATGGAACAATGCATCAAAGTTCCAAAAGCTACAAGTTAAAACAAATATAGGTTAGCAACTTTAGAAAAAAATTTATTCTTGTCAGATATGAAGGAAAAGATTTAATGAGAATGTAAACATAGGATTTCGGGTTCCTTCCAACCACTTTTCTAAAAACATTATCTTCAGAATGCTTGAAGGCACCCTTGAATTAAGAAAACTGGAGGCATGCATATGTTCCTTTCTCAGTTTTCCTAACAAGTATATGTTGCTTTCTCAAAGAAGCTCCACTTGCAATCAACTATCACAGAAAGAGCTGGCTATGTCAACTACCTGCTTTCAACGAAATTGTTTGTTGGCATCTCCTCAAAACTGCAGTCAGCACAAAATGAAAAAATATATAAAAGTTTTAACAAATGCTGCAAAAACAATCATCTCAAACTTGCAGAGAGAAAAATCTGTAAATGAACTTGATACTAAAGAAAAGAGCATTATAATAACATGCCATAATTTGTGGTGATGCCAAGTAACATGTTTTTAGTATCACAAAAAAATAATAAAAGTCGAGGTAAGGCAGAAGGTGTCGTATATGGACTATGAGTTGATATTTATCTGTGGTTCTCATACCGCACCACTGTCACCATGTAAGATAAAGTATAAAACAAGCATGTACAATCTGAATATATGTATAAGATTTATATCAAAGCTCAAAACTAACCCCATCTGAAGAAATATGTTCTTCAATTGTTGTTTCACCAGAATATAAAATGAGGCCCAAAAATTTTAGCTCCATATAAACAATCAAATGCTTAAGCAAACAAAAGTCAAGGCATCAATCAACCAAAAGGGCATGGTGAAACAACTTCCTAAGAGAATTATTGGCATCATATTGTGCATAATATATCGTTTTCACACATTCAAATATAGGTGCCACGAAGAATGATCATAATGTCTTTTTCAGACCAAAAAGAAAGGCCCAATTTATATATCTTCACAAAAATTATTCCCTCTCATGACAACTTTTCTTCTATTCATTTTTATGCCAGCAAGGAATTATCAACCTTTAACAATTATTTAGTTGCATATTAAAACTACAATGTTCATAAATTAAAACGTATATTTAAAAGGCTGATATCCTCATTTGTATGTTTAATGGTTACACATTTGTTGAAAGCTAAATGAAGTTGATAAATATATGGTCCTATCCTTGCTTTGAGCAATGGGTGAAGATGGCCAGCTTCAGCAGGTGGTCCTTTAGCATTGAAGTTATACTCTTTGAACTCTAATTCCTTCCAGTCACCCCTAAAAAGACAGTAACCATGTATAGATATCAGTCTAATAAAATCCCTCTGGAACAAAGCACAATGGTTAACTAAGAAGACAAAAATAAGTCATTTCAACTTCATTACCACAATTCTAACTTCAAAGGCATATTTATCAAATCTATGGCATACCTCTGTAGATTCTCTCACGTCAAATTGGTAGCAACTTTCTTTCTTTTAGGGGCATAGTTAGGCCCTTTTCTCACCGTGTAGCCCTTCCATGTCCTAAAACAAGATGTAATTGACAAAGTATCAGCAATATGAATAAAAATATACATATACTGAAAGAAAATTGATAAAAGCTCAGGCAAGGGACTCAATGATCACTGTGCAACAATAAGCTTCCTTGCTTTAAGTGAGTTAATATCACCTTTGCCAATTGCCTGGAGTAAAAATCAACGTCAATCAGTAAATTGAAACGAAGAAGCAAAATTAAAACCATACGCCTCAATTCAATTAGAAAACTTTTGATAGACTGACCCAATGCAAAACCAAAGACAGGCAACTCATTAATAATGGTGAAATACCTCTCCATTTTGTATTCTAATAAGCAAATCCTTGACCTTGTCTTCCACATGTTGAACCTATACCAAACCAAAAACTGGAGGGATAAATGACATAATCACGTAAAATATGAGCATTCATAAACATTAACCGTAAATATTATTACCTTTCTTGAAACTTGCTTTCCCATGTCGACCCATTTGTTTTTACCAGCTTGTGAGCAGCCAATTTTGAAACTGAAGGGTCTAGCTTTTTCTGTACCAAAGCACAAAATATATTAAAGAAAAAAATTTTAAACACAGATCCCAATAAAAATTTTAGGGATTAAAAAAGGAGAATACTGGCCTGTAGTTCACCTTTAGAAATGGAACCTTCAGGAGGAATAGCTAAGAAGACTTGAGCTTCGGGGGATCCTTCAGCAGCACACTTTTGACCCTCGTCCATGAGTACCCAACTCTCCCTTCAAATGTCCTGAGCATCGATGTAACGGAAACCGTGGAGACTCTTGATGACATTAACGACGTCGTTGTGCTGGAGACCATGTTGGGATGCGAACTGTCCTGAATCAGGGATCTCTTCGTGGGTCGCCAAGTAACCTAGTATTGGTTCCTCCGCCATTGCTGCTGTGTTTCAACTTTCCTCAGTGCGATTTGAACTTCCTGTTCAAATCTAAAAGGCCCCACCCCTCAAGCTGAGTGAATTGGATTGCGTTGCGTCGACGATCAAACATTTTTCGGGCAAAATTACCTCTTGTCCAACGCCAATAGCAGTGGCTTGTGGCCGGGGTCCTCCACTTTGGGCTCTCTCTCTTTGCAATTGGGTTTCTAACGGGGCTGTTTTACAATTGCATCGATAAGCCTATTATTTATGAAAACTAGAATTTCAACCCATGCTTTTAAATTTTAAAAATATTTATCTGTTCCCTGAACATATTTTTACATGCATTTTAATTTTTAACCCCCAATTTGGGTTTTAATTGATATAATTAAAAAAAAATCACAAAAATCTTGCTGCTTCTCATTTGGGCAAAGTTTTACAAATTGAAAAAGTGTTCACTGAACAGAGGAATCTTTTATCCACCATTGCCTTCAAATTTAGCAAAAACAAAATAATTCATCAGGATACATTGACAAAGACATAATGCCCAAAATGCATGCTAGTATATGCAAGACCATGCATCTATTTTTATTTTCCTTTTAAGAAACAAAGAAAGCAGCAGTTGCTGTTCCAAGCAAGAAGGAAATGGAGGGGCAATATCAGCGATAAAGGCTTTCAGATCTGAGATTCTCCGCAATCTCAGTTTCCCATCGGTCACCATTCTCAAGCAGCTTCTCTTTGTCATACAGCAGCTCCTGCAATAACAATGCTGATATCTAATTCACTTTAACTAGCAAGCGAAGGTAGCCATTTATAATTTAATTGAAAGAAAGATGAACCTCATGAGTCTCGGTGGCAAATTCAAAGTTGGGTCCTTCAACAATTGCATCAACAGGACATGCCTCTTGGGAAAGTCCACAGTAGATACACTTTGTCATGTCAATGTCATACCTGCAAAGTTGAATTCGTGTAAGACAAAGATGATAACAATAACAGAAGAAAAACAAGAAGATAGAGAGAATCAACCTTGTTGTCCGACGACTTCCATCCTCTCGTTCCTCAGCCTCTATTGTGATTGCCTGTGCTGGGCATATCAGATAAGCCACCAATACTTCATGAGAACTATATCACGATAGTAAATCCATATTTAATAAAGATGAAAGGAGCTTAGTTTGACTGGGTCCAACTTTTCACAGATTGCGGGCTCTGAAGACTAGCAATGACAGACACTAAACTCCCTTTCTATAACCACAGGGTGTAATAGAGACAATATACACCACAAATATTGTAAACCAAGTTAGATGCATATTAAAAGAAGAATCAATGAACTGACCATGATATCCATTCAGGTGTCAGGTATGCCAACCTAAAACAACATCATACAGACTCAAAGGCAGCGCCCCCAGGCACTTGCATTTCCACTAAGGTGTTCATATCAGAGGGCAGGGGATAGTTTCTACCCAGGTGGATAATTGTTGTCCAATATTGAATCACTGCATGCTGATATCATTCCCACCCAATAGAAACGTAATTTAGATAATGGGGTCATTTTTAAGATGAAGCTTCAACTTACAGCTTCACAAAGTTTACAAGCAATGCAACGTTCCTCTCCGGTTGGTTATCGGCGGAGAGCATGCTCCCCTCGAAAACGAGGGCTCAATGGACCCTTCTCAAATGGATAGTTAATCTGCATAAGGAAAGACAAGTTTGTATCATATATCTGCTCCAATCTAAGCTCAAAGAAAAGGATCAGGAAGACACTTACAGTAACTTTTCTGTCAAAAAAGTACTTAAGCGTCAGCATGAGACCCCGAACCATTTCAGTTAGAAACAATGTGTTTATGCTTCGCTCAAAAACTGCAATTGAGCAGAATACAAGAAATCAATCATTGCCTAAAAGAAAAGTGATGTAACAAGTAAGGGAAACAGAAATATTTTAACGCACTACATTACCAGAGCTCCAGTCTTTTGAAATCTCCTTTGCAAGCTGCTCTCTTTCTTCATCATCTACAGTTATACACATGAAACATCCATGAACCAGAGATACATAGTATCAACTAAAAATTTGCAGCCTTGCAAAAAAAGAAGTCCAATCAAACAAGGGGATCCATAGTTACACGATTAAAGTCTGTTACATGCCTTTTCTAGAAGGATATCTAGTATACTAATGAATCCAGATAGCCCTTTCCACACTCTTTTCAAAACTCAAACTATGACTTCTAAACATGTAAATTTTGAGATTTAGATAAATATGAGAAGACAGAGAAATAAACGCTACCTTTCTTGGTGCTATATAAGTGTGCACTGAGTCGCAACCCGTAGTGCTGTGAACCCTGCAACACTTGCCCTGAGACAGCCTATCCATACATAAACAAAATAAAATAAAATAAAAAAAGCAACTCAACCATGGAAAAAATAACAAATCCTAACAAAAGAAAATTGAACTAAAAACCCTTTTGTTTATAAACAATATTATTAAAGTATTTACCTTAAATCTAGCTATAAAGATTTGCCCTTTTCTATGGTACATTTCCAAATTACATTAGCAAATGCCAGAAATTAACATTTGAATTTTGACCGTCTATCAACAGGTTCTACTGAAAGTTTTATTGCCAATTTCATGAAATTTAATGAAACTAATGCACGCTTGTAAAGAAAATGTCCACAAAAAAATGTTTAGGTTTGGTCCGTTTGGAGGAGGATGAGCGAATTAAGTTCTTACGAGGTGTCGAGATCGGAGAGCATTGAGAGAGTTACGAGCGAAGATCGCAGCCATTGATTTTGTTCGTTGGTGGTAGTAATCTGCCGGATGAAGACGATTAGAACTTCGGCGATCGGAGCTGTAAAGCCTCCCGATTAATTGGGGATTGTCAGATCATTTTTGTTGATGATGACCGAGCGGTTCGTTTAAGAGAAAAACGACGCCGTTTTGGATCATGCAAATGCCAGCCTAATACACTAGTTGAGGCATGAGGACTTTCTGAATGTGGGCTACAGGAAGGGAATTGCCCAACTGACCCAGCCCGATCAGAACACTTTAACTTGACGGTGTCGTTTTAGTTATGTTTGAAACGACACCATTTTGTAGTCCAAGATCTTAAATCTCTGATCCAAAATTTAGGGTTTAAGGAGCGAGCCAGCCCAGCCTCCTATTTCCTCAACCTACGGCTTCACCTTCAAAACCAGAGAGAAGAAATGGCGTCGTTTTGCAGATCAGCAATAATGGTGGGTTCTAGGTCCCTCGCTTCTCGATCCAAAACCCTAAATTTAAAGAGCCTGACCCCAAAACCCATATCGTCTCCTTTCTCTTCTCCATCAACAAGAGCTCTCCCTTGCGCTTCAAGGTACTTTCTTTTTGGTTTTTACATCTAAATTTAGTGTCAAATTCTTAAAATTTATTTTATTTTAAAGGATTGTTTCGGTGTTGGGAGGAGTAGAGTCGATGATACCACTTCATAGTGCCATTGCATCCGCTCGGCTACAATCAAGCATCGCCGTCGATTCCTCCTGTTGGAGCTGGCTCTCTCAAGGTCTTTTCTTTTTCCTTTTTATTTTGTTGGTTTTTTTTTTTTTTTGTTTCAATTTTATCTGTTTTAAGAATGCAAAAAATTAAAGCTCCATTTTGACCACTTGGTTGGAAAAAGAATGTGGAAAAAGCGACGACAATAACAATGCTTGGCGAATTGCTTTCTTTTTCTTAAGCTTTAATTGTCAGTTTTACTTCCCTAAGTGCCCTTTGGACGTTTTTCGAGAATCTGAAGTGGAAATTTTGGATAGAAATGATTTGTGTTGCTCTTTAGTTTTAACTGTTATGAGGAATTATACATGGAAATATACTAATTAGTAGTAATCCTATTCACCTTCTGAGCTTGTAGTTGCCTCTTGTTTTATGTAAAACATACATGTTCTAACTTGCTTTTTCTACTATATGAAATAGGACTTGCAACACCATTGTGACAAAGGTGGATCCTTTGTGAGACAATAAAAGCATAGGATCTTTTTTTACAAATCTATGTCAAAGGAAAGCAAATTGTTCAAGTTTTTGTTTTTGTATTCTGAAATTCTGCAGTGCCTGCTGATTTGTTATTTGTCTTTTCACTTATTTACAAGAGTTGAACTTAGCTGTGTATGATTTCTGGACAAGTGAATCTTTTTTAGCTCCAAAATCAAAATGTCCTAGCAAATGATTAGCTGGCTTTCTTTTTTTTTTTTTTTTTGGCTCTGTTGGGTTTTTCCTTTTCAATTTGTTTCAAGCTTCTTTTTGAGGGTTTGAATGATGGGTCACTTACTGTTGCTTGGGAATTCAAACCTTTTTAACATGATGTGGTTTTTTTGTTGTTCCTGTGTGATGGATCTGATTTAGGCCTTTTTTATGCTTTTGAGGAATCACTGTCCCGAGCAAAATCCTTATATATAGTGATGCTCATCGGTCTCGAATCATTTACAAAGTTATGTTCTTAGACCTGTCTTGTGTCCAACTTAGAATGTTATGTGATGTATCCTTGCTGTCAACTTCATCTCCTTATATGCCACCTTCTTTTCTAACATGCTTTTCTCCCTCAACTTGTTTCATACTTTTTGTTCTAATCAGGAAAATTTTCATAATTCCTTTGATCGAACTTTTCCTTCTACTGATTATCTTCTATATTTCTTTATTGTCATGCCCTAGACTTTGCAGTTCCTCGGTGACAGAGTAATGGCTTCAGTCATTCCAAACCTTGATCCCTTTTCCTTCTCTTTGCTCTTGTTTCCAAGCCTGCACATCACATCTAAAATTGTTCTTTGGCTTTGGGAAATTTGGAGGCTTCACGCAGACCTGCAAAAGTACTGCATACCGTTGCTTGTGCCTTTTTTCCTTCTATTTTGTGTCACAGTTCTCTGAGAACTGGGGTTGTCAGCCGCTTTTACTCGTGTTCGTAGTGGCGTTTTCCATGAAGGGAAAACCAGTATGTCTGTTGGCTTTTGGGTTATTGCGTCAGTTTTTATGCTTGTTTTAATTACCCCTTAAAATTCTATGTTGGTGGAGTTATTGATTTCCAATGATCATATTAAATGAACAAATGGTGTTCATTGCTTTATGATAGGAAATGCTTTTATATCAATTTTCACTCAAACTGAATCCTGATGACTACCTCTAAAAGAGCTCGAGAATCAACTACGCTAACTGCTATGGGAAAATGATTGGTGTGGGACTGGGGTTGACTTATTCTTTCCTTTTGTTGGGCCAAAGCGTTGACTTTATGGGTTTGGGGATTCCAAAGTTTGGCTGCAGACCCTAAACTAACGTAACAGATTAGTATTATATATCCAGAAAGAAAAAGACTAGCCAGCTAAATTATATGCGAATTTGATAGAGATAAAGGCTAACCTTTATAATAAGGAGGCCAAAGCTGACAGCTAAAAGGTGTGGCTTGCGAGGACAATAAAATATTGAAGCAACTGATTTATCCGAAACAAAAAACAAATATTGAAGCAACTGCTTTAGACTAGTGCCTCTGTTTTGACTGTAAATTCTTTAAATCCGATTTGTCACCCTTAATTTCAGTGTGGAATAACCAAAATCTAGTAGCTCTGTTTAGTGGAATGCGTATAGAGAAATGGAGCTCGCCCTTGTGTTTTCGAGAAATCAAATGAGTGTCTCTGAAACTGTGTTGGTCCATGTGATTTTCACGTGGAAATGTTAGGAATCAAGATTTATATATCTGTCCTATACTAGAAAATGATGATAAAGACCTAGCTATTTTCTTGCCTTTTGACCCTCCCCATAACCCCGGATCCGAATCAATGATAATCTATGAAACAAGAAACTAGGCATAAAAACTGTGGATGGCATCCATTTTCTGTATATATAACAAATGAAAAGGCTTAAAATGAATCAATATTCGGTACGTTTTTATATCACTAGCAAGAGAAAAGTGATTATCATGTTGTTTGTTTCAAGTTTCAACTTTCTACAGGCGGAAAATTTCCCTTGAAGGAAAGGAAGAACCAAATTGTTGCTCTACATTTTGTAACAATGACAAAAATCCAGGGAAATACATCCAGGGGACTCGTTGTATCAGATACAAGAAAAGCCGTCCTTGGTATTTAAGTCCCGAACACGTCAAAGATAAAGAAAGAAAATGGGGAGTCGAGAAAAGAAAAACAATTCAATCTCAATCACACTTGTTCCCTAAACTAACAAATATTTATATGCTTATCAAAAGCAAATAAAGATTAAAAAATTCAAGAGGAAAAAGCGAGCTAAAAGAAAATATCTTCAACAAAGCTGTGAACAGAAACAACAATATCATTAATAAAGTAGTTGCATACTTAGGCCTACTAATATCTCACTCTAGGCAAAACTTCCTTCCAGTGGGAGAAAAAGCCTTGGCCTTGGATACCCTTTTCAACACAAGTGGCTAGTGAACCATCATTTCTCTGTTTTAAGGATAGATCTGTAGAATGCATCGTCCACTTTGATCCCACTTATAATCCTATCATACATTGGAAAAGGAGAAGAAAAGAAAACAACAAGAACCAGCGCTGTTTACTGAATTTCAGCCCTTGGGTTGTTCTTTGTTTTCATTGATTGTAATTTGATTAATTTTGTTTAGAAAATTTAAGGACTTGGGTTGGTCTTCGTTTTGCATTTTACTACTACAAAATTATTTAGAATGTGATTTTTGCCTGGTGAGGATTGGCCTCTTTAGAATATCAAGAGCTGTGCTTTGTTCTATTTGAGGAGAAGGAAATTGGGAAAGACCACTCGAAGTAATTCCTTTTGGATAGCGTACGCCACAAAGGAAGATTGAGGATGTCAGTTATTCGAGGTAAGTCTTTCTCTGTGTTAATGTTTTGATTCAAAAAAGGTTGTGGCTTTGTTTGTTTTGATGTTTTCCTGGTGATCATACACATGCCTGATCGATGCATTAATTTTGTATACAATTAAGAGAGAGGGATATACAGAAGGGTCTTATTTTGTCTGTTTAGGTGACGTGCCTGAAAAATTGTCTATCACCGGCAAGTTAGTTGAAATCTGTGGGAATTGATGTTGTTGCTTTTGTTTTTTTCTCTGCTATGATCATTCGTTTAAGAGTTTGGCAAGACAATTTGTTTGTTTTAATTAATCTTCATTGAACTCTAATCTAGACGGATGAAAGGACAAATATAGATTCTTTTTTCTATTGCTTAGCTGATTTCATTGATGCCACTCTGATGTTCATTATCTTAGTCACTGGTTAAATTTGATTCTAGATTTCCTTTTATTCTGTGTAAATTTTGGATTGGAATTTAAGGTTGTGTTTGTTGTGTTTTCGTTTTGCTTTTACCACCAATATTTTTTGGGCTTCAACACTTCGGAACTTTGGATTTTTCTCCTGTATACCCATCTTCTTATTTCTTCCTTAACTTTTTGCTTCTACTTTTGGTTTGGTAGTAGTTGCCCTCATTGGCTCTGCCACTGCTTGAATTGCTTTTTGTTTCTCAGTTCAATTGCTGCAGAAAATAAACAGAATTTCATCAATAGGTTCTCTCTTCTGTTTGATCTCTGTCCTGAGGGTTTGATTTCTTTACTTCAGTTTCATCTCTCCCTGCTCTATTTCCTTTTGAGGGGTTTTGTTTCTTTAGTTCAGCTTCAGTTGCCTTGTTATAGTTTTGGTATTTTTCCTTATTTCCTCTTTCAACTTCTTATTTTCTGGTTTAGAGTTGAGTAGTCTTCAGTGGAAATTTAACCTCCACCCCTCTCTCTTTTCATTGTCTGGAACAAATTGCATGAAATTCCTTTGGTTTCACCTCCTTCACATTCCTGCTGTTTTTTATGATCGAATGATTCTTGTATGGACTATAACAAGTCATCAACTCAAACAAGGTGGAAGGGATTCACCAAGGAATACTAGGTTCTCTGGAGTTATGGAGAGAGTTTATGAATCATCTAATGGAAATGGACAACTAGTAATGGCCACACGGTCATGAGGCACTCTCCTTACCAGCCATTCTCCAAGGGATCATTATCTTGGCTTGTTCTAAGAGTTTTCTATGTCAGAATAAGCAAGTGTGAGACTGATGATTCAACCCCCAAATACCTCAATTTAAACCATGTCCCATTGAATCCTGATACACTTCTTGAAGTAAATGGTGTTAGGACTGGCATCTATTCTGATGGTGCATCCACCATTCTTAGAAGGGATCGACTAGATAAAAAATCTGAAGAAACCACTTTTGTAAGCACGGAGAGCATAAAGCTGACAGGAAGTGTGAAGTTCGAGGTCTTTTATAAGGATACCTTTCTGCTATCCGGGGTTTTAGAGTTGTGTGACAGTAATGGTTACACTGAAAAGTCAAGAGGAAGTGGCCAGAAGTGGACCATGAATTGCGAATCAGTTATAAGTTCAGGCACTAGCTTTCTGAAGGCCAAGCAATTTTTCAGTCCAGATTCAGCTTCACCCACAGTTGAGGTCTATGTTGCAGGGTCTTTCTTGGGCAGTCCAATTATATTAACTAGAACTTTGCAGCCTAGCTTACGGAAGAAACAAATGAAGAAGGGGATGCTGGATTCAATACCAGAGTATGAGGCAACTGAAGGCCAGAAAGAAGTTACTCCCTTGCAGGTATTTGTTAACATTTGAATCTTCATAAGAAATATGGCTGGTTTCCCCTTCCCTACTTAACTGGTATGGTTATCCTTATCCATTTATCAAATACTACTGATTATACCCTAAATTGTTCATTGTCTGATAAAACTCCTAACTAATAATCAATCTTGTCTTAAATAAGCAGAATATTTTGATAGGTACATACTTTTACATCAAAAGGTAATACTCAGTCTATGGTACGTAGGGCATTGTTAACATGACCTATTAGAATATTGGTAGAGCTGCATGCATTTATCTCATTTCCTATGTTGTAAGTACTAATATATGTTTTGATTCGTATCAGTAATCCTATGTGAAAGTCATATGCATACCTGAACCTTTTTTTTTTTAAATAGGAATATTTTACCTGATACTTGCCTTGGAAAGATTAGAGAAAGAGTTGAATATCATGTTGAGTTCAATCTCATTGAAAAACTGTTATGCGGTTTACAGTTTACTATGGTTTGGGACTTTGGGTGTAAATCATCCTGGTGTATTGTCTTGTTTCTTCGAGGTATCCTTCTGAACCTCAAACATCCTGAGTAGTAATAATTTGGCAAAAAGATCTGTTAATTGTTAGAAACCTAATACCATAACTTAGAATGTAGTTTCCTTAGCTTGAGCTTTTTGCATTAACATACCAGTTTATTGCATCGATGCTAGTATGATGGTCAAATCCAACCACAAAACTCTATTGGAGTTGTTGTTCTTCCCTCTCCACTGTTCTCCTCAAGAAGGTACTTCACAATGTCTTTTCTCTAAAACAGGTCGAACTGCTGCATGTTTTTGCAAGATGAAATCTTTACCTTAAAAAAAAAATGTAATAACGTTTCTAAGAAGCTTTTGGGTCATAGATCAAATAATAAAGGGTTTTTTAGCTAGTGACTTTGCCAAGTGCCAACCATATTGATGTATCCATATATTTGAATTTGGTTAATTATTTTGAAAACTATGGGAATACAATACATAAACCATGTCTGTTTGAATTATCGTTCTGCTTTTCATTTCTTTCTCAATTTTGCAGTACCAGATTACTTGAATCGTAAATCAGAAAGTGAAGAAGAGTACAGTTATGTGCATTCAGGGATGTACTATTTTGATGGTGAAGATGGGGAGCTCACTTGGTTCAATGCTGGTGTGAGTGTGGGATCTGTGTTGGAATTGGGATAGGAGTTGGTTTGCTGGTTCATACCTACCAAGGCACTACCCGTAACTTTAGAAGGCGAATACTATAATCAACACTTTCCCCTTGCTCATCCTTTTGCTAAATAAGTCCTCCATATTTTACCATGGGCTAACTTAATTGGTGTTTCTAAGATATTTCCTTTGTGTAGGAGCTCATAATTTTCGATTAACTGAGACAAGGCATGAATTTGAGCATTTCTTGCCATTAATTTTAAATAAGTAGATAATCTTGTTCTATACTATGTATGCTAGCTCGAATTAGGAAGCTTTCCTACATTTGATTTCATAAGAAAGAGAATTCAGTCACATTTTAGCCTCTTCATATAGTTAGCTTGTGAGTTTGGTAGGGGCTGATTACTCTAAAAATCATAGTGATTAGATTATTATATTTGGTAAACACTTATTGATCATACATAGTACTGATCTTGAATCACTTAAAGTGATTAGATCACTGTCTTGAAAGGTGATCAAATTTTCATACAAAAAAGTAAAAATTTTTTATCATTGAGATGATGTAATATGTAAAATTAATAATAGTTAATTTTATTCAAGTGAAGTAAAAACTTATTACATCTTATAATTGTAATTATCTTATATTGTAAGTTTTTGTATTTTCAAACCAATATTTATTATAATAAATTCAAAAATAATTTGTGTAATTTTTTAATTTTCTTTAATATTTTACATGTAATATAATTTTTTTTCTTTTATTATGGATTTAATTGATTGGTTTTATTTTCTAATTCATATATATTTTTAAATATAATTCACATTATAAAAATCAATTTACTTATCAATAAATATATTTATTAATTTAATTATATTTTATTATAAAATAAATAAACATTATTAATATTTTACAAATTTTTATCTTGAAACAATCTTAAAATTATTAATTTATATAACTATTATAATATTCACGATTATTTTCATACTTTAAAACAAAATAATATTTGATTTTTAATAATATCAAATCCAATAATCTTTAATTTTTAAAAATTAATAATTGTTAATCAAAAAAAATAATTTTAAATCATTGAGTGTTAAGATTATTCTTGTAATAAAATTATTTTGATAATTATATTATCATGATAATTTTATAAAAAATATCAAACGTTGCTTTGAGAATGTCGGCAACAATAAAGATTTTGGTGAAAAGAGAAGATACAGATTATGATCCAATATCTTTGCAAGTTGCAGGTCCTTGAAATTACTAGTTTATTGTTAATGTAGGGTTTAAACTTGAGAGCTTCTAAATACATCCCACTTTTTGCCTTTTATTAATTTTTTATAAATAAAATCACTTAATTATCCTTTTAAGAAGTTTTCGAATATCTATATTTAATAAACTTTTCGAAAATTCATTTCCATGGAGAAAACTTATAAACTTTTTAAGGAAATTTACAAAAATGGAATTTTAGTAAAGATTATGTAAAAAATAATAAATTTTAAAATTAATAAAAAAGAAGTTAATTTTATTATTTTAACCTTAAAGAAAAATAAAATTTTATGAGATATTAATTAAACATTTTAAACTTATAAACTTTTTATTAATTGTTGTAATAAAAAATTATTGTGTAAAAAATAATAAATTTTAAAATTAATAAGAAATAAGTTAATTTTATTATTTTAACCTAAAAACAATAATAAAATTTTATGAGATATTAATTAAACATTTCATCTCTTGATATTACGAAAGATGATAAAGAAATTATAAAATCTAATCAACATTTGAGAGATGATATTCTTTAAAGTTATATTAGTAATACTACTAAATACTATATAATTTTATCAAAATTCCTATATGTTAACTAGAAAAACCTATTATGATAAGCAAATGTATCAAAAAATTCAATTTAATTAAAACTATTATAAAATTTTAATAATTGATACTAAAAAAAAATTTTATTAAAAAATATTATAAACTCATCACGATAAGTAGAAGGAGAGAATTCTCCAAAAAATTTAATTTAATTAAAATTATTATAAAATTTTAATAATCAATACCAATAAAATATATTTAAATTTATAAAAAAATTACATTTATTATTTTAACCTTAATTTATTGAAAAAAAGATTTTATTTTTTAAAGTCAAAATAATATAATTAACTTTTTTTTATTAATTTCTTGAATTTAAGATTTTTTTCAATAATAATTTTTTTATTAAACTAATTAATAAATTTTCTAATAAATTTTTTTTCGTAATTTTTCTTAGAACTTTAATTTTCAACTTTTTAAAAATGAATTTTCGATAAATTTTATAACTTATAAAAAATTCCTATCTGGATAATTGTGAGAAGTATAATTAAATAATTTTATTTATAAAAGAATTTAAAAAAAAAGGGATGTAAACAGGAAAAGTGGAAAAAAATGGAATGTATTTAGAAACTTTTTCGAACTTTTGGCCATTGGCCAAGTTCCTGTTGATGCCGCAAGAATACATTTGCCAGTTATGTACACGCGACTAGCTGCAACGCCGACGCCAAGAAAGCCCTTTCCTAGTTACAATAAAAGAACGATTACGCGATCCATAAATATGATTGAATAGTTTTACCAAGGCAAAAGTCATTATAGTCGTGAAAAGAAAAAAAAAAAAAGATGGCGTTGCCTGGCAAGAAACATGTGATTGTTAAACAAGGTTTTGCAGAAAATTTGAAAGTGAGTTTGTGATAATTCAGAGTGCAATTATGGAGTACCCTTTTTTCTTCATGGATACGGAATTTTCATATATGATTTTCAAGCCTTATAAATGAGTCATTTAAGAGGCTAATCCTGTTATCAACTACCAGTTCATGAAATCGAACGTCGATTGCTTAAAAATTATTCAACTTGGCTTAATCCTGGCTGATTCATGAGATAATTTGTTAGATTTTGGTATTCCTTTTTGTTATATATGAGAGTTTAATTTCAGAGATTTTGATATAAATAAAAATCGTTATGTTAAACAGTTAATTGAATTGTTTAAGCAATAAGATATTGATTTTGCAAAGGATAAGAAAAATGATATTAATTCTAAAGACTTTTTAATGATAATTTAAAATTTTGGATTGTTTAATTATTTCGGAAGAATAAATTGGATCATTTTTTATGGTACTTATGATTTTGGGTTTTTGATGAAGATTTTGACCCAACAGCTATTATCCCCTAAGTTTAAATATTTCATAGAACAATTGATTTCTTTATTTGATTACAAGATTTATGATATCAAGCACACCTTTAGATTCTTCAGCTTGGTGGGTGGCTTGTAGAAAGTGGTTAAAACCTTAAATGCGATCGCGTTGCTAGGTTAAGCCATCAAGCAGGATCAGAAAATCTACTTATCCTTCACTGTTTTATGAAGCTTAAGAAATTCAAGGTTTTTGAATGCAACCAAAGACAAAGTAACCGCATGCTGCTGCTCTCGCGTTGTACGGATTGGTTTCAAGAATAGGATGACAACTTTCCTATTTATTTTTGGTAATTTTCTATAGTTTATGATGTATTAAAATTTTTTTTCAATAAATCTCAATTATTCTTATTTTTAATATTGTTTTCTTGTTGAGATGAGATAGATTCTACTATTAACGTAATTATTACAACTACGAGAAAAATTATAATTTTATCTTCATTGGAATTTAATTCGTATTTAATTTTAAAAGTTTTTAATGTATTAAATATTCATAAAAATGAATTTTCCAGCATTTGACTTCAGGGTTTAATTCCACACGTGAAATATAGACTAAACAGTTTTTAAGAAAATGCTTTTCTCTTCTTTAAAAAAAAAAAGGGAAATTCTAATAGCAACATGAATTCAAACTTTGTTCTTGAGCAAAGTGATACATGCGGTTATAATTGAGTCAAAGACAAAAGCTTTCACTAAAACTAAAGATGAGGTCAAGAGGTGCAGGACAGCTTCAAGGAACAGCATTAAAAGCATTCAGTTTTTGATTCTGCCGCGTACGTTGAAACTTTGGAGAATATCCAGTACTTTTATGTACAAAATAGCCAGTTTGACTCTACACATCACTGCATCAGTTTGATATATGCACAAAAGTCAACAGGGAAAACTAAACCTTCATGATCAAGGCATCCACCCACCAACATTTGTCCATATGCAAATACCCTGTGAAACCAAGTATTGAAAGCTATGACTAAGTGGGGCAATCTTTAACATTTCTGTTTGAGAAGCTGACACATGGCTTGCTGCAACAACACTTGTGCATCTGACATTGGCAGTGTCGAGATAATTCTCAGGAATATCTCCTCCAATTCCAGATACAGTGTTTTGTGGCTGGGCAGCATGGGTGATACATTGTCTTTGCACACAATCAGAACAGGAAGCCAATCTTTGATAAGCTTCATTCTAACCTGCAATTTTACAGAATGTTTTATAGGCTTTACCCTCAAACCTTATTAGAACAAATAACTCAACCTTTGAGTACTCTGCAATTTATCATTCAAATCTGAAGTCAACACATGTTCAGACCATACTTTTGCTTTAAAAAGATAAGTTTTAGTTAGACTTTAGAAGAATTTGTTAAACTCTGAGAACCAAAACAATTCATTTTTCTAGTACACTTGCTAGATCTTAAGTACATTAAGTTAAATGATTTTTGACAGATAAAATTTTAAAGGTCCCAGTTGTGACCATTGTGTACAGGATTCTAGAATGAGTGATTCTCAACTGATTTAATGAACTACCTTGAGTAGGCATATCAGTCAAATGGTTAGATCACCCAAAGACACCACATCATATACATTTGCTCTTTTAAACAGGACTGATGACAGGCCACATTTTCTGGTCCTCACTTTATAAAAGCAAATCACATGTATCAACAGGTGGCCAAAAAAGTGATCAAGGCCTGGGACGAAACAATTACCCTAACTTAAGTACTTAGCATTCCAAACAAATTTTCAAAGAGTCAAATGTTAATTAGCCGAAGACATGAACTTTCTCTCAGCAATTGATTGAACAGAGCCAAATTTCTTGGGGTTTATAATCAACTTTCTTTCAGAATCACTTTTACCGCAGAGCCTAAAGAAGAACTGAGTAACAATACGTTTACACAGCATATAGGTAATCCCTACTCCATTGTCACCTAGACAAGACAACTAATATGCTTGCTTCATTTTCTTGATTTGTCCATCATAACTTTTAATTGAAATCAACTTGTTCCTATGGCTATTAGTTCACATAACTTAACAAATAATTCGCGTTTGCATGCCTAACAAGCAGCCCTCACCAGCACTCCATTAGAAGTACCAGCAAACTCGAGTAGATTCCACCAACAAAACACAACATCATCTTTACCAATTTATTAGACATTGTACAATAAATAGCTGCATATTCATATAGTCAAATAACTTCCAAGAAACCAATACCTGTATAGCAGCCAATATTGTTCCAACAGCAACTGCATTGGCAGGCTTACAAGTATACTGGAGCAGGACAGTAGGGAGTTCCGGAACAATATTCCTCCTAGCATCATCCCTAAACGCTCTCAGCAAATCCGCTGTAAATGCAGCCTGCTCACTCCGTTCCTTCACTGCCGAATCTGCCACCCTCAACTCAATCATCCTCTCAACCAACCACAACAAATGCCTCCCATTAGTCATTGCCGTATGCAAATGCAACCCCTGTATTACCTCCGTCTCCTTATGATCCCCTCTAAAATCAGGGCTCGAAAACCCCTCCAAACACTCCTTCACAATCTTCAAACTCGTCTCGAATGCCCTTTCCAAACCCTCCTCGCTGACTACCGCAAGGAAAAATCCCTCAGAAGCTTAGCGACAAACGCTTCAACAAACGCCATATTGGGATGGTTATGAATCGCTGCTAAAATCATTCCGTGCAACATTTCTTCACAAGAATCATTTTTACCTGGTGAAACTCTAGCGAGAAGTTCCTTCGATTCCTCCTCACACAAGAAAGAGATCAAGCTTAAAACTGTCTTCTTATCCTCCTCCTCGCTCCATGGCACGGCTTCCAAGAATTTCACGTATGATTTTATGCAATCTTCGAAGAGTAATTGGCTTTGGTCTTGATTCCAAGCCATCCTATATATCAAACATAAATACTAGATTAATCAAGGGTTTTTTTTTTTCCTTTTTTTTTTTTTTTTATGCAACTGATGTAAGATCTTGAAATTACTACAAACTAACCGTTATGATTCTTTGGTTTGACTGCATTGGACACAATCTGATAAGTAGATATAGAGAATTCTCCAAAAAGTTTAGTTGAGTTAAAATTATTATAAAATTTTAGCAATTGATAAAAAAAATATTTATTAAAAAATAATAAAATTTAAATTTATAAAACAATTATATTTATTATTTACTCTTAATTTATTTAAAATAAGGTTTTTTTAAAGTCAAAATAATATAATTAACTTATTTTTATTAAGTTTAAAATTTATGATTTTTTTTTCAATAATAAATTTTTTATTACACTAATTAATAAAAACTTCTAATTTTTTTTTTCATAATTTTTCTTAAAATTTTAATTTTAATTTTTTAGAAAAAATTTTCGATAAATTTTATAATTTATCATAAATTCATATTAGAAGAAAGATAATTAAATAAGTTTATTTATAAAAAAATTTTAAAAAATATATAAAGAGAAAAAGTGGAATGTATTTAGAAGCTTTCCTAGTTACAATAGAAGTAGGATTGAAACCCTTTCCTAGTTACTATAGAAGTAGGATTAAGGGATCTATAAATATGGCTGCAAAGTTTCACCAAGCAAAATTCATTATAGTCGAACAAAAAAAAAAAAGATGGCATTGTCTGGCAAGAAACCTGTGATTGTTAGACAAGTTTTTGCAGAAGATTTGAAAAGTGAGTTTGCGATAATCCAGAGTGCAATTTTGGAGTATCCTTTTGTCTCCATGGATACCGAATTTCCAGGTACGATTTTCAAGCCTTATAAACGAGTCATTCAAGAGGCCAATCCTGTTATCAACTACCAGTATATGAAATCGAATGTCGATGGCTTAAAGATTATTCAACTAGGCTTAACCCTTGCTGATTATGAAGGTAATCTGCCAGATTTTGGTACTCCTTTCTGTTACATATGGGAGTTTAATTTTAAAGATTTTGATATGAAAAAAGACTCTTATGTTAAGGAGTCCATTGAGTTACTAAAACAACAAGGTATTGATTTTGAAAAAAATAAGGAGAAGGGTATTGATTCTATAGACTTTTCAATGATGATTTGGAATTCTGGATTATTCAATTATTTTAGAGGACTCAACTGGATCACCTTTCATGGTGCTTATGATTTTGGGTTTTTGATGAGGATTTTAACTCAGCAACCACTACCACCGGAGTTTAAATCTTTCATGAAACAATTAGTTTCTTTCTTTGGTTACAAGATTTTTGACATCAAGCACACCTTTAGATTCTTTGGCCTGGATGGTGGCCTGGAGAAAGTGGCTAAAACCTTAAATGTGGATCGAATTGCTGGTTTGAGCCATCAAGCAGGGTCGGACAGTCTTCTCACCCTTCAATGTTTTATGATGCTTAAGAAATCCAAGGTTTTTGAATGCAACCAAAGACAGAGCAACCGAATGCTGCCTGCCCTCGCATTGTACGGGCTAGTTTCAACAATAGGATGACAATTTTCCTATTTATTTTTGGTGATTTTCTATAGTTTATGATGATGTATTAAAAAAAATTTTCTCAATAAATCTCAATTATTCTTATGTTCAAGATTGCTTGCTTGCTTGTTGAGTTAGTTACTAATATTAATATAATTATTACAACTACAAGAAAAATTATAATTTTATCTTCATGGAAATTTAAAGTGTTTAATTTTAAATTTTTTAAATATAATAAATGTTACCATATGTAGTTCATATAAATAATTTTCTTCCATTTGACTCTATACTACTCAAGGACCTTTCACATAAAATTAAAGGTAAGTTCAAGAGGTGCAGGACAGCTTCAAGGAAAAGCATTAAGAGCATTCAGTTTTTTATTCTGTTGCGTACATTGGAACATTGGGGAATATCCGGTTTTATGTACAAAATAGTCAGTTTGACTCTACACATCAATGCATCAGTTTAGTATTTGCACAGAAGTCAACAGAGTAAACTAAACCTCCATAATCAAAGCATCCACCCACCAACACCATATGTCCATACGCATATACCCTTGCGAGCCAAGTATTGAAAGCTGTGAGTAAGTGGGGGCAATCTTCAACATTTCTGGTCAAGAAGCTCAGACATTGCTTGCCGCAACAACACTTGTACATCTGATGTTTGCAGTAATCCTTTGTGAAAGTCATATGCATACCTGAACATTTTGTTTTATTAGATAGGTATATTTTGCCTGATACTAGCCTTTGAAAGAGTAGAGAAAGACTTGAATATCATGTTGAGGTCAATCTCATTGAAAGGCTGTTATGCAGTTTACAGTTTACTATGGTTTGGGTATAAATTGTCCTGGGGTATTGTCTTGTTTCGTCAAGGTATCCTTCTGAACCTCAAACATCCCGAGTAGTAATAATTTGGCAAAAAGATCTGTTAATTGCTAGAAACCTAATACCGTAACTTAGAATCTAGTTTCCTTGCTTAGCTTTTTGCGTTAACATACCAGCTTATTGCCTAGATGATCATATGATGGTCAAATCCGACTACAAAAATATATGTCTCTATTGGAGTAGTTGTTCTTACCTCCCCACTCTTCTCCTCAAGAAGGTACCTCACAATGTCTTTTCTCTAAAACAAGTGGAACTGCTTCATGTTTTTGCGAGATGAACTAAAAAAGAAGTAACAAGTTTTCTTACAAGCTATTGGGTCTTAGATCAAATAATGAAGGGTTTTCTTTAGCTAGTGACTTCGCCAAGTGCCAACCATATTGATGTATCCATATATTTGAATTTGGTTAATTATCTTGAAAACTATGGGAATACAATACACAAACAATGTCTGTTTGAACTACCATTCTGCTTTTCATTTCTTTCCCCCCTTTTGCAGATACCTGAATCAGAAAGTGAAGAGTACAGCTATGTGCATTCAGGTATGGACTGTTTTGATAGTGAAGATGGGGAGCTCACTTGGTTCAACGCTGGTGTGAGTGTGGGTGTTGGAATTGTTCTCAGCAAGTGTGTTGGAATTGGGATAGGAGTTGGTTTGCTGGTTCGTACCTACCATGGCACTACCCGCAACTTTCGAAGGCGACTACTGTAATCAACACCTTATCTTTGCTTATCCTTTTGCTAAATAAGTCCTCCATATTTTACCATGGGCTAACTTATTGGTGTTTCTAACATATTTCCTTTGTGTGGATTAGAACCTTATAATTTGTGATTAACTGAGACAAGGCATGAATTTCAGCATTTCTTGCCTTTAAGTTTAAATAAGTAGATAATCTTGTTCTATACTATGTATACTAGCTCAAATTGGGAAGCTTTCCTACATTTGATTTCACAAGAATGAGAATTCAGCCACATTTTAGTCTCTTCATGTGGTTATCTGTTTAGTCATCTGCCTTTTGTTTAATTTTGTGTGTTGGCTTGGTTTTCTTTTAGATAATGTTTGGTACATGATGATTACTCTAAAAACCATACTAATTTACACATAGCGATTAGATCATTGTGTTTTATAAACATTTAATGATCTTATGTGATAGTGATCTTAGATCACCTTGAGTAGTTAGATTATTATCTTAAAGTGTGATTTAACTTTCATAGAAAATGGTAAAAAAATTTTATCATCGAGGTGAAATGATATGTAAATTAATAATAATTAATTTTATTCATCTAATATATGAATTAAAAATTTATTGTATTTTAAAATTGTAATTATTTTATATTGTAAGTTTTTATATTTTCAAACTAATATTTATTATAACAAGTTGAAAAATAATTTATATATTTTTTTAATATTTTATATGTGAGGTAATTTTTTGTTTTTCTTTTATTATGGATTTAATGGATTAGTTTTATTTTCTAACTCAAATTTTTTTTACATAATTTATATTATGAAAATCAATTTATCTATCAATAAATATATTTATTAATTTAGTATTTTAATAATATTTTATTAAAAAAATAAATATTACTAATATTTTATAAATTATTATCTTTAAACTACCTTCAAATTATTAATTTATATAACTATTATAATATGCATGGTTATTTAGTACATTTACATAAAATAATATTTGATTTTTAGTAAAATCAAATCCAATGATCTTTAATTTCTAAGAATTAATGATTGTTAATAAAAAAATGATTTCAAATCACCAATTATTATCTTTATAATATTTTAATTACTAATATTTTACAAATTATTATCCTTAAACACCCTTAAAATTATTAATTTATATAAATATTATAATTTACATAATTATTTTTATATTTTTAAATAAAATAATATTTGATTTTTAGTAATACCAAACTCAATGATCTTTAATTTCTAAGAATTAATTATTATTAACTAAATAAAATAATTTCAAATCATCAAATGTTAAAATTACTTTAATAATAAGATCATTCCAATGATTATAGTACCATAATGATATTCTAAAAAATATCAAACGTTAGTTTAAAAATGTTGACAACAATAAAGTTTAAGTGAAAAAAGAAGATAAGATTATGACCCAATATCTTTGCAAGTGGCAGGGTTGTCCTTGAAATTACTGGTTTATTGTTAATATAGGGTTATAAACTTGAGGGCTTCCAAATACAATCCACTTTTTTCTTTTCATATATATATATATATATATATAGAACAAAAATTTTTAAAATATATATATGAAACAAAAAGCTTTAAATATATATATATATTGGAAATTTTTTGTTTCATATATATATTTTACAATTTTTTGTTTCATTTATATATTTAAAATTTTTGTAAATAAAATCACTTAATTATCTTTTGAATAAATTTTTGAATATTTATATCTGATAAATTTTATAGCTTACTAAAAATAAATTTTGAGTAAATTTTATAATTTACCAAAAATGAATTTTCGGAATATTATATAAAACTTTTCAGAAATTCATTTATGTAGAGAAAACTTATAAAATTTTTAAGGAAATTTATAGAAAAAAATTTTATTAAAGATTTTTTTTAATTGATGTAATAAAAAATTATTATTGATAAAATAATAAATTTTAAAATTAATAAGAAAGAAGTTATTTTTATTGTTTTAACCTTAAAGAAAGAATAAAATTTTATGAGATATTAATTAAACTTTTCATCTCTTGATGCTAGGAAAGATGATAAAAGAATTACCAAATCTAATCAATATTTTAGAATTGAGACTCCTTGAATCTGGACAAGTAATATTACCGAATATTACATAATTTTGTCAAAAACTTAATATGCTAACTAGAGAAACCTATCATGATAAATAGATATACAGAATTCTTTTAAAAGTTTAGTTTAGCTAAAACTATTATAAAATTTTAATAGTTAATACTAATAAAAAATATTTATTAAAAAATAATTAATTTATAATTTATAAACAAAATTACATTTACTATTTTATCCTTAATTTATTTAAAATAAGATTTTATTTTATTTAAGGTCCAAATAATATAATTAATTTTTTTATTAATTTTGAAATTTATGATTTTTTAATACACCAATTAATAAAAATTTTCTTTTTCTTAATTTTTCTTAAAACTTTCATTTTCAACTTTTCAAAAATGAATTTAAGGTAAATTTTATAACATATAAAAAATTCTTATTAGGATAATTTGTGAGAAGTATAATTAAATAATTTTATTTAGAAAAAATTTTTTTTTTAAAAGAGAAGAGATGTAAAGAAAAAAAGTGGAAATAAATGGAATGTATTTAAAAGTTTTTTCAAACTTTTGGCCATGGGCTAAGTTTGTGTTGATGCTGTTAGAATACATTTGCCAGATATGAACATGAAACTCACTGCAACGTCGACGCGGAGAAATCCCTTTTCTAGTTACAATAGAAGTAGGATTACAAGATCTATAAATATGGCTAAATAGTTTAACCAAGGCAAAAGTCATTATAGTTGAAAGAAGAAAAATGATGGTGTTGTCTAGCAAGAAACTGTTGGGATATGGTTCATATGTGAGTAAAAAATCTCACATCATTAGAAAATTTAAATAAGATATCCTATATATGTATGAAAGACCTAAGAATTTAATAATTTAAGCTTTTGGGCTCAAGTTGTGTTCAACATGTATGTATGAGCTCTCTGGTGTGCTCCTGTGAGCTCTGAATGTGGCTTATATCCCTAACAAGTGGTATCAAAGCGATTGTTATTTTGAAACATTGATATAGAAGTAATCTAAGACAGAAGTAAATTCTGTTTAAAATCATAAAGGGTGATACAAGTTTCATGATAAAATTGATAGCATCAAATTATTTAATTTGAAAGCCTATGATGGAAGATCATTTATACTGTAAAAATTTGTACGAGCCAGATATGAAAGATTAAAACTGAAAGAAGATAGGCAGAAAGACGCTAGCTACAATAAAAAAATGAGTTGATATCAGCATATTCTATCATGTAACGAAGAGATAAATACCCACATTATTTGAGAAAAATTGGTAGCATTGTATGAAAGAAAATAGGTATGAATAAAGTTATGCTTGTTAAAAAACTTGTAACTTTATAATACAGGGATAGATGATTGATTGTAAAGCACTTGAGTGATTTTCAAGACATATTTAATTGAATAACTACTATAGAACTTAAGATGGATAATGAAATGAAAGCATTATTTTTTTTTTTGGTTCATTTTCAGACAGTTAAAATACTCTAGTTATGACTATTCTTAATTCAGCTCATGATTATAAGGTGACATTAGAGATGGTAAAGGAAAGTATGCTTAATAAAAAAGTAGGACAAAAAGAAATAGACCATCGGAATCAAGCTCTGGTCACAGAGAACAGAGATAGAAATATCAACAGAGGTTAAAACTCAAAAAGTCATAGTAAATCTAAACATAGATCCAAGTACATAGATAAAGTGAAGTTTTTTCATTATGGTAAAGCAGGTTATATAAAATAACACTGTAAAATCTTGAAGCAAGAATGAAAAGATAAGAAAAAAAAGAGTTCAAATGATGGTAATATTACAGCAGTGAATTTAGATAGTGATCCAATTACTTTGATTTATACATGTGATAATTGTAATCATGTTGGCAATTTCGGCATTGAGTGGATAGTTAACACAAGAGCAGCATATCATTATGTTTTTAAGAGAGAATTATTTACAACTTACAAAGTAGGAGACTTTGGTTGCACTAAGATAGGAAACAAGAGTGTGTCATAGATTGTTGAGATTGGTGATATTGTTTTACAAACTAGTACGGCTACATATTAACCTTGAAGGATGTCAAACACATTTTAGGTATAAGAATGAACTTACTTGCTATTAATATCCTTGATAAGGAAGGATATAGAAGTCGATAAAAGAATGGGCGGTGAAAGTTTCTCAAAGGATTTATGATAGTTGTAAGAAAAAAATTATGCTGCACAATGTATAAGATATGGATGCAATTGAATGACAATCAGATAAATGCTATTGAGAATGATGCTTCAGCAAACTTATAACACAAGAGGTTGGTACATATGAGTGAAAATAGGTTACAAGTTTTGGGAAGGCAATCTCTCATTCCTTTGATCAAATGTATGTTTCTCGATTCATGTGATCATTGTTTATTTGGTAAGCATCATAGAGTTTTTTTTCGTAAGAGTTTTTTAAAAAAATAGATTGAAATTAATTTATTTTGACGTATGTGATCTCATTGAGGTTAAGTCATTAGGTGGTAGTAGGTATTTGCTACTTTTATTGATGATACTTTACGTAAGACTTGGGTGTATATGTTGAAAAATAAAAGCGAGGTACTATAGTATTTTTAAAAATTTCATTCCATGGTGGAAAGGATGACAGGTTACCCTTGAAGTATATTTGGACTGATAATGATGGAGAATATACATCCAAAGACTTTGAAGAGTACTATTCAAAGCATAGGATCAAGCATAAGATGACAGAACCTGAAATATTATAGCATAAGGTGTAGCTGAAAGGATAAATCACATCATTGTGAAAAAAGTCAGATGCATGTTGAGGATGACAAAATTATCAAAGCCATTCTAAGGTGAAACAGTCAACACAACTTGTTATTTGTTTGACAGATCACCATCAGTTCCTTTGGGCTTTAGCATTCCAGAAAGAGTGAAAGATGCTTCATACTCTCACTTAAAAGTTTTTAGGTGTAACGTATTCATACATATACTGAAAGAGTAAAGGTCAAAACTTAACGGTAAAGTTATACAGTGTGTGTTTGTAGAATATGATAATGAGAAATTTGGCTACAAGGTATAGGATCCAGTGAAAAAAAAAATAATCAAAGTACAGATGTGATCTTTTATGAAAAAGAAGTCATAGCAGATCTTAAGAAAAATGAGAAGATTCCACGAGTTACTATTAAGTGTGATGTTTCAACATCAATAAGGGTTCCACACGAAAAAGCCACAGGTAGTGAAAATGAGTAAAAAACAAAAATTAAGGATATGAATAAGCTAGTCACGGTTAGTGATGAGCCAAATGCAATCAGTTTAAGTAGGAGAAACAATCCTCTTCACCAAAAAATGTTAAGTAAGGGGAGCTATCTTTGGCATCAAATGGTATAGAGTTTTATCCTAGGAGATCTTCTAGAGAGCACATGCCATCTATCAAGTATCCAAGTTCAGATTTTATTTTAGCTACCAATGAGGGAAAGCCAGAGAGCTTCCAAGATGTATAGGCCACTATTGATAGAGATCACTGGTTAAAAGTAATAAAAAAAGAGATGGAGTCATTACAAAAAAATAATGCTTATGATCTTGTTAAATTTTTAAAAGGGATGAGATCGTTGAAAAATAAATAGGTGTTCAAATTGAAAAAGAATGGTGACTAGCTAGTGAGGTACAAAGCTCGATTGGTGGTAAAAGGTTTTTCTCATAAACCAGGCATCGATTTTGATGAGATCTTTTCTCCAGTTGTGAAGATGAGTTTCATTCGAGTGGTATTGAGATTAACAGCTTGTTTGAATCTTGAGTTTGAGCAACTTGATGTCAAGACTACATTCTTGCATGGTGACTTATAAGAAGACGTTTATATGAATCAGCCTGAGGGTTTTGAAATAAAAAAGAAAGAGCACTTAGTTTGCAAAATAAAGAAAAGCTTATATGGCTTGAAACAAGCTTCGTAACAGTAGTACAAAAAATTTAATTTTTTTATGGTGAGCCATAACTATAAAAGAACGATAGCAGATCCTTGTATGTATTCAAAAAAAATTTTGGTGGTAAATTCATTATTCTCTTATTATATGTTGATTGTGGGATAAGATGCTAGTATGGTTCGTAGGTTGAAATAATAATTATCTAAGTCCTTTGATATGAATTATTTAAGTCCAGTAAAATAGATTCTCGATATGAATATTATCTGAGATAAGAGAGCTAAAAAGCTATTGTTATCATAAAAAATGTATGTTGAACGAGTGCTTAGTAAATTCAACATGTAACATGCTAAATTAATTAGTAGTCTATTTGCCAACTATTTTCATTTGAGTAAGAAATCTTAACTGGTGACTAAGAAAGAGTAACTGGCTATGTCTAGTATTTCTTATTCTTCTGCAGTTGATTCTTTGATGTATCTTATGGTTTGCACACGACCTGACATTGCTCATGCAATTAGTATAGTGAGCAGATTTCTTTCTGGTGTACTGGGAAGCAATGAAATGAATTTTTTTATATTTAAGGGGTACTTCAAAAATGTGCTTGAGTTATGGAGTTTCACAACCAGTACTGATGTTGATATGGTAGGTGATCTTGATGGTAGAAAATTTACTTCAAGGTATTTGTTCACTTTTACAGGAAGAGCTGTGTCTTAACAGTTTAAGTTACAAAAATATGTTACTTTATCAACTACAAAAACTGAGTATATTGCAGCAACTGAATTAAGTAAATAAATGCTTTGGATGAAACTTTTTTTTTTTGTATTGAGATTGAATCAGAAAGAGTATGTGATATTTTGTGATAGTCAGATTGCTTTAGATTTGAGTAAGAATGTCATGTTTTATGCTAGAACAAAGTACATTGATGTTAGATATTACTAGTTATGTTTAGTGATTGAGGAACATCAAAATGTTATTGAAGAAAGTTCACACTGATAAGAATATAACAGATATGTTAACTAAGAAACTTCCTAGGAAGAAGCTTGAGCTCTGCAGTAACTTGATCGGAATGAGTTCTTTGGCCAAGGTAAGTTTCAAATGAAACTACTATGATGATAAATCTTTTCCTAATGGGGCTAGAGGGAGAGATTGTTAGAAAAATGGGATCTAGCCCCATGTAATTGGGTTTGGACTAATCAAAAGCCATAGGCCTTGGTATTTTTTTTTATATAAAGCTCTAGCTACTTAATAAAAAGAGATGGGGCTATTTTAAGGTGGTGTGGCAAATCAAGAAAAGAAAGAAGAAAAGTCAAAAGAAAAAAGAGAAAAAAAAAGAGTTGGTTAAACAGAAGTCAATCCGTGATCCGATTGAGTTAAAATTTTATCAGCAAGTTTATGATTTAGAGTTCTACATTCTGAACAATGAAGATCAGATTTGAAGCTCTCTAAGAACAAATCCATGGTGTATTTGTTAAATCACCTATTTGGTGAGATTTCTTCAATTGTCTCTTTCTAGTTGTTGATTATCTCTAGTTTTAGCTAGAGAAAAACTTTGTATATCCATTATTTTATAGTGAAGATTTTTTTGGTAGTTCATGGTTTTTCTCTCTACACTAGAGAGTTTTTCACGTAAATTTTAATTCTTTTATTTTTTTTACGTTATTAATTATTGATTGTTGTCTATTACTGTGTGTTTATTGCAATATATTGCTTCTGTATCATTGTGTTTATTGCTTCAAGCTCAACAAGTGGTATTAGAGCCAATGTTACAGAAGGTTCAAGTCCTAGTGATGTTGCTGGGGGGAGATTGCGGGTAGATCGGAGGTTGGTCACATCCATCAACTCCATGTGCTTGAATGCCGGTATTAAAAGGTTCGACTTGGATACAGTGAGTCTATGATAATATACAAAAGTGGAACACCCAAGTGGGTGATCTGTTGAGTCAATTTGGAGTGTAAGCTTAAGGGAGCACTAAGACAACCTAGGCAGCCAAGTGCTATGCCTTGGCCCAAAAGAGCACTAGAAATGTGATGTTTCCTGGCCCAAAAAAGGAGGTTGTCTAGCCCAAATGAGGTGTTGATAGGACTTACTCACATGGGAGAGTCGATGTGGGACTTGATTAGAACTCATAAGTGAATGGGAGAAATTATTGGGATATGGTTTATATATGAGTAAAGAATCCCATATCATTAGAAAATCTGAATGAGATGTCTTATATATGCATAAAGGACCTAAGAACCTAATAGCTTAAGCTTTTGAGCTCAAGTGGTATCTTACATGTATGTATGAGCTCTTTGGTGTACTCCCCTGAGCTCTAAGTATGACTTATCTCCCTAACAGCAACCTGTGATTTTTAGACAAGTTTTTGCAAAAGATTTGGAAAGTGAGTTTACGGTAATCCAAAGTGCAATTCTGGAGTACCCTTTTGTCCCCATGGATTCCAAATTTTCAGGTACGATATTCAAGCCTTATAAACGAGTCATCCAAGAGTCCAATCCTGTTATCAACTATCAGTACATGAAATCGAATGTCCATGGCTCAAAGATTATTTAACTAGGCTTAACCCTCGTCGATGGTGAAGGTAATCTGCCAGATTTTGGTACTCTTTTCTGTTATATATGGGAGTTTAATTTTAAAGATTTTGATATGGAAAAAGATTGTTATGTTAAAGAGTTTATTGCTTAAGCAATAAAGTATTGATTTTGTCAAGAATAAAGAGAAGGGTTTTGATTCTAAGGACTTTTTAATAATAATTTGAAATTTGAAATTATTCAATTATTTTGAAAGGTTGACCTGAATTACCTTTCATGGCGCTTATGATTTTGGGTTTCTGATAAAAATTTTGACTCAACAACCACTAGCACCTGAATTTAAAATTTTCATGAGACAATTGGTTTTTTCTTTGGTTACAAGATTTTCGACATCAAGCACATCTTCAGATTCCTTGACCTGGAGAAAGTGGCTAAAACCTTAAATGTGGATCATGTTGTTGGTTTGAGCCACCAAGCAGGGTCGGACAGTCTGCTCACCCTTCAGTGTTTTATGAAGTTTAAGAAATCCAATGTTTTTGAATGCAGCAAAAGACAGAGTAATCGAATGCTGCCTCCTCTCGCATTGTACCGACTGATTTCAACAAAAGGTTGACAATTTTCTTATTTATTTTTTGTGATTTTCTATAGTTTATAGTGCCGTATTAAAATTTTTTTCTCAGTAAATCTCAATTATTCTTATGTTCATGATTGCTTGCTTGCTTGTTGAGTTTTTTACTAATATTAATTTAATTATTACAACTACAACAAAATTTATAAGTTTACCATCATTGAAATTTAAAGTATTTAATATTAAATTTTTTTAAAATGTAGTTCATATAAATAATTTTCTAGAATTTGACTTTATACTACTAAAGGATGCACATCAAATTAAAGCTAAATTTCAAGAGGTGCAGGACAGCTTCAAGGAACGGCATTAAAAGCATTCAGTTTTTGATTCTGTTGCACTTTATTATTCAAATCTGGAGTCAACACATGTTCAGACCATACTTTTGCTGTAAAGAGTTAAGTGATGGATGATTTTTTTGAACTCTGAGAACCAAAATAATTCATATTTCAAGTACACTTGCTAGATCTTAAGTACATTAAGTTAAATGATTTTTGACAGATAAAATTTTAGAGGTCCCAGTTGTGACCATTCTGTACATGATACTAGAACGAGTGATTCTCAACTGATTTAATGAACTACCTTGAGTAGGCATATCAGTCAAATGGTTTGATCACCCAAAGACACCACATTATATACATTTGCTCTTTTAAACAGGACTGATGACAGACCACATTTTCTAGTCCTCACTTTATGAAACCAAATCACATGTATTAACAGGTGGCCAAAAATGTGATCAAGACCTGGGACGAAATAATTACCCTAACTTAAGTACTTAACATTCCAAACAAATTTTCAAAGACTCAAATGTTAATTTGCTGAAGGCATGAACTTTCTTTCAGCAACTGATTGAACAGAGCCAAATTTCTTTCGTTTATAATCAACTTTCTTTCTGAATCAGTTTTACATCAGAGCCTAAAGATCTGAATAACAATATGTTTACATAGGATATATGTAATCCATACTCCATGGTCACCTGGACAAGACAAGTAATATGCTTGCTTCATCTTCCTGATTTATCCATCATAACTTCTAATTCAAATCAACTTGTTCCTATGGGCCATTAGTTCCATCATAAATAGCTGCATATTCAAATAGTCAAATAACTTCCAAGAAACCAATACCTGTCTAGCAGCCAATATTGTTCCTGCGGCAACTGCATTGGCAAGCTTACACGTACACTGGAGCACTACACTAGGGAGTGCCGGAACAATATTCCTCCAAGCATCATCCCTAAGCTCTCTCTGCAAATCCCCTGTAAATGAAGCCTGCTCACACCGTTCCTTCACAGCCGAATCTGCCACCCTTAACTCAATCACCCTTTCAACCAACCACAACAAATTTAGTCATTGCCGTTTGCAAATGCAAGCCATGTATTACCTCCGTCTCATTATGATCCCCTCTAAAATCAGGGCTCGAATACTCCTCCAGACTCTCCTTCACAATCTTCAAACTCGTTTCGAATGCCCTTTCCAAAACCCTCCTCGCTGATTACCGCGAGGAAAAATCCCTCAGAAGCTTAGCGACAAACGCTTCAACAAACGCCATATTGAGATGGTTATGAATCGCTGCAAAAATCAATCCGTGCAACGTTTCTTCACAAGAATCATCTTTACCCGGTGAAACTCTAGCGAGACGTTCCTTCGATTCCTCCTCACACAAGAAAGAGATCAAGCTTAAAACTGTCTTCTTATCCTCCTCCTCGCGCCATGGCACGGCTTCTAAGAATTTCACGCATGATTTTACGCAATCTTCGAAGAGTAATTGGCTTTGGTCTCAATTCCAAGCCATCCTATCAAACATAAATACTAGTTTAATCAAGGTTTTTTTTTTTTTTTTTTCCTTTTTTGAGTCGTTTTTTTTATGCAACTGATGTAAGATCTTGAAATTACTACAAACTAACCGTTATGATTCTTTGGTTTGACTGCATTGGACACAATCTGATAAGTAGATATAGAGAATTCTCCAAAAAGTTTAGTTGAGTTAAAATTATTATAAAATTTTAGTAATTGATAAAACAATATTCATTAAAAAACAATAAAATTTAAATTTATAAAACAACTATATTTATTATTTTATTCTTAATTTATTTAAAATAAGGTTTTTTTAAAGTCAAAACAATATAATTAACTTATTTTTATTAAGTTTAAAATTTATGATTTTTTTCAATAATAACTTTTTTTATTACACTAATTAATAAAAACTTCTATTTTTTTTTTTCATAATTTTTCTTAAAATTTAAAATTTAATTTTTTAGAAAAAATTTTCGAAAAATTTTATAATTTATCATAAATTCATATTAGAAGAAAGATAATTAAAGAATTTTATTTATAAAAAATTTTTAAAAAATATATAAAGAGAAAAAGTGGAATGTATTTAGAAGCTTTCCTAGTTACAATAGAAGTAGGATTGAAACCCTTTCCTAGTTACTATAGAAGTAGGATCGAGGGATCTATAAATATGGCTGCAAAGTTTCACCAAGCAAAATTCATTATAGTCGAACAAAAAAAAAAAGATGGCATTGTCTGGCAAGAAACCTGTGATTGTTAGACAAGTTTTTGCAGAAGATTTGAAAAGTGAGTTTGCGATAATCCAGAGTGCAATTTTGGAGTATCCTTTTGTCTCCATGGATACCGAATTTCCAGGTACGATTTTCAAGCCTTATAAACGAGTCATTCAAGAGGCCAATCCTGTTATCAACTACCAGTATATGAAATCGAATGTCGATGGCTTAAAGATTATTCAACTAGGCTTATCCCTTGCTGATTATGAAGGTAATCTGCCAGATTTTGGTACTCCTTTCTGTTACATATGGGAGTTTAATTTTAAAGATTTTGATATGAAAAAAGACTCTTATGTTAAGGAGTCCATTGAGTTACTAAAACAACAAGGTATTGATTTTGAAAAAAATAAGGAGAAGGGTATTGATTCTATAGACTTTTCAATGATGATTTGGAATTCTGGATTGTTCAATTATTTTAGAGGACTCAACTGGATCACCTTTCATGGTGCTTATGATTTTGGGTTTTTGATGAGGATTTTAACTCAGCAACCACTACCACCGGAGTTTAAATCTTTCATGAAACAATTAGTTTCTTTCTTTGGTTACAAGATTTTTGACATCAAGCACACCTTTAGATTCTTTGGCCTGGATGGTGGCCTGGAGAAAGTGGCTAAAACCTTAAATGTGGATCGAATTGCTGGTTTGAGCCATCAAGCAGGGTCGGACAGTCTTCTCACCCTTCAATGTTTTATGATGCTTAAGAAATCCCAGGTTTTTGAATGCAACCAAAGACAGAGCAACCGAATGCTTCCTGCCCTCGCATTGTACGGGCTAGTTTCAACAATAGGATGACAATTTTCCTATTTATTTTTGGTGATTTTCTATAGTTTATGATGATGTATTAAAAAAAATTTTCTCAATAAATCTCAATTATTCTTATGTTCAAGATTGCTTGCTTGCTTGTTGAGTTAGTTACTAATATTAATATAATTATTACAACTACAAGAAAAATTATAATTTTATCTTCATGGAAATTTAAAGTGTTTAATTTTAAATTTTTTAAATATAATAAATGTTACCATATGTAGTTCATATAAATAATTTTCTACCATTTAACTCTATACTACTCAAGGACCTTTCACATAAAATTAAAGGTAAGTTCAAGAGGTGCAGGACAGCTTCAAGGAAAAGCATTAAAAGCATTCAGTTTTTGATTCTGTTGCGTACATTGGAACATTGGGGAATATCCAGTTTTATGTAAAAAATAGCCAGTTTGACTCTACACATCAATGCATCAGTTTAGTATATGCACAGAAGTCAACAGAGTAAACTAAACCTCCATAATCAAAGCATCCACCCACCAACACCATATGTCCATACGCATATACCCTTGCGAGCCAAGTATTGAAAGCTGTGAGTAAGTGGGGGCAATCTTCAACATTTCTGGTCAAGAAGCTCAGACATTGCTTGCCGCAACAACACTTGTACATCTGATGTTTGCAGTAATCCTTTGTGAAAGTCATATGCATACCTGAACATTTTGTTTTATTAGATAGGTATATTTTGCCGGATACTAGCCTTTGAAAGAGTAGAGAAAGATTTGAATATCATGTTGAGGTCAATCTCATTGAAAGGCTGTTATGCAGTTTACAGTTTACTATGGTTTGGGTATAAATTGTCCTGGGGTATTGTCTTGTTTCTTCGAGGTATCCTTCTGAACCTCAAACATCCCGAGTAGTAATAATTTGGCAAAAAGATCTGTTAATTGCTAGAAACCTAATACCGTAACTTAGAATCTAGTTTCCTTGCTTAGCTTTTTGCGTTAACATACCAGCTTATTGCCTCGATGATCATATGATGGTCAAATCCGATTACAAAAATATATGTCTCTATTGGAGTAGTTGTTCTTACCTCCCCACTCTTCTCCTCAAGAAGGTACCTCACAATGTCTTTTCTCTAAAACAAGTGGAACTGCTTCATGTTTTTGCGAGATGAAATCTCTAAAAAAAAAAAGGTAACAAGGTTTCTTACAAGCTATTGGGTCTTAGATCAAATAATGAAGGGTTTTTTTTAGCTAGTGACTTCGCCAAAGTGCCAACCATATCGATGTATCCATATATTTGAATTTGGTTAATTATCTTGAAAACTATGGGAATACAATACACAAACAATGTCTGTTTGAACTACCATTCTGCTTTTCATTTCTTTCCCCCCTTTTGCAGATACATGATCACTTGAAGCATAAATCAGAAAGTGAAGAGTACAGCTATGTGCATTCAGGGATGGACTATTTTGATAGTGAAGATGGGGAGCTCACTTGGTTCAATGCTGGTGTGAGTGTGGGTGTTGGAATTGTTCTCAGTAAGTGTGCTGGAATTGGGATAGGAGTTGGTTTGCTGGTTCGTACCTACCATGGCACTACCCGCAACTTTCGAAGGCGACTACTGTAATCAACACCTTATCCTTGCTTATCCTTTTGCTAAATAAGTCCTCCATATTTTACCATGGGCTAACTTATTGGTGTTTCTAACATATTTCCTTTGTGTGGATTAGAAGCTTATAATTTGTGATTAACTGAGATAAGGCATGAATTTCAGCATTTCTTGCCTTTAAGTTTAAATAAGTAGATAATCTTGTTCTGTACTATGTATACTAGCTCAAATTAGGAAGCTTTCCTACATTTGATTTCACAAGAATGAGAATTCAGCCACATTTTAGTCTCTTCATGTGGTTATCTGTTCAGTCATCTGCCTTTTGTTTAATTTTGTGTGTTGGCTTGGTTTTCTTTTAGATAATGTTTGGTACATGATGATTACTCTAAAAACCATACTAATTTACACATAGTGATTAGATCATTGTGTTTTATAAACATTTAATGATCTTATGTGATAGTGATCTTAGATCACCTTGAGTAATTAGATTATTATCTTAAAGTGTGATCTAACTTTCATATAAAAGGGTAAAAAAATTTTATTATCAAGATGAAATGATATGTAAAATTAATAATAATAAATTTTACTCATTTAATATATGAATTAAAAACTTATTGTATTTTAAAATTGTAATTATTTTATATTGTAAGTTTTTATATTTTCAAACTAATATTTATTATAACAAGTTGAAAAATAATTTATATATTTTTTTTAATATTTTATATGTGAGGTAATTTTTTGTTTTTCTTTTATTATGGATTTAATTGATTGGTTTTATTTTCTAACTCAATTTTTTTTTACATAATTTATATTATGAAAATCAATTTATCTATCAATAAATATATTTATTAATTTAGTATTTTATTAATATTTTATTAAAAAAATAAATATTACTAATATTTTATAAATTATTGTCTTTAAACTACCTTCAAATTATTAATTTATATAACTATTATAATATGCATGGTTATTTAGTACATTTAAATAAAATAATAATTGATTTTAGTACATTTAAATAAAATAATAATTGATTTTAGTAAAATCAAATCCAATGATCTTTAATTTCTAAGAATTAATGATTGTTAATAAAAAAAATGATTTCAAATCACCAATTATTATTTTAATAATATTTTAATTACTAATATTTTACAAATTATTATCCTTAAACAACCTTAAAATTATTAATTTATATAAATATTATAATTTACATAATTATTTTCATATTTTTAAATAAAATAATATTTGATTTTTAAAAATATCAAACTCAATGATCTTTAATTTCTAAGAATTAATGATTATTAACTAAATAAAATGATTTCAAATCATCAAGTGTTAAAATTACTTTAATAATAAGATCATTTCAATGATTATAGTACCATAATGATATTCTAAAAAATATCAAACGTTAGTTTAAAAATGTTGACAACAATAAAGTTTAAGTGAAAAAAAGAAGATAAGATTCTGACCCAATATCTTTGCAAGTTGCAGGGTTGTCCTTGAAATTACTGGTTTATTGTTAATATAGGGTTATAAACTTGAGGGCTTCCAAATACAATCCACTTTTTCCTTTTCATATATATATATATAAAACAAAAAATTTTTAAATATATATATGAAACAAAAAGTTTTAAATATATATATTAGAAATTTTTTGTTTCATATATATATTTTACAATTTTTTGTTTCATTTATATATTTAAATTTTTTTGTAATTAAAATCACTTAATTATCTTTTGAATAAATTTTTGAATATTTATATCCGATAAATTTTATAGCTTACTAAAAATAATTTTTGAGTAAATTTTATAATTTACCAAAAATGAATTTTCGGAATATTATATAAAACTTTTCGAAAATTCATTTATGTAGAGAAAACTTATAAAATTTTTAAGGAAATTTATAGAAAAAAATTTTATTAAAGATTTTTATTAATTGATGTAATAAAAAATTATTATTGATAAAATAATAAATTTTAAAATTAATAAGAAAGAAGTTATTTTTATTATTTTAACCTTAAAGAAAGAATAAAATTTTATGAGATATTAATTAAACTTTTCATCTCTTGATGCTAGGAAAGATGATGAAAGAATTACCAGGTCTAATCAACATTTTATAATTGAGACTCCTTGAAGCTGGACAAGTAATATTACCAAATATTACATAATTTTGTCAAAAATTTAATATGCTAACTAGAGAAACCTATCATGATAAATAGATATAGAGAATTCTTTTAAAAGTTTAGTTTAGCTAAAACTATTATAAAATTTTAGTAGTTAATACTAATAAAAAATATTTATTAGAAAATAATCAATTTATAATTTATAAACAAAATTACATTTACTATTTTATCCTTAATTTATTTAAAATAAGATTTTATTTTATTTAAGGTCCAAATAATATAATTAATTTTTTTATTAATTTTAAAATTTATGATTTTTTAATAATAATTTTTTAATACACCAATTAATAAAAATTTTCTTTTTCTTAATTTTTCTTAAAACTTTAATTTTCAACTTTTCAAAAATGAATTTAAGGTAAATTTTATAACATATAAAAAATTCCTATTAGGATAATTTGTGAGAAGTATAATTAAATTATTTTATTTACAAAAAATTTTTTTAAAAAAAGAGATGAGATGTAAAGAAAAAAAGTGGAAATAAATGGAATGTATTTAAAAGTTTTTTCAAACTTTTGGCCATGGGCTTAGTTGGTGTTGATGCCGCTAGAATACATTTGCCATATATAAACATGAGACTCACTGCAACGTCAACGCAGAGAAATCCCTTTTCTAATTACAATAGAAGTAGGATTACAAGATCTATAAATACGGCTAAATAGTTTAACCAAGGCAAAAGTCATTATAGTTGAAAAAGGAAAAACGGTGGCGTTACCTAACAAGAAACTGTTGGGATATGATTCACATGTGAGTAAAAAATCTCACATCATTAGAAAATCTAAATAAGATATCCTATATATGAATGAAAGACCTAAAAACCTAATAATTTAAGCTTTGGGGCTCAAATTGTGTCTAACATGTATGTATGGGCTATCTGGTGTGCTCCTATGAGCTTCAAGTGTGGCTTATATCCCTAACAAGTGGTATCAAAGCGATGGTTATTTTAAGATATCGATATAGAAGCAATTCAAGACAAAAATAAATTCTGTTTGAAATCATAGAGGGTGATACAAGTTTTATAATAAAATTGACAGCATCAAATTATTCAATTTGAAAGCTATGATGGAAGATCATTTATACTGTAAAAATTTGTATGAGCCAAATATGAAAGATGAAAGCTGAAAGAAGTTAGGCAGAAAGATGCTAGCTACAATAAAAAAATGAACGCTAGCAACAATAAAAAAATGGGTTGATATCAGCATATTTTATCATGTAGCGAAGAGATAAATACCCATATTATTGGAGAAAAATTGACAGTATTGTATGAAAGAAAAATATGTATGAATAAAGTTATGCTTGTTAAAAAACTTGTAACTTTATAGTACATAGATAGATGATTGATTATAGAGCACTTGAGTGATTTTCAAGACATATTTAATTTAATAACTATTATAGAGCTTAAGATGGATAATGAAATGAAGGCATTGTTTCTTTTGGATTCATTGCTAGACAGCTGAAATACTCTAGTTATGACTATTCTTAATTCAGCTCATGATTATAAGGAGACATTAGAGATGGTAAAGGACAATATGCTTAATAAAAAATTAAGGCAAAAAGAAGGACCCTAAGAATCAAGCTTTAGTCACAGAGAACAGAGATAGAAACATCAACAGAGGTTAAAACTCAAAAGATCGTAGTAAGTCTAAACATAGATCCAAGTGTGGAGATAAAGTGAAGTGTTTCCATTATGGTAAAGTAGGTCATATAAAACAACACTATAAAATCTTAAAGCAAGAGCGAAAAGTTGAGAAAAATAAGTGTTCAAATGATGGTAATGTTACAGCAGTGAATTTAGATAGTGATCCAATTACTTTGATTTGTACATATGATAATTGTGATCATGTTGGTAATTCCGGCATTAAATGGATAGTTGATACAGGAGTAGCATATCATTGTATTTCTAAGAGAAAGTTGTTTACAACTTATAAAGTAGGAGACTTTGGTTGCACTAAGATAGGAAACAAGAGTGTGTCATAGATTGTCGAGATTGGTGATATTATTTTACAAACTAATACGGGTTGCATATTTACCTTGAAGGATGTCAAACACATTTTAGGTATAAGAATAAACTTACTTGCTATTAATGTCTTTGATAAGGAATGATATAAAAGTCGATAAAAGAATGGGCAATGAAAGTTTCTCAAAGGATTTATAATAGTTGTAAGGAAAAAACTATGTTGCACAATATATAAGACATGAATGGAATTTAATGGCAATTAGATAAATGCCATCGAGGATGATGCTTCAGCAAACTTGTGACACAAGAGGTTAGTACATATGAGTGAAAAGGGAATACAAGTTTTGGGAAGGAAATCTCTCAATCCTTTGATCAAAGGTATGTTTCTCGATTTATGTGATCATTATTTATTTAGTAAGCATCATAAAATTTTTTTTCGTAAGAGTTCTTAAAGAAAAAATAGATTGAAATTAATTTATTCTGACATATGTGGTCCCATTGAAATTAAGTCATTAGGTGGTAATAGGAATTTGTTACTTCTATTGATGATGCTTTATGTAAGACTTGGGTGTATATGTTAAAAAATAAAAGTGAGGTACTATAGTATTTTTTAAAATTTCATGCCATGATGAAAAGGATGACAAGTTACCCTTGAAGTATATTTGGACTGATAATGGTGGAGAATACACATCCAAAGACTTTAAAGAGTACTATTCAAAGCATGGGATCAAGCATGAGATGAGAGAACCTGGAACACTGTAGCATAATGATGTAACTGAAAGGATAAATCACATCATTGTGAAAAAAGTCAGATGCATGTTGAGAATGGCAAAATTACCAAAACCATTCTGGGGTGAAGCAGTTAACACAGCTAGTTATTTGTTTAACAGATCACCATAAGTTCCTTTGGGCTTTGGCATTCCAGAAAGAGTGAAAGATGCTTCATACTCTCACTTAAAAGTTTTCAGGTGTAACGCATTCATACATGTGTCGAAAGAGTAAAGGTTAAAGCTTAATGGTAAAGCTATACAGTGTGTGTTTCTAGAATATGATAGTGAAAATTTTGGCTACAAGGTATGGGATCCAGTGAAGAAAAAAATAATCAAAAGTAGAGATGTGGTCTTTTATGAAAAAGAAGTCATAGCAGATCTTAAAAAAAATGAAAAGACTACATGAGTTACTATTGAGTGTGATGTTTCAACATCGATAAGGGTTCTATAGGAAAAAGCCACAGGTAGTGAAAATGAGTAAGAAATAGAAATTGGGAATATGAATAAGCTAGCCACGATTAGTGATGAGCCAAATGCAATCAGTTTAAGTAGGGAAAATAATCCTATTCACCAAAAAGTGTTGAGTAGGGAGAGCTACCTTCAGCATCAAATGGTGTAGAGTTTTATCCTAGGAGATCTACTAGAGAGTACATGCCATTTACCAAGTATCTAAGTTCAAATTTTATTTTAGTTACCAGTGAGGCAAAGCCAAAGAGCTTTCAAGATGTATAGGCTACTTTGGATAAAGAGCACTGATTAAAAGCAATAAAAAAAGAGATGAAGTCATTACGAAAAAATGATACTTATGATCTTGTTAAATTTTCAAAAGGGATGAGGCCATTGAAAAATAAATATGTGTTCAAGTTGAAAAAGAATGATGACTAGCTAGTGAGATACAAAGCTCAATTGGTGGTGAAAGATTTTTCTCAGAAACTAGGCATCGATTTTGATGAGATTTTTTCTCCAGTTGTGAAGATGAGTTTCATTCGAGTGGTATTGAGATTAGCAGCTAGTTTGAATCTTGAACTTAAGTAACTTGATGTCAAGACTACATTCTTGTATGGTGACTTACAGGAGGACATTTTTATGAATCAGCCTGAGGGTTTTGAAATAAAAAGGAAAGAGCACTTAGTTTGCAAAATGAAGAAAAGCTTGTATGGCTTGAAACAAGCTTTACAACAATAGTACAAAAAGTTTAATTTTTTTATGGTGAGCCATAGCTATAAAAAAATGATAGCAGATCCTTATGTGTATGTCAAAAAAATTTTTGATGATAAATTCATTATTCTCTTATTATATGTTGATGATATGTTAATTGTAGGATAAGATGCTGGTATGGTTAACAGGTTGAAAGAATAATTATCTAAGTCTTTTGACATGAAAGATTTAAGTCCAGCAAAGTAGATTCTCGGTATGGATATTATCTGGGATAAGAGAGTTGAAAAGCTGTTGTTATCATAGAAAATGTATGTTGAACGAATGTTTAGTAAATTCAAGATGCAACATGCTAAATCAGTTAGCTGTCTACTTGCCAACTATTTTTATTTGAGTAAGAAATCTTATTTGGTGACTAAGAAAGAGTAACTTGCTATGTCTAGTATTTCTTATTCTTCTACAGTCGATTCTTTGATGTATCTTATAGTTTGCACACGACTTGATATTGCTCATGCAATTAGCATAATTAGCAGATTTCATTCTAATCCAAGAAATGTGTACTGGGAAACAATGAAATGAATTTTTAAATATTTGAGGGGTACTTCAAAAATGTGCTTGAGTTATGGAGTTTCACAATCAGTACTGATACTGACATGGTAGGTGATCTTGATGATAAAAAATTTACTTCAAGATATTTGTTCACTTTTATAGGAAGAGCTGTGTCTTAACAGTTTAAGTTATAAAAATGTGTTACTTTATCAACTATAGAAGCTGAGTATATTGCAGCAACTAAATCAAGTAAAGAAATGCTTCGGATGAAATATTTTTTTCTTGAATTGGGATTGAATAAAAAAGAGTATATGGTGTTTTGTGATAGTCAAAGTACTTTAGATTTGAGTAAGAATGTCATGTTTCATGCTAGAATAAAGTACATTGATGTTAGATATTACCAGTTACGTTCAGTGATTGAGGAACATCAAATGTTATTGAAGAAAGTTCACACTGATAGGAATATAACAGATATGTTGACTAAGAAACTTCCTAGGAAGAAGCTTGAGTTATTGAAGAAAGTTCACACTGATAAGAATATAGCAGATATGTTGACTAAGAAACTTCCTAGGAAGAAGCTTGAGCTCTGCAGTAACTTGGTCAGAATAAGTTCATTGGCCAAGATAAGTTTCAAATGAAACTACTATGATGATAAATCTTCTCCTAATGGGGTTGGAGGGAGAGATTGTTAGAAAAATGAGATCTAACCCCATATAATTGGGTTTGGACTAATCAAAAGCCATAGGCCTTGGTATTTTTTTTTACACAAAGCCCTAGCTACTTAATAAAAAGATGTTGAGCTATTTTAAGGTAGTGTTGCAAATCAAGAAAACAAAGAAGAAAAGAAAAAAAAAAAAGAGTTAGTTAAACAGAAGTCGATCCGTGATCCATTGAGTTAAAATTTTATCAGCAAGTTTATAATTCAGAGTTCTACATTCTGAACAGTGAATATCAAATTTGAAGCTCTCTAAGAACAAATCCATGGTGTATTTGTTAAGTCACCTATTTGATGAGATTTCTTCAATTGTCTCTCTTTAATTGTTGATTATCTCTAGTTTTAGTTAGAGAAGAACTTTGTATATCCATTATTTGATAATGAAGATTTTTTTGGTGGTCCATAGTTTTTTCCTCTACACTAGAGAGTTTTTCACTTAAATTTTAGTTTTTTTTATTTTTTGCGTTATTGATTGTTGATTGTTGTCTATTACTATGTGTTTATTACGATATATTGCTTCTGCATCATTGTGTTTACTGCTTTAAGCCCAACAAGTGGTATCAGAGCCAATGTTACGGCGGGTTTGAGTCCTAGTGATGTTGTTGGGGGAGATTACTAGCAGATCGGAGGTTGGTCACATCCATCAACTCCATGTGCTTGAATGTCGGTATTAAAAGGTTCGACTTGGATACAGTGAGTCTATGATAATATGCAAAAGTGAAACACCCAAGTGGGTGATGTGTTGAGTGAACCTGGAGTGTAAGCTTGAGGGAGCACTAAGACAACCTAGGCAACCAAGTTGAGTGCTGTGCCTTGGCCCAAAAGAGCACTAGAAATGTGATGTTGCCTGGCCCAAAGAAAGAGGTTGTCTAGCCCAAATGAGGTGTTAATATGACTTACTCACATGGGAGAGTCGAAGTGGGATTTGATTAGAACTTACAAGTGAACGGGAGAGATTGTTGGGATATGATTCACATATGAGTAAAGAATCTCACATCATTAGGAAATCTGAATAAGATATCTTATATATGCATAAAGGACTGAAGAACCTAATAGCTTTTGGGCTCAAATGGTGTCCAACATATATGTATGAGCTCTCTGGTGTGCTCCCATGAGCTCTAAGTATGACTTATCTCCCTAACAGCAACTTGTGATTTTTAGACAAGTTTTTGCAAAAGATTTGGAAAGTGAGTTTACGATAATCCAAAGTGCAATTCTGGAGTACCCTTTTGTCCCCATGGATTCCAAATTTCCAGGTACGATATTCAAGCCTTATAAAACGAGTCATCCAAGAGGCCAATCTTGTTATCAACTATTAGTACATGAAATCGAATGTCCACGGCTCAAAGATTATTTAACTAGGCTTAACCCTCGTTGATGGTGAAGGTAATCTGCCAGATTTTGGTACTCTTTTCTGTTATATATGGGAGTTTAATTTTAAAGATTTTGATATGGAAAAAGATTGTTATGTTAAAGAGTTTATTGCTTAAGCAATAAAGTATTGATTTTGTCAAGAATAAAGAGAAGGGTATTGATTCTAAGGACTTTTCAATAATAATTTTAAATTTTAAATTATTCAATTATTTTGAAAGGTTGAACTGAATTACCTTTCATGGCGCTTACGATTTTGGCTTTCTGATAAAAATTTTGACTCAACAACCACTAGCACCTGAATTTAAATTTTTCATGAGACAATTGGTTTCTTTCTTTGGTTACAAGATTTTCGACATCAAGCACTTCTTCAAATTCCTTGGCCTGGAGAAAGTGGCTAAAACCTTAAATGTGGATCATGTTGTTGGTTTGAGCCACCAAGCAGGGTCGGACAGTCTGCTCACCCTTCAGTGTTTTATGAAGTTTAAGAAATCCAATGTTTTTGAATGCAGCAAAAGACAGAGTAATCGAATGCTGCCTCCTCTCGCATTGTACCGACTGATTTCAACAAAAGGTTGACAATTTTCTTATTTATTTTTGGTGATTTTCTATAGTTTATAGTACTGTATTAAAATTTTTTTCTCAGTAAATCTCAATTATTCTTATGTTCATGATTGCTTGCTTGCTTGCTTGTTAAGTTTTTTACTAATATTAATTTGATTATTACAACTACAACAAAATTTATAAGTTTATCTTCATTGAAATTTAAAGTATTTAATATTAAATTTTTTTAAAATGTTAGTTCATATAAATAATTTTCTAGAATTTGACTTTATACTACTAAAGGATGCACATCAACTTAAAGCTAAATTTCAAGAGGTGCAGGACAGCTTCAAGGAACGGCATTAAAAGCATTCAGTTTTTGATTCTGTTGCACTTTATTATTCAAATCTGGAGTCAACACATGTTCAGACCATACTTTTGCTGTAAAGAGTTAAGTGATGGATGATTTTTTTGAACTCTGAGAACCAAAATAATTCATATTTCAAGTACACTTGCTAGATCTTAAGTACATTAAGTTAAATGATTTTTGACAGATAAAATTTTAGAGGTCCCAGTTGTGACCATTCTGTACATGATACTAGAACGAGTGATTCTCAACTGATTTAATGAACTACCTTGAGTAGGCATATCAGTCAAATGGTTTGATCACCCAAAGACACCACATTATATACATTTGCTCTTTTAAACAGGACTGATGACAGACCACATTTTCTAGTCCTCACTTTATGAAACCAAATCACATGTATTAACAGGTGGCCAAAAATGTGATCAAGACCTGGGACGAAATAATTACCCTAACTTAAGTACTTAACATTCCAAACAAATTTTCAAAGACTCAAATGTTAATTTGCTGAAGGCATGAACTTTCTTTCAGCAACTGATTGAACAGAGCCAAATTTCTTTCGTTTATAATCAACTTTCTTTCTGAATCAGTTTTACATCAGAGCCTAAAGATCTGAATAACAATATGTTTACATAGGATATAGGTAATCCATACTCCATGGTCACCTGGACAAGACAAGTAATATGCTTGCTTCATCTTCCTGATTTATCCATCATAACTTCTAATTGAAATCAACTTGTTCCTATGGGCCATTAGTTCCATCATAAATAGCTGCATATTCAAATAGTCAAATAACTTCCAAGAAACCAATACCTGTCTAGCAGCCAATATTGTTCCTGCGGCAACTGCATTGGCAAGCTTACACGTACACTGGAGCACTACACTAGGGAGTGCCGGAACAATATTCCTCCAAGCATCATCCCTAAGCTCTCTCTGCAAATCCCCTGTAAATGAAGCCTGCTCACACCGTTCCTTCACAGCCGAATCTGCCACCCTTAACTCAATCACCCTTTCAACCAACCACAACAAATTTAGTCATCGCCGTTTGCAAATGCAAGCCATGTATTACCTCCGTCTCATTATGATCCCCTCTAAAATCAGGGCTCGAATACTCCTCCAGACTCTCCTGAACAATCTTCAAACTCGTTTCGAATGCCCTTTCCAAAACCCTCCTCGCTGATTACCGCGAGGAAAAATCCCTCAGAAACTTAGCGACAAACGCTTCAACAAACGCCATATTGAGATGGTTATGAATCGCGGCTAAAATCAATCCGTGCAACGTTTCTTCACAAGAATCATCTTTACCCGGTGAAACTCTAGCGAGACGTTCCTTCGATTCCTCCTCACACAAGAAAGAGATCAAGCTTAAAACTGTCTTCTTATCCTCCTCCTCGCGCCATGGCACGGCTTCTAAGAATTTCACGCATGATTTTACGCAATCTTCGAAGAGTAATTGGCTTTGGTCTCAATTCCAAGCCATCCTATCAAACATAAATACTAGTTTAATCAAGGTTTTTTTTTTTTTTTTCCTTTTTTGAGTCGTTTTTTTTATGCAACTGATGTAAGATCTTGAAATTACTACAAACTAACCGTTATGATTCTTTCGTTTGACTGCATTGGACACAATCTGATAAGTAGATATAGAGAATTCTCCAAAAAGCTTAGTTGAGTTAAAATTATTATAAAATTTTAGTAATTGATAAAAAAATATTTATTAAAAAAAATAAAATTTAAATTTATAAAACAACTATATTTATTATTTTATTCTTAATTTATTTAAAATAAGGTTTTTTAAAGTCAAAACAATATAATTAACTTATTTTTATTAAGTTTAAAATTTATGATTTTTTTCAATAATAACTTTTTTTATTACACTAATTAATAAAATCTTCTAATTTTTTTTTCATAATTTTTCTTAAAATTTAAAATTAAATTTTTTAGAAAAAATTTTCGATAAATTTTATAATTTATCATAAATTCATATCAGAAGAAAGATAATTAAAGAATTTTATTTATAAAAAATTTTTAAAAAATATATAAAGAGAAAAAGTGGAATGTATTTAGAAGCTTTCCTAGTTACAAAAGAAGTAGGATTGAAACCCTTTCCTAGTTACTATAGAAGTAGGATTAAGGGATCTATAAATATGGCTGCAAAGTTTCACCAAGCAAAAGTCATTATAGTCGAACAAAAAAAAAAAGATGGCATCGTCTGGCAAGAAACCTGTGATTGTTAGACGAGTTTTTGCAGAAGATTTGAAAAGTGAGTTTGCGATAATTCAGAGTGCAATTTTGGAGTATCCTTTTGTCTCCATGGATACCGAATTCCAGGTACGATTTTCAAGCCTTATAAACGAGTCATTCAAGAGGCCAATCCTGTTATCAAACTACCAGTATATGAATCGAATGTCGATGCTTAAAGATTATTCAACTAGGCTTAAACCCTTTGCTGATTATGAAGGTAATCTGCCAGATTTTGGTACCCTTTCTTTACATATGGGAGTTAATTTTAAAGATTTTGATATGAAAAAAGACCCTTATGTTAAGGAGTCCATTGAGTTACTAAAACAACAAGGTATTGATTTTGAAAAAAATAAGGAGAAGGGTATTGATTCTATGGACTTTTCAATGATGATTTGGAATTCTGGATTATTCAATTATTTTAGAGGACTCAACTGGATCACCTTTCATGGTGCTTATGATTTTGGGTTTTTGATGAGGATTTTAACTCAGCAACCACTACCACCGGAGTTTAAATCTTTCATGAAACAATTAGTTTCTTTCTTTGGTTACAAGATTTTTGACATCAAGCACTCCTTTAGATTCTTTGGCCTGGATGGTGGCCTGGAGAAAGTGGCTAAAACCTTAAATGTGGATCGAATTGCTGGTTTGAGCCATCAAGCAGGGTCGGACAGTCTTCTCACCCTTCAATGTTTTATGATGTTTAAGAAATCCAAGGTTTTTGAATGCAACCAAAGACAGAGCAACCGAATGCTGCCTGCCCTCGCATTGTACGGGCTAGATTCAACAATAGGATGACAATTTTCCTATTTATTTTTGGTGATTTTCTATAGTTTATGATGATGTATTAAAAAAAATTTCTCAATAAATCTCAATTATTCTTATGTTCAAGATTGCTTGCTTGCTTGTTGAGTTAGTTACTAATATTAATATAATTATTACAACTACAAGAAATATTATAATTTTATCTTCATGGAAATTTAAAGTATTTAATTTTAAATTTTTTAAATATAATAAATGTTACCATATGTAGTTCATATAAATAATTTTCTACCATTTGACTCTATACTACTCAAGGACCTTTCACATAAAATTAAAGGTAAGTTCAAGAGGTGCAGGACAGCTTCAAGGAAAAGCATTAAGAGCATTCAGTTTTTGATTCTGTTGCGTACATTGGAACATTGGGGAATATCCAGTTTTATGTACAAAATAGTCAGTTTGACTCTACACATCAATGCATCAGTTTAGTATATGCACAGAAGTCAACAGAGTAAACTAAACCTCCATAATCAAAGCATCCACCCACCAACACCATATGTCCATACGCATATACCCTTGCGAGCCAAGTATTGAAAGCTGTGAGTAAGTGGGGGCAATCTTCAACATTTCTGGTCAAGAAGCTGAGACATTGCATGCCGCAACAACACTTGTACACCTGATGTTTGCAGTAATCCTTTGTGAAAGTCATATGCATACCTGAACATTTTGTTTTATTAGATAGGTATATTTTGCCGGATACTAGCCTTTGAAAGAGTAGAGAAAGATTTGAATATCATGTTGAGGTCAATCTCATTGAAAGGCTGTTATGCAGTTTACAGTTTACTATGGTTTGGGTATAAATTGTCCCGGGGTATTGTCTTGTTTCGTCAAGGTATCCTTGTGAACCTCAAACATCCCGAGTAGTAATAATTTGGCAAAAAGATCTGTTAATTGCTAGAAACCTAATACCGTAACTTAGAATCTAGTTTCCTAGCTTAGCTTTTGGCGTTAACATACCAGCTTATTGCCTAGATGATCATATGATGGTCAAATCCGACTACAAAAATATATGTCTCTATTGGAGTAGTTGTTCTTACCCCCCCACTCTTCTCCTCAAGAAGGTACCTCACAATGTCTTTTCTCTAAAACAAGTGGAACTGCTTCATGTTTTTGCGAGATGAAATCTCTAAAAAAAAAAGTAACAAGGTTTCTTACAAGCTATTGGGTCTTAGATCAAATAATGAAGGGTTTTTTTTAGCCAGTGACTTCGCCAAGTGCCAACCATATTGATGTATCCATATATTTGAATTTGGTTAATTATCTTGAAAACTATGGGAATACAATACACAAACAATGTCTGTTTGAACTACCATTCTGCTTTTCGTTTCTTTCCCCCCTTTTGCAGATACCTGATTACTTGAATCATAAATCAGAAAGTGAAGAGTACAGCTATGTGCATTCAGGGATGGACTATTTTGATAGTGAAGATGGGGAGCTCACTTGGTTCATTGCTGCTGTGAGTGTGGGTGTTGGAATTGTTCTCAGCAAGTGTGTTGGAATTGGGATAGGAGTTGGTTTGCTGGTTCGTACCTACCATGGCACTACCCGCAACTTTCGAAGGCGACTACTGTAATCAACACCTTATCCTCGCTTATCCTTTTGCTAAATAAGTCCTCCATATTTTACCATGGGCTAACTTATTGGTGTTTCTAACATATTTCCTTTGTGTGGATTAGAAGCTTATAATTTGTGATTAACTGAGATAAGGCATGAATTTCAGCATTTCTTGCCTTTAAGTTTAAATAAGTAGATAATCTTGTTCTGTACTATGTATACTAGCTCAAATTAGGAAGCTTTCCTACATTTGATTTCACAAGAATGAGAATTCAGCCACATTTTAGTCTCTTCATGTGGTTATCTGTTCAGTCATCTGCCTTTTGTTTAATTTTGTGTGTTGGCTTGGTTTTCTTTTAGATAATGTTTGGTACATGATGATTACTCTAAAAACCATACTAATTTACACATAGTGATTAGATCATTGTGTTTTATAAACATTTAATGATCTTATGTGATAGTGATCTTAGATCACCTTGAGTAATTAGATTATTATCTTAAAGTGTGATCTAACTTTCATATAAAAGGGTAAAAAAATTTTATCATCGAGGTGAAATGATATGTAAATTAATAATAATCAATTTTATTCATCTAATATATGAATTAAAAATTTATTGTATTTTAAAATTGTAATTATTTTATATTGTAAGTTTTTATATTTTCAAACTAATATTTATTATAACAAGTTGAAAAATAATTTATATATTTTTTAATATTTATATGTGAGGTAATTTTTGTTTTTCTTTTATTATGGATTTAATGGATTATTTTTATTTTCTAACTCAAATTTTTTTTACATAATTTATATTATGAAAATCAATTTATCTATCAATAAATATATTTATTAATTTAGTATTTTAATAATATTTTATTAAAAAAATAAATATTACTAATATTTTATAAATTATTATCTTTAAACTACCTTCAAATTATTAATTTATATAACTATTATAATATGCATGGTTATTTAGTACATTTAAATAAAATAATATTTTATTTTTAGTAAAATCAAATCCAATGATCTTTAATTTCTAAGAATTAATGATTGTTAATAAAAAAAATGATTTCAAATCACCAATTATTATCTTTATAATATTTTAATTACTAATATTTTACAAATTATTATCCTTAAACACCCTTAAAATTATTAATTTATATAAATATTATAATTTCCATAATTATTTTCATATTTTTAAATAAAATAATATTTGATTTTTAGTAATACCAAACTCAATGATCTTTAATTTCTAAGAATTAATTATTATTAACTAAATAAAATAATTTCAAATCATCAAATGTTAAAATTACTTTAATAATAAGATCATTCCAATGATTATAGTACCATAATGATATTCTAAAAAATATCAAACGTTAGTTTAAAAATGTTGACAACAATAAAGTTTAAGTGAAAAAAGAAGATAAGATTATGACCCAATATCTTTGCAAGTGGCAGGGTTGTCCTTGAAATTACTGGTTTATTGTTAATATAGGGTTATAAACTTGAGGGCTTCCAACTACGATCCACTTTTTTCTTTTCATATATATATATATATATATATATATATATAAAACAAAATTTTTTTAAATATATATATGAAACAAAAAGCTTTAAATATATATATTGGAAATTTTTTGTTTCATATATATATTTTACAATTTTTTGTTTCATTTATATATTTAAAATTTTTGTAAATAAAATCACTTAATTATCTTTTGAATAAATTTTTGAATATTTATATCCGATAAATTTTATAGCTTACTAAAAATAAATTTTGAGTAAATTTTATAATTTACCAAAAATGAATTTTCGGAATATTATATAAAACTTTTCAGAAATTCATTTATGTAGAGAAAACTTATAAAATTTTTAAGGAAATTTATAGAAAAAAATTGTATTAAAGATTTTTATTAATTGATGTAATAAAAAATTATTATTGATAAAATAATAAATTTTAAAATTAATAAGAAAGAAGTTATTTTTGTTATTTTAACCTTAAAAAAAGAATAAAATTTTATGAGATATTAATTAAACTTTTCATCTCTTGATGCTAGGAAAGATGATGAAAGAATTACGAGGTCTAATCAACATTTTAGAATTGAGACTCCTTGAAGCTGGACAAATAATATTGCCAAATATTACATAATTTTGTCAAAAATTTAATATGCTAACTAGAGAAACCTATCATGATAAATAGATATATAGAATTCTTTTAAAAGTTTAGTTTAGCTAAAACTATTATAAAATTTTAATAGTTAATACTAATAAAAAATATTTATTAAAAAATAATAAATTTATAATTTATAAACAAAATTACATTTATTATTTTATCCTTAATTTATTTAAAATAAGATTTTATTTTATTTAAGGTCCAAATAATATAATTAATTTTTTTATTAATTTTGAAATTTATGATTTTTTAATAATAACTTTTTAATACACTGATTAATAAAAATTTTCCTTTTCTTAATTTTTCTTAAAACTTTAATTTTCAACTTTTCAAAAATGAATTTAAGGTAAATTTTATAACATATAAAAAATTCCTATTAGGATAATTTGTGAGAAGTATAATTAAATAATTTTATTTACAAAAGAAATTTTTTAAAAAAGAGAAGAGATGTAAAGAAAAAAAGTGGAAATAAATGGAATGTATTTAAAAGTTTTTCAAACTTTTGGCCATGGGCTAAGTTCGTGTTGATGCCGTTAGAATACATTTGCCAGATATGAACATGAGACTCATTGCAACGTTAACGCAGAGAAATCCCTTTCCTAGTTACAATAGAAGTAGGGTTACGAGATCTATAAATATGGTTAAATAGTTTAACCAAGGCAAAAGTCATTATAGTTGTAAAAGGAAAAACAATGGCGTTACCTAGCAAAAAACAGTTGGGATATGGTTCACATATGAGTAAAAAATCTCACATCATTAGAAAATCTAAATAAAATATCCTATATATGAATGAAAGACCTAAGAACCTAATAATTTTAGCTTTTGGGCTCAAATTGTGTCCAACATGCATGTATGGGCTCTCTGGTGTACTTCTATGAGCTATGAGTGTGGCTTATATCCCTAACAAGTTGTATCAAAGTGATGGTTATTTTGAGACATCAATATAAAAGTAATTCAAGACAGAAGTAAATTATGTTTGAAATCATATATGGTGATACAGGTTTCATGATAAAATTGACAACATCAAATTATTCAATTTGAAAACTTATGATGAAAGATCATTTATACTGCAAAAATTTGTATGAGTCAAATATGAAAGATGAAAGCTGAAAGAAGTTAGGCAGAAAGACGCTAGCTACAATAAAAAAATGAACGCTAGCAATAATCAAAAAATGAATTGATATCAGTATATTCTATCATGTAGCGAAAAGATAAATACCCACATTATTTGAGAAAAATTGACAACATTATATGAAAAAAATAGGTATGAATAAAGTTATGCTTGTTAAAAAACTTGTCACTTTATAGTACAAGGATAGATGATTGATTATAGAGCACTTAAGTGATTTTCAAGACATATTTAATCGAATAACTACTATAGAGCTTAAGATGGATAATGAAATGAAGGCATTGTTTCTTTTAGGTTCATTGTCAGACAACTCAAATACTCTAGTTATAACTATTCTTAATTTAGCTTATGATTATAAAGTGACATTAGAGATAGTAAAGGATAGTATGCTTAATAAAAAAGTAAGGCAAAAAGAAGTAGACCTTGGGAATCAAGCTCTGGTCACAGAGAATAGAGATAGAAACATCAATAGAGGTTAAAACTCAAAAGGTCGTAGTAAGTCTAAACATAGATCCAAGTGTAAAGATAAAGTGAAGTATTTTCATTATGGTAAAGCAGATCGTATAAAACAAACACTGTAAAATCTTGAAGCAAGAGCGAAAAGATGAGAAAGATAAGAGTTCAAATGATGGTAATATTATAGTAATAAATTTAGATAGTGATCCAATTACTTTGATTTGTACATATGATAATTGTAATCATGTTGGCAATTTCGGCATTGAGTGGATAATTGATACAGTAGCAGCATATCATTGTGTTTCTAAGAGAGAGTTATTTACAACTTACAAAGTAAGAGACTTTGGTTGCACTAAGATAAGAAACAAGAGTGTGTCATAGATTGTTGAGATTGGTGATATTGTTTTACAAACTAATACGGGCTGCATATTAACCTTGAAGGATGTCAAACACATTTTAGATATAAGAATGAACTTACTTACTATTAATGTCCTTGATAAGGAAGGATATAAAAGTTGATAAAATAATGGGCAATGAAAGTTTCTCAAAGGATTTATGATTGTTGTAAGGAAAAAAACTATGCTGCACAATGTATAAGACATGAATACAATTGAATGACAATCAGATAAATGCCATTGAGGATGATGCTTCAGCAAACTTGTGACATAAGAGGTTGGTATATATGAGTGAAAAGGGGTTACAAGTTTTGGAAAGGTAATCTCTTATTCCTTCGATCAAATGTATGTTTTTTGATTTATGTGATCATTATTTATTTAGTAAGTATCATAGAGTTTTTTTTCGTAAGAGTTCTTAAAGAAAAAATATATTGAAATTAATTTATTTTGACGTATGTGATCCCATTGAGGTTAAGTCATTAGGTGGTAGCAGGTATTTGTTACTTCTATTGATGATGCTTTACGTAAGAATTGGGTGTATATGTTGAAAAACAAAAATGAGGTACTGTAGTATTTTTAAAAATTTCATGCCATGGTGAAAAGGATGATAGGTTACCCTTGAAGTATATTTGGACTAATAATGGTGGAGAATACACATCCAAAGATTTTAAAGAGTACTATTCAAAGCATGGGATCAAGCATGAGATGACAGAACCTGAAACACTACAGCATAATGATGTAGCTAAAATGATGAATCATATCATTGTGAAAAAAATCATATGCATATTGAGGATGACAAAATTACCAAAGCCATTCTGGGGTGAAGCAATCAACGCAGCTTGTTATTTGTTTAACAGATCACCATTAGTTCCTTTGGGCTTTGGCATTTCAGAAAGAGTGAAAGATACTTCTTACTCTCACTTAAAAGTTTTCAGGTGTAATGCATTCATACATGTGCCAAAAGAGTAAAGGTCAAAGCTTAACGGTAAAGCTATACAAAGTGTGTTTGTAGAATATGATAATGAGAATTTTGGCTACAAGGTATAAGATCCAGTGAAAAAAATAATTAAAAATATAGATGTGATCTTTTATGAAAAAGAAGTCATAACAGATCTTAAAAAAATGAAAAGATTACACGAGTTATTATTGAGTGTGATGTTTCAACATCGATAAGGGTTCCACAAGAAAAAGCCACAGATAGTGAAAATAAGTAAGAAAAAAAAATTGGGGATATGAATAAGCTAGCCACGGTTAGTGATGAGCCAAATGCAATTAGTTTAAGCAGGAGAAATAATCTTTTTCACCAAAAAGTGTTGAGTAGGGTGAGCTACCTTCGGCATCAAATGGTGTAGAGTTTTATCCTAAGAGATCTACTAGAGAGCACATACCATCTACCAAGTATCCAAGTTCAGATTTTATTTTAGTTACTAGTGAGAAAAAGTTAGAGAGCTTCCAAAATGTATGCTACTCTGGATAGAAAGCATTAGTTAAAAGTAATAAAAAAAGAGATGGAGTCATTACGAAAAATTGATACTTATGATCTTGTTAAATTTCCAAAAGAGATGAGGCCGTTGAAAAATAAATAGGTGTTCAAGTTGAAAAAGAATGGTGACTAGCTAGTGAGGTACAAAAGCTCGATTAGTGGTGAAAAATTTTTCTCAGAAACCAAACATCGATTTTGATGAGATCTTTTCTCCAGTTGTGAAGATGAGTTCTATTCGAATGGTATTGAGATTAGTAGCTAGTTTAAATCTTGAGCTTAAGCAACTTGATGTCAAGACTACATTCTTGCATGGTGACTTATAAGAAGACATTTATATAAATCAACCTGAGGGTTTTGAAATAAAAAAGAAAGAGCACTTAGTTTGTAAAATGAAGAAAAGTTTGTATAGCTTGAAACAAGCTTCGTAACAGTAGTACAAAAAGTTTAATTCTTTTATGGTGAGCCATAGCTATAAAAGAATGATAGCAGATCCTTGTGTGTATGTCAAAATAATTTTTGATGGTAAATTCATTATTCTCTTATTATATGTTAATGATATGTTGATTGTGGGATAAGATGCTGGTATGGTTCACAAGTTAAAAGAATAATTATCTAAGTCTTTGACATGAAATATTTAAATCTAGCAAAGTAGATTCTCGGTATGGATATTATTTGGGATAAGAGAGTTGAAAAGCTGTTGTTATCATAAAAAAATGTATGTTAAACGAGTGTTTAGTAAATTCAACATATAATATGCTAAATCAGTTAGCAGTATACTTGTCAACTATTTTCATTTGAGTAAGAAATCTTATCTGGTGACTAAAAAAGAGTAACTGGCTATGTCTAGTATTTCTTATTCTTCTGTAGTTGATTCTTTGATGTATCATATAGTTTGCACACAGCCTACATTGCTCATGTAATTAGTATAGTGAGTAGATTTCTTTTTAATCCAGAAAAAGTGTACTGGGAAACAATGAAATGAATTTTTAGATATTTAAGGGGTATTTCAAAAATGTGCTTGAGTTATGAAGTTTCACAACCAGTACTGATGCTGACATGGTAGGTGATCTTAATGGTAAAAAATCTACTTCAAGGTATTTATTCACTTTTACAAGAAAAGCTGTGTTTTAACAGTTTAAGTTATAGAAATGTGTTACTTTATCAACCACAGAGGCTGAGTATATTACAGCAACTGAATCAAGTAAAGAAATGCTTTGGATGAAACATTTTTTTCTTGAATGGGGATTGAATCAGAAAGAGTATGTAATATTTTATGATAGTCAAAGTGCTTTATATTTGAGTAAGAATGCCATGTTTCATACTAAAACAAAGCACATTGATGTTAGATATTACTAGTTACGTTCAGTGATTTAGGAACATCAAATGTTATTAAAGAAAGTTCACACCGATAAGAATATATTAGATATGTTGACTAAGAAACTTCCTAGGAAGAAGCTTGAGCTCTACAGTAACTTGATCGAAATGAGTTCTTTGGCCAAGGTAAGTTTCAAATAAAACTGCTATGATGATAAATCTTCTCCTAATGGGATTAAAGGGAGAGATTGTTAGAAAAATAGGACCTAGCCTCATGTAATTGGGTTTAGACTAATCAAAAGCCATAGGCCTTGGTATTTTTTTTTACATAAAGCCTTAACTACTTAATAAAAAGAGGTGGGGCTATTTTAAAGTGGTGTCGTAAATGAAGAAAAGAAAGATGAAAAGCTAAAAAAAAAAATTGGTTAAATAGAAGTCGATCCATGATCCAATTGAGTTAAAATTTTATCAACAGGTTTATGATTCAAAGTTCTACATTCTGAACAATGAAGATCAGATTTGAAGCTTTTTAAGAATAAATCCATGATGTATTTGTTAAGTTACCTATTTGGTGAGATTTCTTCAATTGTCTCTCTCTAGTTGTTGATTATCTCTAGTTTTAGCTAGAGAAGAACTTTGCATATCTATTATTTGATAGTGAAGATTTTTTTAGTGGTCCATGGTTTTTTCCTCTACATTAGAGAGTTTTTCAAGTAAATTTTAGTTTTTTTATATATATTTTTTTACGTTATTGATTATTGATTGTTGTCTATTACTATGTGTTTATTGCGATATATTACTTCTGCATCATTGTGTTTATTGCTTCAAGCCCAACAAGTGGTATCGAAACCAATGTTACGACGGGTTCGAGTCCTAGTGATGTTGTTGGGGGAAATTACTAGCAGATTGAAAGTTGGTCACATCCATCAACTTCATGTGCTTGAATGCCAGTATTAAAAGGTTCGATTTGGATACAGTGAGTCTATGATAATATGCAAAAGTGAAACACCCAAGTGGGTGATGTGTTGAATCAACCTGTAGTATAAGTTTGAAGGAGCACCAAGATAACTTAGGCAACCAAGTTGAGTGTTGTGCCTTGGCCCAAAAGAGCACTAGAAATGTGATGTTGCCTGGCCCAAAAAAGAAGGTTGTCTAGCCCAAATGAGGTGTTGATAGGACTTACTCACATGGAAGAGTCGAGGTGAGACTTGATTAAAACTCACAAGTGAATGGGAGATATTGTTGGGATATAGTTCACATATGAGTAAAGAATCTTACATCGTTAAAAAATCTGAATGAAATGCCTTATATATGCATAAAAGACCCAAGAACCTAATAGCTTAAGCTTTTGGGCTCAATTAGTGTCCAACATATATGTATGAGCTCTCTGGTGTGCTCCCATGAGCTCTAAGTATGACTTATCTCCCTAACAGCAACCTGTGATTTTTAGACAAGTTTTTGCAAAAGATTTGGAAAGTGAGTTTACGATAATCCAAAGTGCAATTCTGGAGTACCCTTTTGTTTCCATGGATTCCAAATTTCCAGGTACGATATTCAAGCCTTATAAAATAGTCATCCAAGAGGCTAATCCTGTTATCAACTATCAGTACATGAAATCGAATGTCCATGGCTCAAAGATTATTTAACTAGGCTTAACCCTCGTTGATGGTGAAGGTAATTTGCCAGATTTTGGTACTCTTTTTTGTTATATATGGGAGTTTAATTTTAAAGATTTTGATATGAAAAAAGATTGTTATGTTAAAAAGTTTATTGCTTAAGCAATAAAGTATTGATTTTGTCAAGAATAAAGATAAGGGTATTGATTCTATGGACTTTTCAATAAGAATTTGAAATTTGAAATTATTCAATTATTTTGAAAGGTTGAACTGAATTACCTTTCATGGCGCTTATGATTTTGGGTTTCTGATAAAAATTTTGACTCAACAACCACTAGCACCTGAATTTAAATTTTTCATGAGACAATTTGTTTCTTTCTTTGGTTACAAGATTTTCGACATCAAGCACATCTTTAAATTCCTTGGCTTGGAGAAAGTGGCTAAAACCTTAATTGTGGATCATGTTGTTGGTTTGAGCCACCAAGTAGGGTCGAACAGTCTGCTCATCCTTCAGTGTTTTATGAAGTTTAAAAAATCTAATGTTTTTGAATACAACAAAAGATAGAGTAATCAAATGCTGCCTCCTCTCGTATTGTACCGACTATAGACACTGAATTTTATCCAGATCTACATTTTTTATAATCTAAAAAAATTAAAATTTTAAATAAAAAAATAAAAAAAAGACAAACAGAAAAAAAAACAAATTGGAAAATGTTGGTGCCAGTGGGTGCTGTGCACGGCACCGCTGGCCACCTACGTCCTGCCACTACCCCAACTATCATACCACCCCCTCGTCCAATCCCTTCACTCCATCAGCACACACTATCACCGTTTCTAACCTTATAAAACACTCGATTCTCCTTCTTTTTAGAGCTAGCTGAAAACTCTTCAGATATCCCCTCACCAGAACACCAAAAACATGCACCCCTACCAACAACCTCTCAGACAAAAAGAAAAAATCAAACAACCCCCCAAATACCCAAACATATCTACGAAAATACAAAAAAAATAAAAAAACAAAACACAGTCCTCTCCGTAGGGAGGAACCCAACGTCGAGCCACCTGTACCAAGAAAGAAGGGTATCAGTTAGCTTTAAAAAAAAAAGAGAAAAAAAATAATATCAAAAACTTCAAAACTTTATCTATGCGAATCAAGGTCGTTTTTGGTGAAAAGAGCACCGAATCTTAGCTCAGGAGGTTGAACGAAACCTCCTAGTCAGTTTTGAAGTCTTCGACTACTGACGACGATGGACTAGGCGACGACCGACGTGGTGTTCTAGCGGCCAGACGGCGAGAGTGCCAGACCTCTCCCAAAGCCCTTTCTCCCCTTTTTTTCCCTTTAAAATAGAAAACTGAGTTAAAAAAATCTAATTTTTATATAAAGCATAAGGGCAAAACGACGTCGTTTTGAGCATATGACCAAAACAACGTCGTTTCAAGCGTAGATGATCCGCGTAACTTGACCCGTTGACTCGCTCTTCCAATAGCTACTAACCGATCTAATTGAACCGATCTGAATTGGATCGAACTAAACTGCTGATTAAACCGTCGAACTGGTCAGACTGGTCCAAACCAGTGTTGATCGGATTGTTGATTGGTCTGATTCAGGTAAAAAAAATTTTTTTTTTAATTTTTTAATTTTTTATATATTATTATTTTTGTTATTTTAAGTTTTTATATTTATGCATGATAAAAATGTTTAAATTTATTATGATAAATATCTAATTATTTTTAATAATAATAAATAATAATAAAAGTAAAATAATAATTAAAATATATATATTAAAAATGCTTTAAAAGGAATAATAATACTTTTGATTATTTTCCTACCTAGATGTTGGAGGGAATAAAACATATTTCTAAAAGATAATTTCGCCTAGATGTTGAAGAATTATTATTAATAAATTTTCAAAAAAAAAAGAAATATATAAGAAATTTTTGATTAATTTTAAAAAATTATAGAAATTGAATTTGTTCCGAAAGTCCGCTTAGATGTTGGAGATTTTTAGCGATGTTCGCGTTTTAATTAAACCCCAAACTTAAATCCTAAACTTTTACCCTAAATCTATTTCAAAATTTTAAGGATATGTGCGAAAATCTCACATGAAATGGTTTGTTTTCGAATGCTGCCTAAATGATGGGGTATTTAGGAAACTCCATTTCATTAAGTTTTTCACACGAGTTCTTAATTCACATTAACAATAAGATTAATAAATAAAAAGTATAATAGTAAATTAAGATTTTAAATATAAACAGTCGCACCTAAGTTTCGCCTAGATATTGGAGAGTCGGGGTAATCTCATTATACTTAAGAATCCAACTTTTAAATTGCATTTCAATTTACATGACATCCATTAGCATACATACGTCAGCGTGTTATCATCAATAATTGTCGAGATTATTTTCTCTTTAATTTACTGTTTGATGATAAAATATTTTATAATAAAAAAGAATAATACATTTAAAAAATTTTTTTGTGATATTATAAAATAAAATAAAAATAAAATTTTGAAAGAAATAATTCTTGGTACTCTGCCTAGATATTGGAGAGTCACTAATAATTATTTTTTATAAAGATTGTTATTTTATTTTAAGGATTATTGTGTTAAATCTTAAGCAAAAAGAGTTATTTTAAATTCTGTCTAGATGTTGAAAAATTTTAAGATAATTCTTTAACTTAAAGATTTTCTCAATATTTCTAAATAAAAATTTTAGCAAAATTTTATTTTTCCAAATGAAGGGAATTAGTGTTAAATTTCAAATTAAAATTATTTTTATCCAACATAAAAAATAGCGCGTAATTAAATGGTACAAATTTATGAGCGTTGTGAGAGTGCTAATCATTCCCATATGTAATCGACTCTCGAACCCAACTTGATTTTTGATAGATCGAAATTTATCTTTTTGATAAAGTTTAAACCTGTTTTTATAGTTTTTTAAAATGATAAACTTTTGAATGGTCAATCACACCCTAACAAAGATTAGTGACGACTCCTCCATTTACTTCGATTTTAAAACTCTTTTATGTTAGCGGTCTCAAAACCGTTACGACACTGACTAATTTCAACAAAAGGTTGACAATTTTTTTATTTATTTTTGGTGATTTTCTATAGTTTATAGTACTGTATTAAAATTTTTTTCTCAGTAAATCTCAATTATTCTTATGTTCATGATTGCTTGCTTGCTTGCTTGTTAAGTTTTTTACTAATATTAATTTGATTATTACATCTACAACAAAATTTATAAGTTTATCTTCATTGAAATTTAAAGTATTTAATATTAAATTTTTTTAAAATGTAGTTCATATAAATAATTTTCTAGAATTTGACTTTATACTACTAAAGGATGCACATCAAATTAAAGCTAAATTTCACGAGGTGCAGGACAGCTTCAAGGAACGGCATTAAAAGCATTCAGTTTTTGATTCTGTTGCACTTTATTATTCAAATCTGGAGTCAACACATGTTCAGACCATACTTTTGCTTTAAAGAGTTAAGTGATGGATGATTTTTTTGAACTCTGAGAACCAAAATAATTCATATTTCAAGTACACTTGCTAGATCTTAAGTACATTAAGTTAAATGATTTTTGACAGATAAAATTTTAGAGGTCCCAGTTGTGACCATTCTGTACATGATACTAGAACGAGTGATTCTCAACTGATTTAATGAACTACCTTGAGTAGGCATATCAGTCAAATGGTTTGATCACCCAAAGACACCACATTATATACATTTGCTCTTTTAAACAGGACTGATGACAGACCACATTTTCTAGTCCTCACTTTATGAAACCAAATCACATGTATTAACAGGTGGCCAAAAATGTGATCAAGACCTGGGACGAAATAATTACCCTAACTTAAGTACTTAACATTCCAAACAAATTTTACAAAGAATCTCAAATGTTAATTTGCTACATGAACTTTTTTCAGCACTGATGAACAGAGCCAAATTTCTTTCATTTATAATCAACTAGCTTTCTGAATCAGTTTTATCATCAATTAAGATTTTAATAACAATATGGTTACATAAGATAAAGGTAATCCATACTCCATGTCACTCAAGACAATAAATGCTTGCTTCATTTAATGATTTTAATCCATCATAACTTCTAATTGAAATTCAACGTTTTCTATGGCCATTGTTCCATCATAAAAATACATGCATATCAATTGTCATAACTTCAAGAAAAATACTGTCTAGCAGCAATATTGTTCAAACTGATCGCAGTTACATATGGAGCACTATTAGAAGATTAGCAACTTTATGCTCCAAGCATATCCTTAAGCCTTTCAATTGTAAATGAAGCTGATAACTCCGTTCCTCACAGCCGAATCTGCCACCCTTAACTCAATCACCCTTTCAACCAACCACAACAAATTTAGTCATTGCCGTTTGCAAATGCAAGCCATGTATTACCTCCGTCTCATTATGATCCCCTCTAAAATCAGGGCTCGAATACTCCTCCAAACTCTCCTTCACAATCTTCAAACTCGTTTCGAATGCCCTTTCTAAAACCCTCCTCGCTGATTACCGCGAGGAAAAATCCCTCAGAAGCTTAGCGACAAACGCTTCAACAAACGCCATATTGAGATGGTTATGAATCGCCGCTAAAATCAATCCGTGCAACGTTTCTTCACAAGAATCATCTTTACCCGGTGAAACTCTAGCGAGACGTTCCTTCGATTCCTCCTCACACAAGAAAGAGATCAAGCTTAAAACTGTCTTCTTATCCTCCTCCTCGCGCCATGGCACGGCTTCTAAGAATTTCACGCATGATTTTACGCAATCTTCGAAGAGTAATTGGCTTTGGTCTCAATTCCAAGCCATCCTATCAAACATAAATACTAGTTTAATCAAGGTTTTTTTTTTTTTCCTTTTTTGAGTCGTTTTTTTTTATGCAACTGATGTAAGATCTTGAAATTACTACAAACTAACCGTTATGATTCTTTGGTTTGACTGCATTGGACACAATCTGATAAGTAGATATAGAGAATTCTCCAAAAAGTTTAGTTGAGTTAAAATTATTATAAAATTTTAGTAATTGATAAAAAAATATTTATTAAAAATAATAAAATTTAAATTTATAAGACAATTATATTTATTATTTTTATTCTTAATTTATTTAAAATAAGTTTTTTAAAGTCAAAACAATATAATTAACTTATTTTTATTAAGTTTAAAATTTATGATTTTTTTTAATAATAACTTTTTTTATTACACTAATTAATAAAAATTTCTAATTTTTTTTCATAATTTTTCTTAAAATTTAAATTTTAATTTTTTTAAAAAATTTTCGATAAATTTTATAATTTATCATAAATTCATGTTAGAAGAAAGATAATTAAATAATTTTATTTATAAAAAATTTTTAAAAAATATATAAAGAGAAAAAGTGGAATGTATTTAGAAGCTTTCCTAGTTACAATAGAAGTAGGATTGAAACCCTTTCCTAGTTACTATAGAAATAGGATTAAGGGATCTATAAATATGGCTGCAAAGTTTCACCAAGCAAAATTCATTATAGTCGAACAAAAAAAAAAAAAAAAGGATGGCATTGTCTGGCAAGAAACCTGTGATTGTTAGACAAGTTTTTGCCGAAGATTTGAAAAGTGAGTTTGCGATAATCCAGAGTGCAATTTTGGAGTATCCTTTTGTCTCCATGGATACCGAATTTCCAGGTACGATTTTCAAGCCTTATAAACGAGTCATTCAAGAGGCCAATCCTGTTATCAACTACCAGTATATGAAATCGAATGTCGATGGCTTAAAGATTATTCAACTAGGCTTAACCCTTGCTGATTATGAAGGTAATCTGCCAGATTTTGGTACCCCTTTCTGTTACATATGGGATTTTAATTTTAAAGATTTTGATATGAAAAAAGACTCTTATGTTAAGGAGTCCATTGAGTTACTAAAACAACAAGGTATTGATTTTGAAAAAAATAAGGAGAAGGGTATTGATTCTATGGACTTTTCAATGATGATTTGGAATTCTGGATTATTCAATTATTTTAGAGGACTCAACTGGATCACCTTTCATGGTGCTTATGATTTTGGGTTTTTTATGAGGATTTTAACTCAGCAACCACTACCACCGGAGTTTAAATCTTTCATGAAACAATTAGTTTCTTTCTTTGGTTACAAGATTTTTGACATCAAGCACACCTTTAGATTCTTTGGCCTGGATGGTGGCCTGGAGAAAGTGGCTAAAACCTTAAATGTGGATCGAATAGCTGGTTTGAGCCATCAAGCAGGGTCGGACAGTCTTCTCACCCTTCAATGTTTTATGATGCTTAAGAAATCCCAGGTTTTTGAATGCAACCAAAGACAGAGCAACCGAATGCTGCCTGCCCTCGCATTGTACGGGCTAGTTTCAACAATAGGATGACAATTTTCCTATTTATTTTTGGTGATTTTCTATAGTTTATGATGATGTATTAAAAAAAATTTTCTCAATAAATCTCAATTATTCTTATGTTCAAGATTGCTTGCTTGCTTGTTGAGTTAGTTACTAATATTAATATAATTATTACAACTACAAGAAAAATTATAATTTTATCCTCATGGAAATTTAAAGTATTTAATTTTAAATTTTTTAAATATAATAAATGTCACCATATTTAGTTCATATAAATAATTTTCTTCCATTTGACTCTATACTACTCAAGGACCTTTCACATAAAATTAAAGGTAAGTTCAAGAGGTGCAGGACAGCTTCAAGGAAAAGCATTAAGAGCATTCAGTTTTTGATTCTGTTGCGTACATTGGAACATTGGGGAATATCCAGTTTTATGTACAAAATAGTCAGTTTGATCTACACATCAATGCATCAGTTTAGTATATGCACAGAAGTCAACAGAGTATAACTAACCTCCATAATCAAAGCATCCACCCACCAACACCCCAATATGTCCATACGCATATGCCCTGCCAGCCACAGTATTTGAAAAGCTGCTGAGTAAGTGAGGGGCAATCTTCAAACATTTTCTGGTCAAAGAAGCTGAGACATTGCATGCCGCAACAAACACTTGTACATCTGATGTTTGCAGTAATTCCTTTGTGAAAGTCAATATGCAACCTGAACATTTTTTTTATTAGATAGCGTATATTTTGCCGGATACTGGCCTTTGAAGAGTAGAGAAAGATATTGAGAATATTCATGTTGAGGTCAATTACTCATTGAAAGGCTGTTATGCAGTTTACAGTTTACTATGGTTTGGGGTATAAATTGTCCTGGGGTATTGTCTGTTTTCAGTCCAAGGTATCCTTTTGCAACCTCAAACATCCCGAGTAGTAATAATGTGGCAAAAAGCATCTGATTAATTGCTAGAAAAACCTAATACCGGTAACTTAGAATCTAGTTTCCTTGCTTAGCTTTTTGCGTTAACATACCAGCTTATTGCCTCGATGATCATATGATGGTCAAATCCGACTACAAAAATATGTCTCTATTGGAGTAGTTGTTCTTACCTCCCCACTCTTCTCCTCAAGAAGGTACCTCACAATGTCTTTTCTCTAAAACAAGTGGAACTGCTTCATGTTTTTGCGAGATGAAATCTCTAAAAAAAAAGGTAACAAGGTTTCTTACAAGCTATTGGGTCTTAGATCAAATAATGAAGGGTTTTTTTTAGCTAGTGACTTCGCCAAGTGCCAACCATATCGATGTATCCATATATTTGAATTTGGTTAATTATCTTGAAAACTATGGGAATACAATACACAAACAATGTCTGTTTGAACTACCATTCTGCTTTTCATTTCTTTCCCCCCTTTTGCAGATACCTAATTACTTGAAGCATAAATCAGAAAGTGAAGAGTACAGCTATGTGCATTCAGGGATGGACTATTTTGATAGTGAAGATGGGGAGCTCACTTGGTTCAATGCTGGTGTGAGTGTGGGTGTTGGAATTGTTCTCAGCAAGTGTGTTGGAATTGGGATAGGAGTTGGTTTGCTGGTTCGTACCTACCATGGCACTACCCGCAACTTTCGAAGGCGACTACTGTAATCAACACCTTTTCCTTGCTTATCCTTTTGCTAAATAAGTCCTTCATATTTTACCATGGGCTAACTTATTGGTGTTTCTAACATATTTCCCTTGTGTGGATTAGAAGCTTATAATTTGTGATTAACTGAGATAAGGCATGAATTTCAGCATTTCTTGCCTTTAAGTTTAAATAAGTAGATAATCTTGTTCTATACTATGTATACTAGCTCAAATTAGGAAGCTTTCCTACATTTGATTTCACAAGAATGAGAATTCAGCCACATTTTAGTCTCTTCATGTGGTTATCTGTTCAGTCATCTGCCTTTTGTTTAATTTTGTGTGTTGGCTTGGTTTTCTTTTAGATAATGTTTGGTACATGATGATTACTCTAAAAACCATACTAATTTACACATAGTGATTAGATCATTGTGTTTTATAAACATTTAATGATCTTACGTGATAGTGATCTTAGATCACATTGAGTAATTATATTATTATCTTAAAGTGTGATCTAACTTTCATACAAAAGGATAAAAAAATTTTATCATCAAGATGAAATGTTATATAAAATTAATATAATCAATTTTACTCATTTAATATATGAATTAAAATTTTATTGTATTTTAAAATTGTAATTATTTTATATTGTAAGTTTTTATATTTTCAAACTAATATTTATTATAACAAGTTGAAAAATAATTTATATTTTTTTTTAATATTTTATATTTGAGGTATTTTTTTTTTTTCTTTTATTATGGATTTAATTGATTGGTTTTATTTTCTAAATCAATTTTTTTTACATAATTATATATGAAAATCAATTATCTATCAATAAAATATATTATTAATATAGTATTCAATTATATTTTTATAAAAAAAATAAATATATATAATTATTATCTTAAAGTACTTCAATTATTAATTAATAACTATGAGAATAAGCATGGTTATTTAGTACAGTTTAAATAAAATAATATTTGATGTTTTAGTAAAATAATGAATAATAATTGATTTTTAGTAAAATCAAATCCAATATCTTTAATTTCTAGAATTAATGATTGTTTAATAAAAAAAATGGATTTCAAATGACCAATTATTATTCTTAATTAATATTTTAATTACTAATATTTTGCAAATTATTATCCTTAAACAACCTTAAAATTATTAATTTATATAAATATTATAATATGCATAATTATTTTCATATTTTTAAACAAAATGATATTTAATTTTTAATAATATCAAACTCAATGATCTTTAATTCTTAAAAATTAATGATTATTAATCAAATAAAATGATTTCAAATCATCTGAGTGCTAAAATTGTTTTAATAATAAGATCATTCCAATGATTATATTACCATAATGATATTCTAAAAAATATCAAACGTTGGTTTAAGAATGTTGACAACAATAAAGTTTTAGTGAAAAAAAGAAGATAAGATTATGACCCAATATCTTTGCAAGTTGCAGGGTTGTCCTTGAATTACTGGTTTATTGTTAATATAGGGTTATAAACTTGAGGGCTTCTAAATACAATCCACATTTTGCTTTTCATATATAAAACAAAATTTTTTTAAAATATATATATGAAACAAAAAATTTTAAATAATATATTTAAAATTTTTTGTTTCATATATATATTTAAAATTTTTTGTAAATAAAATCACTTAATTATCTTTTCAATAAATTTTTGAATATCTATATCCGATAAATTTTATAACTTACTAAAAATAAATTCAAGTAAATTTTATAATTTACCAAAAATAGATTTTCGAAATATTATATAAAACTTTTTGAAAATTTATTTCTATAGAGAAAACTTATAAAAATTTTAAGGAAATTTATAGGCAAAAAAGATTTTATTAAAGATTTTTATTAATTGATGTAATAAAAAATTATTATTTAAAGAATAATAAATTTTAAAATTAATAAGAAAAAAGTTAATTTTATTATTTTAAACTTAAAAAATGAATAAAATTTTATGAGATATTAACTAAACTTTTTATCTTCCGATATTATGAAAGATGAAGAATAAATTATCAAATCTAATCAACATCTAAGAGTTGAGACTTCTTGAAACTGTACAAGTAATATTACTAAATATTACATAATTTTGTCAAAATTTTAATATGTTAATTAAAAAAACTCATCATGATAAATAAATTTAAAGAATTTTCTAAAGAGTTCAATTTAGTTAAAACTATTATAAAATTTTAATAATCGATGCCAATAAAAAATATTTATTAAAAAATAATAAATTTTGAATTTATAAAAAAATTACATTTATTATTTTATCCTTAATTTATTTAAAATAAGATTTTATTTTATTTAAGGTCAAAATAATATAATTACTTTTTTTATTAATTTTGAAATTTATGATTTTTTAGTAATAATTTTTTAATACACCAATTGATAAAATTTTTCTTTTTCGTAATTTTTCTTAAAACTCTAATTTTCAACTTTTTAAAAATGAATTTAAGGAAAATTTTATAACTTATAAAAAACTCCTATCAGGATAATTTGTGAGAAGTATAATTAAATAATTTTATTTACAAAAAAATTTTTTAAAAAATGTGATGTAAAGAGAAAAAGTGGAAATAAGTGAAATGTATTTAAAAGTTTCTTCAAACTTTTCGCCATGGGCTACGTTCGTGTTGATGCCGCTAGATTACATTTACCAGATATGAACACGAAACTCAGTGCACCGCCGACGCGGAGGAATCCCTTTCCTAGTTATGATAGAAGCAAGATACGGGATCTATAAATATGGGTAAATAGTTTAACCAAGGCAAAAGTCATTATAGTCGAAAAAAGAAAAAAGATGGCTGGCAAGAAATCTGTGATTGTTAAACAAGTTTTTGCAGAAAATTTGGAAAGTGAGTTTGCGATAATTCAGAGTGCAATTCTGGAGTATCCTGTTTTCTTCATGGATACCGAATTTGCAGGTACGATTTTCAATCCTTATAAACGAGTCATCCAGGAAGCCAATCCTATAATCAACTATCAGTAAAGATTATTCAACTTGACTTAACCCTTGCTGATTCTGAAGGTAATCTGTCAGATTTTGGTATTCTTTTTTGTTATATATGGCAGTTTAATTTTAAAGATTTTGATATGAAAAAAGATCGTTATGTTAAAGAGTCCCATTGAGTTACTTAAACAATAAAATATTAATTTCGTCAAAAATAAAGAGAATGGTATTGATTCTAAAGATTTTTCAATGATGATTTGAAATTTTGGATTGTTCAATTATTTTGAAAAGTTGAACTAAATCACCTTTCATGACGCTTATGATTTTAGGTTTTTAATGAAAATTTTGACTCAAAAACTACAACCACCTGAGTTTAAGTCTTTCATGAGACAATTGATTTCTTTCTTTGGTTACAAGATTTTCGACATCAAGCACCCCTTCAAATTCTTTGGCCTAGAAAAAGTGGCTAAAATCTTAAAATGTGGATTGTGTTGTTGGTTTGAGCCACCAAGCAAGGTCGGACAGTCTGTTCACCCTTCAGTGTTTTTGTCCACCAATTTATTTTATTTAGATTAAAAATAAAAAATAAATTTAATAAATAACAATTTTAATGTAAAAACCAATTTTATTTAATAGAAATATGTGAAATAATTATAATATATTATATATTATATATAGTATATATTAAAATAATTTAAAAACTTTGGGGAGGTCAAGGCCCATGTAGCTCTAATATCCGTTTACCATTGATTACTTACACCATTCGAGGAAATTTTTTAATTGGATTTCAAATAAATAATGTGATTATTATTAATTTCATTATTCACTCGTTACAATTTAAATTGTTCAAAAAAAAAAATCTTTGACAAAATTTATATTACTTTTATTTTGTTGGCAATGCTTGTTGTACCAACGTTGCATTTGCGAGAAGCAATGACAAAAATGATAACACCTGAGCAATTTTACCTACTGCAATTTCTTCTGATCTGGAATAAACACACAGATCCAATTTTGGAAATTTCCAACAATTCTCATAAAATGTAATTCTTCATGGTTTAAAGAATAATGCTAATAGAAGTTGACTTAAGTAATTAAAATTTAAAATCTGAATGTAAAATAGTCAGATTCGAATATCCATAATTTTTTATTGGTAGGTGATTTATAAAATAAAAAAATTTTCATCAAAAAAAATTCGTAAATTTTTTTTATAAATTAACGATTTATTCTGATATTGAAGATGGGATAATTGCATCTACTCGTACACTTAATCCAAAAAAAAAAAAATTAGGAATAAATCAAACTTTTAAACTAGTTGTTAAAACCAAGCAAAAGCTGGTTACTAGACAAATCCATTAGGTAGCAAGTTTACATTAGACATTCACGTTCAACCTGGTTAAGTGTTTGAACATAAATGACATACCTCGACGGGTCGGGTTAAATTGTGTTCTACGTAAAGGGCTTATTATTGGGCAGTGTCACTGAAAAAGGTAGTTGAACAAAAAAAATTGAAAATTGTTATTCAACTCGGATTTTTAACCTAATGTTGTGTCGTTCAAATGTTAAAAAATCCTGTTGTTGTCGGAGAATCTTTGTTCCAAATTGAGGAACTTAATCACCAAGAGATATGCTTTAGTTTCTCATTTCGTCATGATTTGCTCTTTCTTATTCTTTTGAATTTTTTTGGTAAAAAGAAAGTAATAATTGAAAAATAAAAAATATTAAAAATTATATTTTAAAAATTAATTGCATGAAATAATTAAATTAAATTTTAAATTTTATTCAAATGATATTCACAGTGCTTAAATTCAATTTCCATTATTAATAATTTGTTTGAAAAACAATATATAAATTCAATATAGATTCTCAAAAGCTTTGGTACAATGAAAGGGACTCTGGCCAAAACGAAAAGCTTTGGTCGTGTGAGGTTATATTAGTCATTTTAAACTACAAGAAGAGCAAGTGGAGTAGCCACGATGGTGGCATTCTCGTAATAAACCCGCATACGCAAACCCAATATGGTTAAAACACAGTATCTCCTGTCTTCCTCAAGCTTTGCCTTTTTTTTTCCTTTGTATCCGTTGAAACTCTTCTTTTCTCTCCTTAAAGCACCCATAACTTTTCCCACTCTTCCAGCCCTCGAAATCTTTCTCTTAACATTTTCTGTCGCTTTCTCGAGAAAATTCCATCCCTCACCCGAACCAATGCCGGACACCGGCGAAACCGACGACAACAACAAAAACAACTCTATAATTCACATTCTTTCATCAAAAACACCGTTGTTCAACCTTAAACTCTACTTAGTAATCTCAATCCTCGTAGTCTTCATACTCGTGTTTTCTTTCACAATCTTCCTATGTTTTCGTTTAAACAGAAACTCGCGCAAGCAGAAAGTTAAGCATAGCTCAAGACTAATTCCGTTGGTCTCCAAAGAGATCGTGGAGATCAAGTCCTTGGATCATAATGTAGATTGCTTTACCGACGAGGGTAAGATCGGAAATGTGGTTCCCAAGAAGAGTAGCGAAGGAGTTAGCGATGACGCCTCGGGAGCCAGTGACGTGTCGGTGGATATTCAGAATATCGGGTGGGGTCGGTGGTATTGCATGAAGGAGCTCGAGATGGCAACGCGTGGATTCGCCGAGGAGAATGTGATCGGTGAAGGCGGATACGGTGTCGTATTCAGAGGCATTTTGCAAGACGGTTCTGTCGCTGCTGTAAAAAATCTGCTTAATAACAAGTACGCAAAATGAACTTCTTATATTCAGTATTCACTTCTCAGATAGTGCTTTACTCTGTTTGTTTCTAGAGAAAAGACAAGGCAGTTTCCGTGAAAATCTTTCTCTTAGTTATTTTATTTATGCATGCTAGATCCGATCCAAGACAGACTGTTAAAGATTATGTTCATGTTCTTTTAATTGCTGTTTTGACTTCAATATGTTTCTTTTAAATTGTGTCCAACATTGTAACTTATCTACAATCTGGCTTTGAATTGCTTTTGTGATGGTAAGTAAAATAAATTGCATGTCTTTGTTGCGTGTCCCAGTACTAGGAAAAGTAAAAATGGTTACTTTGTTCTTTATTACTTTGGTGTTCCTTTATTTTAATATTAAAATAAGAAATTGCTGTTACATTTTTACAGGGGCCAAGCAGAGAAGGAGTTCAGCGTGGAAGTTGAAGCCATTGGCAAAGTGAGGCATAAGAACTTGGTGGGTCTAGTTGGGTACTGCATCGAAGGTGCTCAAAGGTAAATTTTGTATATGCCACTTGACTGACAAACCCTTATATATTTAAATGGAAATGAACTGGCTACACTAATTTACTATTTATTCAGGATGCTTGTGTATGAATACGTTGACAATGGGAACTTGGAGCAATGGTTGCATGGTGATATAGGGCCCGATAGCCCTCTTACGTGGGATATAAGAATGAAGATTGCAATAGGAACGGCAAAAGGGTGGGGAGTTTCCTCTTTAACTTTCTTTTTTCCCCCCAGTCTCATCTCATGAAGCCTTATTTATCTTGCCTCTACTTGAATGTTGAAGAGTGAGCAGAGTATTTATGGCTTTCAAAATGCTCTGTGTGACGCTAAATCAATTTAACGTCTTTTTCAGCTTATTGTAGAGCACAAGAAAAAAAGAATTTTACATGTGAAGTTGCATACCATATTAAGTAGCATTAATTGTGTCATTTTGTGTTCCTAGAAGTCTATTCTCACATTAGTCACTTATTATCCTTAATTATAGGATCATATCAAGTGAGAAGAACAAAACTGAAAATTGAAAAATGCTATAAAATCCCTGCCATGAATGCTCGGGATATATCGTCTTATGGTAAAGGTTTATATCAAAACCTTTTATTAGTCTCTAATGTCAAAGTGGCATTTAGTTCTGTATTGATTTTATTTCTGAGTTTTCTGCTAAGATGGATAGCTTCATATGTGTGTGACTGTGTGTGTTTTTTAACTTCTGCTGGCAGTAGGTTTAGCTATTGTCATACTTCTATCCTCTTTCCCTCCATTACATCAATATGTTTCTTGCTTCTTTTGCAGGTTAACCTATTTGCATGAAGGGCTAGAACCTAAAGTTGTGCATCGCGATGTAAAATCAAGTAATATTCTTCTGGATAAAAAGTGGAATCCAAAAGTATCAGATTTTGGATTAGCCAAGCTCCTAGGATCTGAAAAAAGCTATGTGACTACACGTGTAATGGGGACATTTGGGTTTGTTCTCTTTTGTGATCCCATGTCTATATTTTCGCAGATGGAAATATACTTATACCCTACATCATTGGTTCTTATTGTGGTATATTTGTTTTTCTCTTCAGTTATGTATCCCCGGAATATGCAAGCACAGGAATGCTTAATGAGGGAAGTGATGTCTATAGTTTTGGTGTTCTACTCATGGAGATAATTACAGGGAGAAGCCCAATTGATTATTCGAGGCCACCTGGAGAGGTAAAAGCAGTGTTTCTCTTGCAATACCTTCATTGAATGCCAAAATACCGGAATAATACCTTTTCTGTTTGATGTATCACAGATGAACTTAGTTGATTGGTTCAAAGGCATGGTAGCAAGTCGTCGTGGAGACGAGCTTTTGGACCCATTGATAGAAGTTCAGCCCTCACCTAGAGCTTTGAAACGAGCATTACTTGTTTGTCTCCGCTGTGTTGATTTGGATGCTAATAAGCGCCCAAAAATGGGGCAGATTGTTCATATGCTTGAGGCAGATGATTTTCCTTTCCGCTTTGTAAGCCCTTCTGTCACATGCTTTCTGCATTGCCTTATAATTAGTCATCGAGTATTAAAAACCTGCCATAACCTTTATTGTAATGGTTTATCGTTAATTTTATTTTAATTTCAAGATTTGATTGGTGCTGTTGGTTAAGAAAAGCAAATATCCACGAACTTTTCATGAAGGGAAGTTTGATTTTATGAATGTCAATGGCCAATGTTTTCTTCCTCAAGAATGAGTTTCTAATAAAGGTAGCCATTTGGTCTCAGTTGAGTTTTAGATGTCGGAACTCTTTTATCACACTGATAACACATATTGAGTCCTCGGTACATGTACTTTTTTATTACTGCTTGTGCATGGTTTCATGCTGTTTATAAATAAGTAGCTTTATGCACACGGAGCACTTAGGACAGCTGGTGTGCCTGGGGCCAACAGTTGCGGCTAGTTAATACGTTTATAGAAACCCTTAAAACATACTGCTTTGGTAATCGAATTGTTAATATATCCAAAAGTTCATTGCCCATCTATATTTCTTTGAGACTTCTTGATAACATACTGATTCTTTCTTTCCCTGCTTTCAGCAGTTTCGATTAGTTACCTGTTCCTTTTTTCTGCAGGAGCATCGGCTGGCACGAGAGAGAGACACTGTTCCATCCTCTGTGCCAATTTCCACGAAAGTTGCACATCGAAAGCACATTGAGAAAGTTGATGTAGAGAAATCGAGATGGAGATAATTGTTGTTTGTTTACAGTTCCTGAGGTCAGATTATGTTGTAGAACAAGTTTTCCATTAGTTCACATGAAAAGATTACACACCTTCGATGTGCATACATGCATATATAATTTTTCTTACTTGGATAATTTTTGCTGATACACTTGAGGCCTTGTAAATATGTAATTGCTTTTTCATATTGATATTATGCATGTCTGTTTAAGGATGTCAATCCTCTCTATTCCCACATTAATGAGACATTGATATACTTGGTGTCTGCCAATGACTTAAAAAAACAATTGAAACTTGTGAATTCATTTTTGAATTCATTTATGTCATATCACTGTTAAAGAGACCAAAATAATGTCAATCAAAAAGAAGCACGATTTTGCCAAACCTGAAATGCACTGTCTCGTTAAATAAACAGCTATACTCTTCGTCATCAAACCGATGCCATTGCTATCCATGATTGTTCTGTCAAATTGCCTCACCCCTTGGCCCTGACATCCTTTTTCCTTATATCTCTCAGCTTGAATACCAAAAGAAAACAAGATAAAATAAACTGCTTCATATATTTCTCACCAACAATAGAAATATACAATAAAGATTTAGATTGGATACACTATCAATAAATCAAATGATGATACTTCATTAATAAAGTGAATTAGATTATAAGTAAATTTTTTAAAAAATATTAATTTTTATATTTTTATTTTAATGATTGATATTTTTACTCATTAATAAAATATCATCATGTGATTTATTGTATAAAATTTATATACTACCAATGTGTTAAATAAAAAATCATAAAATAAAGGCATAAGGAGAACCGAAGAAGATTCATATAATCTTTTGCAAATTTGCAGCTTCTACTGAAATGAAACATTTGCCTCGTATATAATTGCTGGGTGGGCAAAAATTTATCCCTTCATGGGTAATAACATATCAAAAAAAATCCTAAAGAACAATTCTTTGTTTTTTATTATTTATTTTTATAAAAAATAAAAAAACAAAAAACAAAATATCAACCACGCAGAACATTTTTGAAACAAAAAAAAAAAAAAAACCAAACAGAACTTTAATAATCTTCATCATAAAAATTTTCTATTGTATTATTTATGTACAACAGAATTAAAATGTTTATTATTAAAAATGCTGAAATTTTAATTAAATTAATATTTTATTTCAAAAACCGTATTTTTCTTTTAAATGTTTATGGCCAGTTATTAGTCGAGAATGTTGGACCAATTTATTTATGAATAAAACAGAAAGGAAACAACATCAAGATCACACACGTTAATAGCCAATCGGAGGGTTGGTTTCTTTTTTTATAGTGAAATTGATTTCAATAAAATTAAAAATAATAATAAAATTTATCATAATTATATTTTAAAAATTATTATTATAACTAAAATTAAAAAATTTCACTAAAAAATTTATATTAAATAAATTTCATTAAAATTAATATTTAAATTTTACTTATAATAAGATAAACTCAATCACACTTTTCTGTATTTAATCTCTCAGCCCACCTAAAACAATAGTATTAATTAACTTAATTTCAGTTTTATTTTATTTAATTCACTTCACAGGTGTTGCAGCACACAAAGGAGGAACAGCCAATAATCCTGCATTATCCGACGCGTGTCCTCAATATTCCATCTCTCGACTCCATCGCAAAACAAAATCCACGTTTACAGATCGATCAAAACCCCACCAAAAATATTCCGCTCACTCTCTTTACCACCTTTCGGCGATTAAAGATAAAATAATAATAATCAGTGGTTATACAATCACTTCAAACTCCAGATCTGCTCTAGAGGTAAGTTTAAGAAATCTTCGAGAAAATTAGAGATCGATTCGAGCATTTTTGGAGAAGGAAAGGAGAGGTTAGTTTTGAGTATGGAGGGGAAGCTGATAGAGAGGTTGGAGGCCGCGGTGGCGCGGCTGGAGGCTCTATCGATCAGTGGAGTCTCCGCAAGGGGGTTACCGGATAGCGGTGTTGAGGTGGCTTCGGATCCCTCGATTGTGGCGTTTGACGATCTTATGGCTCAATATGCTGCTAGGGTTTCGGGTGCTGCGGAGAAAATTGGGGGTCAAGTGCTGGATGTGACTAAGATTCTTCTCGAGGCTTTCTCTGTGCAAAAGAAACTTCTTATCGAGATCAAGCAAACTCAGGTTACTATTTTCTTTTTTTTTTCTTTTCCTTTTATTTAATTAAATTTTTGTTGTCTCTATTTTGTTTCATTGAGCTTTTTTTTAATAATTATTTTATTTTGTGATGAATTATGTGGAATTCAGTGAATTACATTCAGGTGTAATGCATTTATAGCGTAAATTTGGTTGTTACGACGATTGTACAAAAGTGGTTTTGGTTTTAGGTGCAATGAGAACATATCTTATTCATTGGATAAATGTCATAGCTTTGATTCCAATCCAGAGAGTGTCCCTTTCGTGTTTGAAATCTGATTATGCTTGTTTCACGGCCTTAAGAAATCATGAGAATTATTGAGCTATATCTTTTTTAGCCATATTTTAACAAATAATATTAGGAGAAGCAGTTTGGTGATAGAGTTTCTAGGAAGCTGTTTGAAAATTTTATAGTAGAGAAAATTAAGATATAGTGGCTTGAGCGTCTGATGTTATGGTTTTCTGAAGAAGTTTGTTTTCGATGATAGGGCAACAATATTGGTCTTCCAGCCGGTATCTGCTTTTTATCCTTATACTCTGCCAGTATCATATTCAGTGGCACTGTCGTGTTCATGAAATTTTGAATGTCTTCCACTCTGTTGGTACAGAAACCTGATATGGCTGGCTTGGCTGAATTTCTCAAACCACTGAATGAAGTGATCATGAAGGCTAATGCTATGACAGAAGGAAGGCGATCTGATTTTTTCAACCACTTGAAGAGTGCTGGGGACAGTCTTACAGCTTTAGCATGGATTGCTTACACTGGAAAAGATTGTGGTATGTGAATGTATGTTGTGGCGTATTTGCACATAGCTATGTTTTCTCAATGAAGTGGCCAGTTTGCTTAATGAAATGACTCAAGTGTGGGGCGTAGCATTACTCCTAACTTATGTTGAACAAATCAGGAGCCCGATTCACACTATTTGTTTAAAGTGTGGAGTTGTATTCCTTCCTTTATTCAAAGAGTGAATCAGGCTCATGCTTTCAACTAATCACACTTCGGGAATAATTGTGATCTCCACTCATGCTTTTCATGCTTAGGCCTTTAGTAAAAGAATATGAGTGGTGCTGCTACTTGTTGTGTAGGTCATCATATCCACTGAAGGTCTTGCTATTTGTAAATAGCCCTTTTGGAATTTTATATGACACTAGCACATTATCTCCTCCGACTTGCTGTTTGATTCTTGGTAATGCTTTTCTGATTCAAGGTATGAGTATGCCTATCGCACATGTGGAAGAAAGTTGGCAAATGGCCGAATTTTACAACAACAAGGTACTTCTTTATTTGTAGGAAGCCAGCAACTCAAACTGGAAACTGCCATCCACCTTGCGTGTTATCTGTTTCTTTAAAGCTAAGGAAGAAAATTAAGGAACAGCATTGGATGCATAACAAGAATGCTAAATCTTCTTATCAATTCCATATGTTAATGTTAGCTTTTTTCTCTCTTTCTTTTTTTCTTAAAAAAATTGGTCAATGATGTTGTAATTGGTCAGATAAACATCTCTTTTGAAACAATTGATTTTTCCCTGCAAAGATATGATATATATAAATATTACTGAGAAGAAACTTCAATATATTGCAAGTTGTAGTAAGTGGTGATTAACACATTCTGGTTGTATCTTTTTCATCTAAAATTTTCCATTCAATTGATATGATCATAAATATAAGCAAAATGTCTAGTTGGTTGGTATTGAAATATGTATTGTAAATATCAGATTCTTGTAGAGTACAGAAAGAAAGATCAAAACCATGTTGAGTGGGCCAAAGCTTTGAAGGAGCTGTATTTACCAGGTCTGAGGGATTATGTCAAAAGTCATTTTCCTCTTGGCCCGGTATGGAATGCTTCTGGTAAAACAGCGTCTAGTGCTCCTTTGAAAGCTCCTCCACCAGGTGCCCCTGTGCCTCCTCCACCTCCACCTGCTTCTCTTTTCAGCTCAGAAGCTTCTCAACCTTCTTCATCACGTCCAAAACAAGGGATGGCAGCTGTTTTCCAAGAAATCAATACTGGGAATGTTACTGCTGGTAATCCTCTTTTCTCTCCCTTTCTTCTGATTTCCTGTCTATCTTTTCTGTCGATATTGAGCAACTATGATCTGATTATCTTGATGTCTAGGCCTGAAGAAGGTTACTGCTGATAAGAAGACAAAGAACCGTACAGATAGAACAGGCATTGTTAGTGCCAGTGAAGAGGACACTCGTTCCAGCTCCTCTTCTTTCTCAAAAGTTGGACCACCGAAACTAGAGCTGCAAATGGGTCGTAAGTAAGTGTGCATGATTTCTGTATACTTGTTTAAATTTTATTTAGGTGGTTAGTAATGGTATTTGATTTGTTGAGTCTCTTACTTGTAACATTGGCAGGTGGGTCGTTGAGAACCAAATTGGGAGAAAGAACTTAGTTATTGATGACTGTGATGCCAAACAGTCTGTATATGTTTTTGGATGCAAAGATTCTGTTTTGCAGATTCAGGGTAAGTTTATTATACCATATGCATGATTTTTTTTTCACACTGCACTGTACTTTATTTACATGTGTAATTGTTTGCTTTGGCACTGTGAGACTTTTTGTTATTTGAAAAAGATGACTGTTGAAAAATCATGAGCAACATGGTGGCGTTGTGATATTATGCAGGGAAAGTCAACAATATAACAATTGACAAATGCACTAAGATGGGAGTGGTTTTTAAGGTTAGTAGGACAAAGACCTACTTTAAACATTTATATTTTCAGAAGCAGAAACGTATTCTCATTTATTCCTTTTACTTAAATGGGCAGGATGTTGTGGCTGCTTGTGAGATAGTAAACTGCAATGGTGTTGAGGTGCAATGTCAGGTATTTTTCTTCTTCTTCCTTCGGACATAAATACCTTGAAAGCAAATACTGGCCATGTTATTATATTCCATAACAAATAATGTGCTTTTGTCCCATGTTCTTTGATTGATATTGTTACTATTTACAAGTGCTGTAATTAGCGATTGATACTTTTTGTACTTATGATTATCTACTTTGTGGCTATTTTAGGGTTCTGCTCCAACAATTTCAGTGGACAACACTTCTGGCTGTCAGTTATATTTAAGCAAAGATTCTTTAGGGGCATCTATAACAACAGCCAAGTCAAGTGAGATCAATGTACTAGTACCTGCTGCTGAGTCGGGTGGTGACTGGGTAAGTTTACAAGTTTTTTCCTGTGTTTTTGAACCTTTTGACTTTGAGGTTTTCTTGATTAGCTAAATTCTCCTTCCTCCTGTTTAGAATTCATTTATTTTACTTTTAGAATAGTTGCCTGACCTTAAGGTTGCCATGTCTTATAGAAAGCAATATCTGCAATAGTCATGTGGCCCTAAAAGTTTATTCTGGATACAAGTGGAAAGACAGTTAATAGCATGACTAGGAGTGGAAAATGCTAATTACAATTTAATTATAAAATTGAAGTCTTTATAACAATGGGTTAGCTGGTACATTAGAAAAGTTTTTGTTGGTTGGTTTTATTTTTCAGATTTGATCTTTGTTTTAGTTAGAGTTATTCCTTACAACATGTTATGATCACACACCCTAGAGAATGTAAGACAATAAAAAGAAAATGCTTTTATAACTAAATTCAATTTTAGGCAGGCCTTACTGCTATCTATAAGAATATTTTTGGGGTCTCATATCCATCAGTTTAAAAGAGGTATCTGCCTTTACATTTTTAACCAGACCTTTATTTCTGATAATTTAGGATGTATTAATGTCATATCCTACCTCTATTTGTGCCTGTTGCCGCAGGAAGAAATCTGAAAGCACAAATCAAACATAAACAATGTGATTTCTCTCCTCTAAAATGTTGTACATTAATCTTTAAGTAGTTTAACGGGTTTTATATTCCATTATTTTTCATGTCAATGATAAGTTGCAACCATGTTAATCATGCCTTTCAATTAACTGGAGGATGCTGTTGGTTTATTTTTGTTTACCATGGATGGCTTACCATTTTTTTCCATTGTAGGTGGAGCATTCTTTGCCGCAACAGTATGTCCAGGTATTTAAGGATGGCCAGTTTGAAACTACTCCAGTCTCGCACTCAGGAGGTTAATTGAGGCTTATTTTAATCTACAATTTAGCTTTTTCGTTTTAAACTTTACTCTGGATAACTTTGGGTGATTTTGATTTCTTTTGTACCCTTATTCAATCTCTGTCTATATATTTATGACAACATATCCGCTGGTCATCATCTGGTTTGAATCTCATCCGTTATCTTTTTTTGTTTTTGTTTTCTGGAGATGAGTTGGTGCTTTTTGCAACTATTTATGTTGTAATTGTAACTTTTAAGTTTATAATGTTCTGCCGAACATTTTTCTTTAATGAATTAATATGTGAGTGAGTATACTGTTTTTCTTACATTCACGTTGCTTATTTATTTGGATGTCCTTGAAACAAGGACTCAGGTAATAAAATGTGAAACGTGAAGCGTACTAGGAACTTCGTTAATACTAGGCTAAAATTATTGAGTCCATGCAAAAGGAACAGTAGATTGGTACGCTGGTAGTATTGAGGCTGAAACTGCCTTCTCCAGCTATGTTAACATTATGACAATGCTTAAGCACAGGACTTTACCTTTTTTGGATTCAGTCGACTCTCACACGGTTGGGGTGCACTCGTTTATGACAATGATGTCCTTCCTAGCTCTGGCCCATTTCTATCATTCGATGTGTTTTGTAAAGTGTTATTAAAATCAGCATGTGAATGCTAAGTGCTCTAGGGATTTCTTTTTTAGATTTAGGAGAATGGGATACTTGAATTCAATTATTTGAACGATAATAACATACATCAATCATTCACTCAAATGATGGAGAGAATTTCTTGCGTTCGATAAACCGGAAGGTATGATTTGTAGGTGATGAAAGTGGGCGTGGATCTGAGACATGGTTCATGGGCCTGTCCAAACATGTGCTCCTCCAAATCAACATCAAGTCTCGAGTTTGCTGAATTTGTTTGTATTTGAACATTTGGGAATGGGCTGGAATTTGACGTTAACAATCACAAGTCTGGTCCAATGGGAGATCTCTTTTCAAAAGCGGGGGGAAGCTGCCCGCAACGCAATCCTTCGTTGTTGGCTCAAGTTCTGCACAGGTGATTTACCACATCTTCTATTCCTATACGCACACGGCCGATTCAAATAAACCAAAGCCAGGTACGAAAAAGCGACACTGGTTTCGTCCTCATACAGAGTTGGTGGATTGCTTGCTGCTCCATTTGAGGTTATGGTGTAGTTATAAATTCAAGTCAAGGTAGTGCCACCGCTTGATTTAGGCAAAAGCATATTTTATTTATCTGAGGCATGTCAGCTTTAGGTAGGTTAAAATCAGAACAATAAATAAATGTCGACCTTTTTTTTTTTTTTTAAGTTACTTGATATTCAGTCAACCAGTCCTAATATTGGAATTACGAAACAAAACCATCATACCAACTCCTAAATTTAAAATCGAAAAACATTTTGATCCAACAATTTATCCCTTGATCGAATTAACTACCTCAATTTCACTTTATTTTTTTAAAGTAAAAATTTGACCTGTTTCAATCTGAACCATAATAACCAAAATATAAAGATTAAAGACTAGTTAGTAATTGTTCTAAACTCCCAAAACTACTAAAGTTCTTTATGTAAAATGGTGAATGGAAGGCATGAGTTTCTATTACTAAACCTTCCCTACATTCCTTTCAGACCTCTCCCCAATAAAAAAAGGGAAAAGAGGCGGAAAAACTAACATCACACGAGGGTTGTGACCATGAGTACGAGGATGGAAAACTCGGTTCCACTGTCAGATCCTTCTCTTTTTTTCAATTATTAAATGAAAATTTTTGTTGATGCTCATATTAAAAAAATACATATACATAAAAAAAAAATCACTATCTAAATAATATTATATCAAAAGTATCATGTCAAAGTTATAAATAAAAAATATTATTTGATTAAAAAAAAAAAAATCTCAGTGCAGGCAGTTCAAATGTTAAAAGATTTCCACTTCAGAATCAGAACCAGAACCTGAACCTGAACCTCTAAAGTTTTCCACAACTTTCTAACAGTTGCATTAACTGAGTACTTTGCAACTATACTAATCCAAGATCCAATATTTTTCCAAACACATCCCTTTCTTAGTTTCAAACACTCAGCTTAAGCAATAAACGACACCCACTCATCAGAAAAAAACATTCCCTTTCACATACTCCCTCTCTGACTGTCCCTCTTCCCTGTTATGGCAACTCTCTTCCTCTTCCTCCTCCTCGTCCTCCTCCTCTCCCTTCATTTCTCAAGTAAGTCTCTAACCACCCAAACAACATCGCTTTTCCTTTTCCTCGACCAAGAAAAGAAAACACAGAAGGAAATAGCATCAGTATCAGTTACTTCACTCTCAAGTTTCAGAACCTCAACTTAAATTTTGACTTTCTCTAATGATTTGGGATTTTTTTTTTTTTGTAAATAGGTTCAGAGCCGTTTATTGGAGTGAACTATGGCCAAGTAGCTGACAACTTACCGCCACCATCAGCCACCGCGAAGCTTCTACAATCCACGTTGATAGAGAAGGTTAGGCTATACGGAGCGGATCCAGCGATCATTACAGCTTTAGCCAACACCGGAATTGGAATCGTTATTGGAGCTGGGAATGGAGATATTCCAACTTTGGCCTCGGATCCTAACTCAGCTGCTCAGTGGGTTAACTCCAATGTTTTGCCTTTCTACCCTGCTAGCAACATCATTCTTATCACTGTCGGCAATGAGGTCACTTTCCAAAATCATCATTTGTCCTTTACAGTTTTCCCTTTTCTACGTCTGAAAAGATTAAAAAAGTGATTTTTTAGAAGAGAAAAAGGTTGAAAATTTCTTAAATTTCATTAAAAGTAAGATTTTTTTTTAGTTCATAAGTAAAAATTTTTGTTCTCTTTACAGGTTTTGACTACAAATGACCCGAACCTGATAAACCAGCTTCTGCCGGCGCTGCAAAATGTCCAAAATGCCCTTAACGCGGCCTCGCTCGGTGGAAAGATCAAGGTCTCAACGGTTCATTCAATGGCGGTGTTGTATCAGTCGGACCCACCATCTTCCGGGTTGTTTATCCCGAGTTATCAACCGGCATTGAACGGCTTACTTCAGTTCCAGAAAGACAATGGATCCCCTTTTGCTATTAATCCGTACCCATTTTTCGCTTATCAAAGTGACCCGATACCTGAAACGCTTGCCTTCTGCTTGTTTCAACCTAACGCGGGACGAGTTGACTCGGGAAACGGGATCAAGTACATGAACATGTTCGATGCACAGGTTAGTTATTATTTAATAACTGCTGATGGAATTTTCATTCACGTGCGAACAAAGTACTTCCCTAAAAAATTGTTATGTGAAAAAAAACTGCAATGTTTTTTCTTTTTTTGGTGGGCTGAGCTTAGTTTATTTTGGACCAAGCCCAGTTAAAAGAGATAACCGATAACGTTTATGTCAATTCTGGTTACTGGTCCACGACATTTATGTAGGATGTTGAGGGATTGGATCGCATGAATTCACTTTTTTTGTCGTCGATATGATTAACATTTTGACTTAAACCCACAATTTCTTTTTCCATTCTTTGCCTGATCAAACTGTTTTTTTTTTTTTTAGATCAGGGTGCTTTGTAGATATAAGAAAATCTAATTGATTGCAAGTTAGGTTTATCTAGTACATTTCCTTTAGGAATCAGTTCAAGAAATAACTGGTGACACCCTTAATTAGGTTGAGTTGATTAGTGACTTATAATAGCACTTGTCATTTGATGATTGTTCATTAGTTTGTTGTTTAAGTTTTGCTTTTGATGATAGGCTTCTGTCTTGCTTGTCACGATTTTGATGATTTTTTTATTGCATATGCCACTATATACGAAAGAGTTGGTAGGTTATTTGCTTCATTAACCCTTGTTCTATCACGTTTCCTGGACAGAATCTGTCTTAGAATAAACTTATCCAACTATTGAATTTGTTGCAAAGTTTGATTAAGTTCATTATCTTGTTGCAATTGGCCCAGGGCATAACCTATGAATATAGTAACTTTACAAAAATTCATGTTCCAAACTCAATGAGCGGAAGATCCTGACATTGCACATAAAAATCTGCATTCCGTCGTCATTTCTCCATTAATTGTTAAGATCTGGACCATATTATTTATGAATTTTATTACTATCAGATGCTAAAATGACAAACAATCACTGTAATGCATGTGATATCAGCATTTGTGTGAGAAAAAGCCAATTAGTGATCCCTATTAAGTACTATAATAGACTACTATTGTATCTCTTTAATTTTCTTGGCCTTTTTCATGGAATAATTGGAGGCATTAAGTGTAGTTGATGTGACTTGTGTGCTTGGTGATTGACTGGTCGTTGCAATAATTCTAGGTTAGTTCTTCTAGAATTTCGTTTATGGTTGGATGCAGATGAATACATCATAGAAGTGAACATTTTAAATTCAACTAGGTCCAGAAAAACGTAACCCTCATATACTGGGAAAAAAAATTATATTCTTACCATAATATAGTAGTTTGGCCATTAATTATGAAATTTAAATATTTACGGTTAGTCCTAAATAACTGAAACGTTGCTCTGTTTGAATTTGATCCAGCATGCTAGTTTAGCAGTTGATCCATCAGTTGGAAACTGAGTGTATGCAAATGATTTAATACGATTAGCTCTATGACTTGATTATGATGTGCAGGTCGATGCAGTGCATTCTGCCTTGAGTGCTATGGGGTTCAAGGATGTTGAGATTATGGTTGCTGAGACAGGATGGCCATATAGCGGGGACAGTAATGAAGTTGGACCTAGCATCGAGAATGCCAAAGCCTATAATGGGAATTTGATTGCACATCTGAGATCAATGGTTGGGACTCCATTGATGCCTGGAAAATCTGTGGATACATACCTCTTTGCACTTTACGATGAGGACTTGAAACCAGGTCCTGGTTCTGAACGAGCATTTGGACTTTTCAGGTCTGACCTTTCAATGATATACGATGTTGGGATTTCAAAGAGTGATCAGGTGAGTCAATTAATTTATTTATCTGAACAAAAACAAAAAAAAAAAAAGGTTATCTATAATGGGTGAAGAAACGATTCTTATTCTTGAAGGAGCTTTTTAAAAATTCTTAGTTAGACTAGATTAATTTTAAAATATATTTTAAAATTAAAATTAAATAAAAATATTTTTTATTGATAAAATTAGCTGTAAAAATGCGACATCTTGTTTTCCGTTATTTTTTTTTGCCTTTGAAAAATGATTTTCTTCCACCAAATAAAGGCCTGGGTGAAAGTGTTCGAGAAATTTCCAAACTTTTTGGATTGCATGATCCATTGTAATAGCTGCTACGAGTTTTAAGGACATACAAGAAGGCTACTGGAATTCCTGAATGGTATTATTTGTCTGGTAATTGACATTCTTCCCTGCTTTTTCATTGCTCCAGACTCCATCGTCTCCACAAAATCCAGTGACTCCACAACCAATACCAACTGCAAATTGTTGGTGTGTGACTGTGGGAAAACACTTATTTACAGCTGATTGTAATCTTGTAATCTGTATATTTATATTTGTATTTCTAGAATTAAGTATTTGTATCTCTAAAATTAGGATAGACAATCCCTCAATTATAGGATTAGTTTTTTATGAAGATTTAATTTTCTAGTTTAACCTCTAGTTAGTTGTATATAAACCTAAGATTCTTGTATAATTCTCAATAAACAGTTTTTCAATATACATTCAGTTTTCACATGGTATCAGAGCTTTAGGCTCTTCTTGAGAAGCAAAATTTTCAGCCTTCATTGTTGACTTCTATTTTAGGCCTTCATTGTCGAATCCTGTTTAAGCCTTCATTGTCGAACCCTTTTAAAGAAAGATATCACTACCACTTAATTTGAGGAAATGTCAACTGAAAAAATCACTGGAGTACTACAGATATATCAAAAACAAGGAGAGTTCGACATGGAAAAGATTGAAAAACTTATTAAAAATCCTTGAAAAGCTTACTGTGGTATGTTTTTTGGATAAGGTTTCTAGTTCAGGTAAAGCTTCCGGTTCTTATGGATTAAATGTTTCAATTAAGCCTATTACGAGTTTTTGGATCATTTACTTAGGAGCTACAGACCATATGACATTCTTCACAAAAGTTTAGTACATATAACCTGTGTCCTAGTAATAAGAAAATTGTTATTGCAGATGGTTCACTTACTATAGTGGCAAGATTAGGAGATATTCAAGTTAATCCCTCATTTGTTCTAAAAAATGTTCATGTTCCTGAATTGTCTACTAATTTGATATCTATACAAAAACTTACCAGAGATATGAATTGTAAAGTAACTTTTTATCCTTCTTATTGTGAATTTCAGGATCAGAGTTCGAAAAAGATGATTAGACTTGCTAAGGAGAAGGATGGACTATACTATTTTGAGACATCAAATAACACAAGTAATATTAAGAATAGTTTACCTTTGTCATTTCTTTCTGAAAAATCTTTTAATAAAGATAAAATCTGACTTTATCATTTTCATCTTGGACATCTTTCTTTTAGAACTTTGAGAAACATGTTTCCTTCTTTGTTCAAAGGATTAAATGTCGAAGATTTTCATTGTGATATTTGCGAACTTGCAAAGCATAGACGTGTGTCTTTTCTAATCAGTAACAAAAGAAGTTCTACTCCTTTTTACTTGATTCATAGTAACATTTGGGGTCTCTTTACAATTCTTAGTATTTCTGGTGTGAGATGATTTGTTTCATTCATAAATGATTGTACCAGAGTCTCTTGAATTTTTTTACTTAAATCCAAATTAGATGTGAATAGTATATTTTTAAGCTTTCAAAACATGATCCAAAATCAATTTGGAGTGAGAATCAAGAGATTTAGGTCTGATAATGCAAGAGACTACTTCAACCAGAGTCTATCCACATATTTCCAAAAAAAAAAGATTATCCATGAGTCATCTTGTGTTAATACTCCACAGCAGAATGGAGTGACAGAGAGAAAAAACAGCCATTTACTAGTCACAACCCGAGCTTTTCTTTTTCAAGCAAATGTACTTAAATCTTACTGGAAGGAAGCTGTTCTCACTGCCACACACATTATAAATAGGTTACCTTCAAGAGTTTTGAGATTTAAAACTCTTATGGAACTACTCTCACAATTTTATCCCAACCTCAATACCACAAACAATCTCACACTTAGGATATTTGGTTATACATCATTTGTTTATGTTCACAGTCATAACAGGGAAAAGTTGGATCCAAGAGCCATTAAGTATATTTTTGTAGGGTATTCTTCAACTCAAAAAGGATATAAGTGTTATCATCCTCCTATCAAAAAATTTTATGTGTCTACAGATGTCACTTTTGAAGAAAATAAATTATTTTTTACTCAACCTTATCTTCAGGGGAAGACTTCATTCATGGAAGATAAGGATAAAGATTTTTTTTTGCTTGATTTACCTTTTTCTTCAACATTTACACCCATTAATTCTTCTGAGTCGAAACCTGTTTCTGCTGAGCCCAAGTCAAACACTGAATTTGAGTCTAAACCCATTCCAAATACGGAAGATGTGACAAAGGATAATATTATTCTTGATTTTATGAAGGAATTACAGGTGTACTCAAGAAGAAAAGTTTCAGATCCTGAACTAGTGCCAGTCCAAGAATCTGATCCTAACTCTGGAAATGAGGTAACTACAGTTTTGACTCTGTTTCTCAAAATGAGCACGAATCTCTTAAAACTATAACTAGTGATTATGATCTGCCTATTGTCATTAGGAAAGGAAACAGAGAATGTACCAAGCATCCACTGTACCCAATCTCTAATTTTGTGTCATTTAAAAAATTTTCACCATCTCATAAAAATTTTCTTGTGAGCCTAAACACTATTTCTGTTTCAACTACATTATTCGAGGCATTATCCAGTGAGAAATGGAGGTGCCTTTTGTAGGATAAAATCGTGAGGTCAGGGGGGCCAGAGCGAACAATACCTCACAATGGTGTGAACCGTGGTAGGATGGCTGATCTAGGACGTCGGATGAGTGGATGCCCGGGTCTCGGAGCCGGCGGGTTCAAAGCTTAAGTCTCGACTCGTGACAATTGGTATCAGAGCCAAAGGCTGATATTTCTGATACTGAATTGCAATCAAGTTTAGACTATGCCTGTGGCCAAGGCATTGACTACAGTCCAATCCAACCATGAGGTGCCTGTTTCGAACCAAATACCGTAGCATCACATGCTGCTTATGCCATGAACCTTTACTACCAGACTTTTGCCAAGAATCCATGAAATTGTGACTTCTCGCAGAAGGCAACACTAATATCCCAAAATCCTAGTAAATATCTTCATTTCAGCTATATCTCAGTTCTATAAAATTTATCTTTTACATAAAAAGTTGGTCATTTTATAGTTCCCATCGTCACATCATTTTTGTCAAGCTTAGATTTGTTGGTAAGCAAATGAATAAAGTGTTCACATAAGGAAATGGACTTTTATTTAAGATTATGCTTTAATAAGGGGTTTTATCTTTAACATTTCAAAATGTTCTCCTTTTGGGTTAAACGTCCATTTGGAATATGAAGATTATGAAATTCTAATTTTGTGGTTTATGACTGTAGACATCGATTTTGTCCGGGTCTACTATTTTAATTTTAATGATAATATTATTAATAATAATAATATTTAAAAATAATTATTAATTATCTAAAAATATTTATAAAAAAAACAAAAAGTAGGGTGGATGGTGCTGCTGTCGCCCTCGACCAGTCACCTTACAACCCTCTGACCAGCCCCCTGTCTACCCACGCTCACCCGCCTACAGCCACCCGACCAGCCACCCTACAGTCTCCTTGGAGTCCTTTAAAACCCACAGCCTTTTTCATTTTAAGCCTCTCTCGAATCCCCTTCAACCTCTCTGAAAACCCATTTCCAAAAACTCTTATACCAAGAAAGTACCTCTTTCGAAAAACCTTCGAACAGATCCACGCCAAACCTCCTACCCATCAAAAAACCAAACAGCCAGACCACAAAAAAAAAAAAATAGAACCACAAAAATCAACACAAAAAATCATAAAAAAGAAACCACAGTCCTCGCCGAATCGACGAGGAACCCAGCGCCAAGTAGATACCTGCAACAAAAAAGAAAAGGTCATTAGTTTGAACTTTTCAAAAAAAAAAAAGAACAGAAAACTTTGAACCCCGATTCACGTCGATCGAGGTCGTTTGCAGTGAATAAGAGATCGAATCTGGGAAGATCTTGTTGAAAGGAGCTTCTGGAAAAATTTTGGTAATTTTTTGGCCACCGGCGACCATCGTCGATGACGACCGGTGCGGTGCTCCGACGGTCGAACGGCGAGACTGTCGAGCTCTCCCCCCAGAGCTCTCTCTCTCTCTATCTCCCTTTTTTTTCTGAAAACAGAAACCAAATGAACAAAAAAAAAATTTGGTTATATATAAAGGATTAAGAAGCAAAACGACGTCGTTTTAGGGGAAGAGGATCCGCGCGTTAACCCGGATCCGACCCGAGATTCGCGCAAACTGACCCGTCAACCCGTTTCAACCAACCTCAAATCGATCCAAAAGAACCTCAGTGAACCAGTCTGAACCGGTCTGAACCACTGGACCACCCGAACCGCTGATTGAACCGCAGAACTGGTCAGACCAGTGTTGATCGGATCGTTGACCGATCCGGTTCAGGTAAAAAAAAAATTTTTTTTTAATTTTTGAATTATTTTATATTATTATTTTTGTTATTTTAAGTATTTTTTTTATTGATGCATGATAAATTCTTAAATTTGATGGAATAAATGTTTAATTGTTTAAATAATAATAAAATTAAAAACAAATAATAGTTAAAAATATATTAAAAACGTTCAAAAAAAATATTTATTATTATTATTATTATTTTTGCCTAGATGTTGGAGGGAATAAAAATATTTTTCTAAAAAAAAAAAATAATTTCACCTAGATGTTGGAGAATTATTATAATTAAATTTTCATAAAAAAAAAAACACATAAGAAATTTTTAATTAGTTTTCAAAAATTATAAAAAATTGAACATGCTCCGAAAGTTCGCCTAGATGATGGAGATTTTTAGAGATGTTCGTGTTTTATTTAAACCTTAAACACTAATTTTTAATTTTCAAAATCTTAAGTTTTTAAAACCCCTAAAAATTCGAAACCTCATAAAATCCGAAACTCCTAAAATCCAAAACCCTCAAAAATCCAAAATCCCCAAACCTTTAAACTCTTAAATCCAAACCTCAAAATCCAAAATCCTTAAAATCCAAACTCTTAAATCAAAATCCCAAACCACAAAACCCAAACCCTAAAATCTCTAAACTCTAAAATCAAAACCCTAAACCTTTCATATCCTAAAATTCAAGCCTTAAAACCCTCTAAACCTTAAAACCAAACCTTCAAAATCTTTACTCAAGCCCTTACTCAAAACCTCTTAAAAATCCTAAGAACACGTGTGAAAATTTCATCTGAAGCAATTTGTTCCTGAATGTCGCCTAGATGATGGGGTATTTAGAAAATCTTACTTCGTTAAGTCTTTTCACACGATTTCTTAATTCGCATTAATAATAAAATTAATGAATAAAAAGTATAATAAAAAAATTGGGATCTTAAATATAAACAGTCGTACCTAAGCTCTGCCTAGATGTTGGAGAGTCGGGGTGGTCTCATTATACTTAAGAGCCCAACTATTAAATTGCATTTCATTTCTCATGACATTCATTAGTATACATACGTTAGCATCTTATTATCAATAATTGTCTACATTATTTTATCTTTAATTTACTATTTGATAATAAAATATTTATAATAAAAAGAATAATACTTTAAAAAAAATTTTGGTGATATTATAAAATAAAATAAAAATAACATTTCGAAAGAAATAATTTTTAGTACTCTGCCTAGATGTTGGAGAGTCACTAACAATTATTTTCTATAAAGATTGTTATTTCATTTTAAGGATTATTGTGTTGAATCTTAAGCAAAAAGAGTTATTTTAAATTTTACCTAGATGTTGAAGAATTTTAAGATAATTCTTTAACTTAAAGATTTTTTTAATATTTTTAAATAAAAATTTTAGCAAAATATTTTTAAAACGAAGGGAATTAATATTAAATTTCAAGTCAAAATCATTATTATCCAACACCGAAAATAGTGCGTAATTAAATGGTACCAATTTATGGACGTTGTGGGGGTGCTAATCCTTCCCCATGCGTAACTGACTCTCGGACCCAACCTGATTTTTCGTAGATCGAAATTTATTTTTTTGATAAACTTTAAACCCGTTTTTATAGTTTTATTAAAAAGATAAACTTTTGGGTGGTCAATCTCACCCTAACAAAGATTGGTGGCGACTCCTTTTATTTTTCTCGATTTTAAAACTCATTCACGTCTGACGGTCTCAAAATCGTTACAACAGCTTGGCGACTCCACTGGGGACTTATTTGAGAGTCAGGCCAAAATTTTAATTATGCGCTATTGACAATGGTTGGATTTAATTGATTTTATTTGATATTTAATTTAATTATTTTATTTTATTTTTTGAAAATATTCATGTTAATAAATAAAATAAATTATGTGTTAGTTATTACTTTATTTTGATTTTTTTTTTGTTATGATTTATTCATGTTATTTTGATTAATACATTACCTTGCACACACTTTGCATATTAACTCGCATGCATGAGCTCTATTCCCAAGCTCTATCTTTTTTAGGAGGAAGTGAAGTAACTACACTCTCGTGAGGTGATAACCTCCGCATTTGCTAGCAAAACACTTCCACTCAGATTGAACCATTTTCGTTAATAACCCATAATGGGCAAGGATCGAGAAATCTTACTAGTCTATAATAAGCGATGATGTGAGGAATAGTCTGGGAACCTTTAGACATACAAATCCTAACCCAGCATATCGTGAGCCATAGGAAGCCTGCCTAGGATAGAGCCATGCCACCTTTTTAGAAAATTACCAAAAATTAGACATTATACGTTATATTATTTTGTTGTATGGTTATTATATTATTTCTCTTACTTGTTTGTTTTGAATTCTTGAGTCATTTTATTTTATTTTATTTTATATATATTCTTTGATTGTGTGCATTATATTTGAATATGTGGTATTTATTTTAGGTCAATCATTGAAAAAAAAAGGCAAAAGAACATTTTCAAAGATTAAGGATTTTTCTTAAATTCTTTGTTTATTGGCCGAATAAAGACTAATTTTCAAGCCTTGTTTATTTCATTTTCCTTCTCAAAACAAAAAAATTCATATTTTATTGCATCTTTCGCATTTCATACATCATACATGTATCTCATCCCATGTGCATTATAATAGGATAATACGTGCATTCCATCCCATCCATATCAATAGGTAACACACGTATTTTTCATGCACATGCATCCCATGCACATGCATCTCATGCACTTCTTGATAAGTAGTGCATGCATTCTATCTCGTTACGTATCTTAAGGTAGTGTTTACCTTATTAAGCCAGCGAAACATATGCATTGCATTTCATACATACATATCTCATACATACAGTAGGTCCGTGCATTTCATACAAGTATGTTGTATTAATCATAAGAATACATCTCACCATTCATGTAAATATGTCATTGCATTTCAGGCATATAGATTCATGAATAATAAGGTCGTATGAAACGTACATTGCATTTCATATCCCACCATTCTTGCAACATAACATTACATTTTTTTGCATACGCATTCATGGTTGACGAAAATTTTTATTTGGGTCTTTGTACATATAAAAATCCATTGTCATAAGTATATATGCATTTCGTGACATTCTCATATTCATGTATTCATAAACATACTTTGTGTGTCTTTGTTTTTGTGATATTCATTCAATAAGGGTAATAGTCTAGAATTTTTAGTCTAAGTTCTGGAATAAAATGTCTGTCTTAGTGGGATTCAGAGTGACGAAAATGGGAGATCAATTGGAAGCAAGGATTAGTACTTTGGAGTTGAATCAAGAGGAATTATGGCTTGAGCTTCGAGAGATGAAACAACAAATGGCTCAATTGATAGAAATGGTTAGAGGTAGTGATGAAGTTGAGTTTGTTCCTCCTCAAAGGCCGTTGTCACTTTCGTCAAGTCAAGGTCAATTGGCTTCCATTAATTCCAATACTTTGCCAGAGTATGCTAAAGTATTGGGTGATTTGAACAGTGATCAAAGTTTGGGCGAACTCAAGAGAAGAATGGGTGAACTAGCCATGCAAATGACTGAGTTTAAGAGTTTGATTTCTAATAAGGAGTCACCTGGTTTCAAACAACCCTCACTAACTATCTCAAGTCCTAACCCATACCTAAATCCTTCTTATGACTACTTCCAACCACCTTCTCAAGCATCTAGAATTAAGCCCCCAAGTGTCATGCAACCTTCAAAATTTTCACACTTGAATTCACGCCCCCCTCACATTTCACAATCGCTTGTTCATTATGCTATCCAATCACCACTTTATCAGCCCACTCTTCAACCTAGAGTTTTTTAATTCACCTCAAGATAACTATATCACCTTTTCATCAAAGTAAACCAACCATAGGACAGAAAAACTCTGGTAACACCAAAGGAAAAGCCCTTATTGATCTAATACCCATGTCCTACACAGAGTTATACCCGATGCTCCTAGAGAACTACCTCATTACCCCTATCCCTGCTGAATCTCGTAAACTACCTTTTCCTAAATGGTATAACCCTAATGCCCAATGTGAATACCATTTTGGTGTTGTGGGCCATTCTCTGGAAGATTGCACAGCTTTGAAACATAAGGTGCAGGGATTGATGAAAGTCGGATATTTAAGTTTTGATGCCAAGATAAAGCTAGTTATTCACAAGAACCCTTCTTTGATCTATGTCGAAATGGTAGGTAGTGCTGCAGGCAATAGTAAAGTTGATCAAGATAATGAATAAAAAGCTTTTTAAGTAAAAAGTTATCTTCTCTAGTAATTATAGTTGACTATTTTTTAGGTGAGACAAAGGGAAGTGAGAGCAGGTCTGGCACTTTTTGGCCCAGCCCTAGAATGATTTATGATGTGTAAACTTGATACTTTTGAAATGAATGAAAACTTCTTTTGGCCTGAATTTTTATGAATTGATGCCTCTGTCCACCTTTAATAATTAGAGCCAATGAAAAAGAGTGACAGTTGTGAATATACTTCCATCGAATTTTCGAAGAGGAAAAAATGTCTTTAGATAACCCAGCCAGAATATATGATGGAACTCGAGTTCCCCTCTTCTTAATAGTAACAAAATTAACTTGCATATCATGCATCATTTGCTTGAATTCATTGCTTTTCATGCTAGCTAAGGATAAAGAATGATAATTGTAAATATACTTTTGTCAAACCTTCGAAGTAATTTTTTTAATTTATATAATAGAATTCATGCCATGCATTTTTGACTTCTGATAATTAATAAAAGGTTCAAGGATAGCTATTCTAGGAAACGAGGTCAGTTGAGTCTACACACTTATAGCACTCGAGCCAGTACCATAATCATGGAAAATGAAGGTGCCAGTCGAATGGACAGAGTAAAAAAGACCCAAGGAGAGATCAATGAAACAGTTACGGGGATGCAACAAAACATGAACAAACAACTGGTAGAATTAAAACAGATGATAGTGGAATTGAAAAAAGAAAAAAGAGTTATTGAGATGCACAAGACAAGAGAAGAAACAGCTGTCGAGACACCATTGTATCTATCTGGGTTCACATATGTTCAAGATCCTCATGTGTTACAAGCACCTCCAACAACTGATCAACCTTATATTGGCCATTTTGCCAAGTTACCATCAGTTCAGACAAATGTCAATCTTGGGTATACTCCTCACGACTTCACTACTGTGCCTAATGTGGATGATCATAAAGAATTGAAAAAATTGAAAAGGGTGCCAGATCCATCAAAAGATATAGTGATGAAAGATAAGTATGATTTGTTGAAAGGGAGACTGAAAGCAATTGAAAGCCATGATGTGTACGAGAATGTTGGCGCCAGTGAACTTAGTCTAGTACTTGATCTTGTTATTCCATCAAAATTCAAAGCCTCAAGTTTTGAGAAGTACAATGGAACGAAATACCCTTTAATACACATTACCATGTACTATCGAAAGATGATAGGTTACACTCATGATGATAAATTATTGATCCATTACTTTCAAGATAGTCTCACTGGACCTACAGCAAGATGGTATGTTCAGTTAGACCAAAGTAAGATTTACTCTTGGAATGAATTAGCTAAGGCCTTTCTAGCACAATACAAGCATGTTGAAGATATGGTGCCAAATTGGTTGTCCTTACAGAACATGAAGAAAAGATCAACTGAAATATTCAAAGAATATGCACATAGATGGAGAGACATAACAGTTCAAGTACAACCACCCTTGTCAGAGAAAAAAATTACTGTTTTATTTGTCAATTCTTTGGACACTCCCTATTATGAAAGAATGATTGGGAATCTTTTCAAAAAAATTTTGGACATGGTGATTTCTGGTGAAATTATAGAAAATACAATTAAAAGTGGCAGGATTAAGTTAAAAGATGCGACAGATGTTGAAGAAGAAAATACATCAGAACAGAATAAAACAAAGGTACAAGCAGTCACAATAGATGGGCATCTACCTAATAGCTTTATCCCGTATAATCTTTATCTTGCTTATCAACCCCATCACCCTGCCATAAACCATATCTCTCAAAACTCATATCTTTACCAACCAAGCCAGCATTTGAGCTTTCTAGTAAACTCTCATCCTCAAGTGGTCATTTATGATCTTGTTCCTACATTTGAATCCATCACCCGACCAACAAAGAATCGAAAGAAACTAAAGAATGATCAAGAGAAATTACCCATCCTTATTTCCCACTTTTTGCCTTTGCTAATAGAAGGTCGATATCTTACTCCTGTGCTTCTGAAAACAATACCAAATCCTTCAGCAAGGAGTTACAATCCCAATGATAAGTGTGATTACCATATGGGGGTAATTGGTCACTCAACTGAAAAATACAGACAGTTGAAAGAAAAGATTAAAAATCTTATCAAGAATGGTATTCTGACTCCGGAGGTAATAGAACAATGGAAGTTGTTGACTCCATTCAATTGTCAAATGTGAGAAGTTAAGATGAAGAGGGAGGTGTCAAGTTTTGAAAATCAGGATAGGATGATTTTATTTTTACTATGTATGTAGGACATGTGCATTATATCTCTATGAGTTATTTAACTTATTTTGGAAGAATTGAATACTTTAGATTTTTTTCATGAAATTTTCTCTTTATGCATTTGTTTGGATAAAAGTCCCACATAACTTTCAAAAAAAAAAAAAAGAGAAAAAGAAGTTTTATTTTGCAATAAAGATGAAAGGATTCTTAAAAGAAATGGTGATGACTATTAGAAAAAAGCTCATCAAATACCTTCACACCTTTTCAAATACTTTCATGTCCCTAATCACTTAAATGATTAGACTCATCAACCATAACCTTTCAGGGAATGTAAGTTTGAGTTCAAACCTTAAAGGGTCGATAATCTTTTCCTGGGCAAAGAACAAAAGAGATTAATTTTGAAAGTTTGTTTTGAATTTCAAAAATCAGATATTTTTTCAAATTTTCCAATTGATAATTCAATATGTGTCAAAATTTTGTTATGACCATAGATTCAAAAACACTTAAGCCTTTTTCTTAAATAACCTTTGTTCCATGTCTTAAGGCACTTTGAGAAAAAAAAAAAAGAATCTCTTTCTGCCTAAGATAATTTATTTTATACCTTTATACCTTTTCTCTTTCTTTCACCAAGAAAATGCCAAAAAATTTTAGAGCCCAAAAAGCCTTTTGAACTATGTGATCGATCCTATGCGACTTGGTCGTCGTTGGAACCTTAAGTAAAAAAAATGGGGCATAAAAAAAACAAAAAACAAAAAAAATAAAACAAGCAAAAAAAAAAAAACAAACAAAATAGACATATTTAATGATTTGCTCTTCTAGCCAAGTGATCATGTTTGAAATGATGAATGGCCATCTTTTTTTATCTTTCTCATACATAAAAATTATCCATTTGCTACCCATTTGAGCCTATTAAATTTTTTGTTCCAAAATAAACCCTAGCCAAGGATCATTTTCTACATTAGGGGGCAAAATTAGGATACATTCAAGATTAACTTCAAGAAAAGTATCCAATATTGAAAGCGTCTAACATGCCCTTCAGAGGTGAAAGTCTGGGGTAAAAAGTGAACAAGACTTTAATTGAAATTTCAAGATTTAAGAAAGTGAACAGCCATAGATGAAGTTAAGTATTTCTAAGGTAAAACAAAAAAACCTTAGAGATAAGAATCTGAAGCTTCACTTAGAATTCAAAAAATAAATAAATAAATAAAAGAGAAAATATGTACCTTAAAAATGAGAATTCCAGGCAAAAAAAAAAAGGGTGAGTAAAGTTGATGAAATTAAAGCCAAATGTTTAAAAAAAAAAAGGCAAAAGAAGAAAGTCAGAGAGTGCTTATCAGGATCATTGGCCTAATCACCCTGAATAACATATTTTGAGCCTATTTATCCATTCATTCAGAACCCTTAACCTCGACCTACATTACACACCCTGAAAAGCTCATTTTGATCAAATGTGAATACTTGGATTGAAGAGCAATATCCTTGAATTTGTATATACTTGTTGAATTCTTCATTGATAAAAAAAATATATATAGCTCTAAGGTGAAAACACCAAAAGAGCAGTTTAGAGCTAAAGTCATTTTTGAGGCCTCATAATGAATTTCATAGTTCCAAGGTTCTATCCGAAATAAAAGGTCTCGATACAAAGCCTCTTGAAGGACCAGTACCCATTAAAGACCTTTCCTAAAAAAAAAAAAAAAGCCAACCTTATCTTCTTCTCAAATCTTGTTTGAAAAGTAATGGCTAGTTTTGACTCACATTGAAGTATCACGTTTTCAATAAAAAAAAGTGTCTTAAAAATTATCTCTTTTTGTGAGCCCAAGATTAATCTTTGCAACCCTTGTCAAGCTTTTTCATGAGATATACCCACTAGTAAAAGGAATTGAATTGTCAATTACCCTCTCATCTATAAGCTTTCCAAATAGTGATCACCAACTTTCAAGAGATTCAGAAGTCTTGAATTCTAAATTTTTCATTAATTATGAAAATACTTTATGTGGAGCAATTTTTGATTACTTTTGAAAATTTTAAAGATTATTGAAGCATTTTGTACATAATACTGAGATCATTTTTTGGGTGAAAATAAAATAATGAAAATTTTCAAAAAAAAAAGAGGGCAAAAAGAGTCTTTGCATTTGTTTCGCTTCCATCTGCATCACAAGAAAGACATTCATATTTGCATCACTTGCATTGGCATTTGTATAAGACATTTGCATTCACACCATAAGAAGAATTTACATTTGCATCATGGCATCTGTATTTTAAGAAAAGGTATTTGTAGGGGCATGTACATGAAAAAGACATTGTCATTTACATTGTGAAAAAGTCAAATGTATCAAGCATTTGCATTCTTACGTTGGCATTGACATTTGCATCGACATTTCCATTAGCATCATTTGATGAGAATAGTTATTTGTATCATGTTTGCATTTATCAACTTTGTAAGTATTAAAAAAAAATAGGCATATTTTTAAAGTTTTAAAGTCTCTGTTTAAGAAGAACTATTTTCAATCAAGATTTCAAAACCCTATTTAAGAGGAATCAATTTCAATCAAGATTTCAAAGCCTCTGTTTAGAGGGAACCTTCTTCAGAAAAAGACCTTTAGAGTATCAAAAATCTCTTATCAGGCAAAAGCCATATTTAAAAAGATTTTCAAGTTTTTAAAGTTTCATTGCCTCTGATTATGATGAGCATTCAAAGATTTTGAGATTTGTAAGACCTCCGGGCATAATTTCTAAAAGCCTCTGTGCATGACTTTCAAGATTAAAAGATTTTCAAATTTTAAAGTTTCATTGCCTCTGATTATGAGGAGCATTCAAAGATTTTAAGATTTGTAAGACCTCTGGGCATAATCTCTAAGACCTCCGGGCATGATTTCTAAGACCTCCGGGCATAATTTTGATTCGTAGTGTTATCCCAATCGATTCTTTATTTTTGACTTGCGGTGTTATCCCAGTCAATTCTGTAAGACCTTCGAACATGATTTTATAAGACCTCCGGGCATGATTTGTAAAATCTTAGGCCATAAATTCGATTCGCGATATTATCCCGATCGATTCTTTATCTTTTGACTTATAGTGTTATCCAGTCAATTCTGTAAGACCTCCGGACAATTCTGTAAGACCTTCGAGCATAATTTCGATTCACGGTATTGTCTCGATCGATTCTTTATTTTTTACTTGATGTGTTATCTCAATCAATTCTGTAAGACCTTCGGGTAATTCTGTAAGACCTCCGGACATGATTCTGTAAGACCTCCGGGCATAATTTTGATTCGCGGTGTTATCCCGATCGATTCTTTATCTTTCGACTTACGATGTTATCCCAGTCAATTCTGTAAGACCTTCGGGCATGATTTCTAAGACCTCCGGGCATAATTTTGATTCGCGGTGTTATCCCGATCGATTCTTTATCTTTCGACTTGCGGTGCTATCCCAGTCAATTCTGTAAGACCTTCGGGCATGATTCTGTAAGATTTTCGGGCATGATTTCTAAGACCTCCGGGCATAATTTTGATTCGCAGTGTTATTCCAATCGATTCTTTATCTTTCGACTTGCGGTGTTATCCCAGTCAATTCTGTAAGATCTCCAGGCATAAATTCGATTCGCGGTGTTGTCCCAATCGATTCTTTATTTTTGACTTGCAGTGTTATCCCAGTCAATTCTGTAAGACCTCCGGGCATGATTTGTAAGACCTTAAGACATAAATTTAATTCGCGGTGTTATCCCAATCGATTTTTTATCTTTTGACTTATAGTGTTATCCAGTCAATTCTGTAAGACCTTTAGGTAATTTTGTAAGACCTCTGGGCATAATTTTGATTCGCGGTATTGTCTTGATCGATTCTTTATTTCTAACTTACGATGTTATCCCAGTCAATTCTATAAGACCTCCGGGCATGATTTCTAGGACCTCCGGGTAATTCTGTGAGACCTCTGAGTATGATTCTGTAAGACCTCCGAACATGATTTCTAAGACTTTCGGGCATAATTTCGATTCACGGTGTTATCCCGATCGATTTTTTATCTTTCGACTTGCGGTGTTATCCCAGTCAATTCTGTAAGATCTCCGGGCATGATTCTGTAAAATCTTCGGGTATAAATTCGATTCGCGATGTTGTCCCAATCGATTCTTTATTTTTGACTTGCGGTGTTATCCCAGTCAATTCTGTAAGACCTCCGGATAATTCTATAAGACCTCAGGGCATGATTCTGTAAGACCTTCGAGCATGATTTCTAAGACCTCTGGGCATGATTTTTAAGACCTCCGAGCATAAATTTGATTTACGATGTTATCCCGATCGATTCTTTATCTTTTAACTTGTGGTGTTATCTCAATCAATTCTGTAAGACCTTCGAGCATGATGTCTAAGATCTCCAAGCATAAATTCGATTCGCGATGTTATCCCGATCGATTCTTTATTTTTTAACTTGCAGTTTATCCCAATCAATTCTGCAAGACTTCCGGGCATGATTTGTAAGACCTTCAAGCATAAATTTGATTCGCGATGTTATCTCGATCGATTCTTTATTTTTTAACTTACGGTTTATCCCAATCGATTCTGTAAGACCTCCGGACATGATTTGTAAGACCTCTGGGAATAAATTCAATTTGTGATATTATATCAATTGATTCATTATTTTTCGACTTCCGATGTCATCCCAATCTTTTTGTATTTAAAAAAAAAATTACGATTTACTTTCGGACAAAATCGTTGTCTTTATCTTTGCCCTAATCTTGATTCTCAGTAATGTGCAAGAAGGACAGCTGTAGACACCGATTTTTTTCGGGTCTACTATTTTAATTTTAATGATAATATTATTAATAATAATAATATTTAAAAATAATTATTAATTATATAAAAATATAAAAACAAAAAATAATAAAAAGAGAAAAAAAAGTAGGGTCGGGGTCATTTTCAGTAAAGAGGAGATCGAATCTGGGAAGATCTCGTTGAAAGAAGCTTCTGGAAAAATTTTGGTAATTTTCTGGCCACTAGCGACCACCGTTGACGGCGATCGGTGCGGTGCTCTGGCGGCCGGACGACGAGACTGCCGGAGCTCTCCCCTAGAGCTCTCTCTCTCTATTTCCCTTTTTTTTTTTTGAAAATAGAAACCAAATGAGCAAAAAAAAAATTTTTTTGGTTATATATAAAGGATTAAGAAGCAAAACGACGTCGTTTTATGGGAGGAGGATCCGCGCGTTGACCGGGATTCGACCCGAGATCCGCACAAATCGACCCGCCAACCTGCTTCAACCAACCTCAAATCGGTCCAGAAGAACCACCAGTGAATCGGTCTGAACCGATCCGAACCACTGGACCGCCCGAACCGCAGAACCAGTCAGACCGGTCCAGACCAACGTTGATCGGACCGTTGACCGGTCTGATTCAGGTAAAAAAAAAAATTTTTTTTGAATTTTTTTATATTATTATTTTTGTTATTTTAAGTATTTTTTTTATTGATGCATAATAAATTCTTAAATTTGATGGAATAAATGTTTAATTGTTTAAATAATAATAAAATTAAAAATAAATAATAGTTAAAAATATATTAAAAACGTTCAAAAAAATATTTATTATTATTATTATTTTTCTTGCCTAGATGTTGGAGGGAATAAAAATATTTTTCTAAAAAAAAAAATAATTTCACCTAGATGTTGGGAAATTATTATGAATAAATTTTCATAAAAAAAAACACATAAGAAATTTTTAATTAGTTTTCAAAAATTATAAAAAATTAAATATGCTCCGAAAGTTCGCCTAGATGATGAAAATTTTTAGAGATGTTCGCGTTTTATTTAAACCTTAAACACTAATTTTTAATTTTCAAAATCTTAAGTTTTTAAAACCCCTAAAAATCCAAAACCCCATAAAATCAAAAACTCCTAAAATCCAAAACCCTCAAAAATCCAAAATCCCCAAACCTTTAAACTCTTAAATCCAAACCTCAAAATCCAAAATCCTTAAAATCCAAACTCTTAAATCAAAACCCCAAACCACAAAACCCAAACCCTAAAATCTCTAAACTCTAAAATCAAAACCCTAAACCTTCCATATCCTAAAATTCAAGCCTTAAAACCCTCTAAATCTTAAAACCAAACCTTCAAAATATCTACTCAAGCCCTTACTCAAAACCTCTTAAAAATCTTAAGAACACGTGTGAAAATTTCATCTGAAGCAATTTGTTCCCGAATGTCGCCTAGATGATGGGGTATTTAGAAAATCTTACTTCATTAAGTCTTTTCACACGATTTCTTAATTCGCATTAATAATAAAATTAATGAATAAAAAGTATTATAAAAAAATTAAGATCTTAAATATAAACAGTCGCACTTAAGCTCTGCCTAAATGTTGGAGAGTCGGGGTGGTCTCATTATACTTAAGAGCCCAACTATTAAATTGCATTTCATTTCTCATGACATTCATTAGTATACATACATTAGCATCTTATTATCAATAATTGTCTACATTATTTTATCTTTAATTTACTGTTTGATAATAAAATATTTATAATAAAAAGAATAATACTTTTAAAAAAAAATTTTGTGATATTATAAAATAAAATAAAAATAACATTCCGAAAGAAATAATTCTTAGTACTCTACCTAGATGTTGGAGAGTCACTAACAATTATTTTCTATAAAGATTGTTATTTCATTTTAAGGATTATTGTGTTGAATCTTAAGCGAAAAAAATTATTTTAAATTATACCTAGATATTGGAGAATTTTAAGATAATTCTTTAACTTAAAGATTTTTTTAATATTTTTAAATAAAAATTTTAGCAAAATATTTTTAAAACGAAGGGAATTAATATTAAATTTTAAGTCAAAATCATTATTATTCAACACCGAAAATAGCGCGTAATTAAATAATATTAATTTATGGACGTTGTGGGGGTGCTAATCTTTTCTCACGCGTAACCGACTCCCGGATCCAACCTGATTTTTCGTAAATCGAAATTTATCTTTTTGATAAACTTTAAATCCGTTTTTATAGTTTTATTAAAAAGATAAACTTTTGGGTGATCAATCACACCCTAACAAAGATTAGTGGTAACTTCTTTTATTTTTTTCAATTTTAAAACTCATTCACGTCTAACGATCCCAAAATCGTTACGACAATGACTGCCTTATCTTTCAGAATAAGATCCAATACTCCTTATCTTAGTATCCATGCCTTCCTCTCAGGCAAGCATCTCTGCCTTATCTTTAAGAACAAGATCCAATACTCCTCCTTACCTTAGTATCCATGCCTTCCTCTCAGACAAGCATCTCTTGTTTTAGTGTTTGTTTTTTTTTTTTTTTTTCTCTGAATGAAAATTTTCTTTTGATGGCAGGTTACAATAATTGCATCTACCCTGGTGGGAGCACCTGAAAAGACAGATGAATGTGATTTGAAATTGAACCAAGAAAATGAATAGTTAAATAAAGGTGGTGGGGACATATTTACCTTGTGGGTCTTATTTCATAGTTTTAACTGTAAAGTTCTTCTCCTTTGATCTGGATCAGTCCAGATTTTTTTCTTTCTTATATTATTTGATCTAATAAAATAAAGGGTGGAAAAAATTGTGTTGCTAAAACTTTAGTGGTTAAAAATGGTGTCATCCTTAAATGTCTGTGTATCAGGTTTTCTTTCTATGCATCCAATCATATATAAAAGTGTATTATTTATAGTCAATGATTTTGGCATTATCTATGCCCAAATTGTAGATTCATGTCAAGCTTCAGCTGATTTTCTTTACTTGTGTTGTTCAGAATTTTCACTGATTAACGTATTATTATGGAGGTATGAGCATTGGTCAAAACCATTGTCTGCAAATGCATGATGGCTCATTAATTTTGTCTATCTTCAGTGTAATGTAGCGTTTGCATATGGAGATACGTCTTGTAAAAATGGGGTTCCAAATCCCAAGATTACAGAAGTTGATCTTGCGTAGGATTCTGGATTCTGTCTTTTGGTCTAAACTGAATTGAAGATGTCCTGAAAAAAATTCTCAAGACTGAGACAATGTACCACGATCGTACCGTTGAAAGCAACCAGGCTTAAGAACTGTTGATGGTCCAGGAAACCCAAATAATTGAAGTTAGAGGGAGGTGGCAAATTCTAATGGAAAGGCCCATAGTTTGGCTGTCCAAACAAATGCTCTGGATAACTTTGGGTGATTTTGATTTCTTTTGTACCCTTATTCAATCTCCGTCTATATATTTATGACAACATATCCGCTGGTCATCATCTGGTTTGAATCTCATCCGTTATCTTTTTTTGTTTTTGTTTTCTGGAGATGAGTTGGTGCTTTTTGCAACTATTTATGTTGTAATTGTAACTTTTAAGTTTATAATGTTCTGCCGAACATTTTTCTTTAATGAATTAATATGTGAGTGAGTATACTGTTTTTCTTACATTCACGTTGCTTATTTATTTGGATGTCCTTGAAACAAGGACTCAGGTAATAAAATGTGAAACGTGAAACGTACTAGGAACTTCGTTAATACTAGGCTAAAATTATTGAGTCCATGCAAAAGGAACAGTTGATTGGTACGCTGGTAGTATTGAGGCTGAAACTGCCTTCTCCAGCTATGGTAACATTATGACAATGCTTAAGCACAGGACTTTACCTTTTTTGGATTCAGTCGACTCTCACACGGTTGGGGTACACTCGTTTATGACAATGATGTCCTTCCTAGCTCTGGCCCATTTCTATCATTCGATGTGTTTTGTAAAGTGTTATTAAAATCAGCATGTGAATGATAAGTGCTCTAGGGATTTCTTTTTTAGATTTAGGAGAATGGGATACTTGAATTCGATTATTTGAACGATAATAACATACATCAATCATTCACTCAAATGATGGAGAGAATTTCTTGCGTTCGATAAACCGGAAGGTATGATTTGTAGGTGATGAAAGTGGGCGTGGATCTGAGACATGGTTCATGGGCCTGTCCAAACATGTGCTCCTCCAAATCAACATCAAGTCTCGAGTTTGCTGAATTTGTTTGTATTTGAACATTTGGGAATGGGCTGGAATTTGACGTTAACAATCACAAGTCTGGTCCAATGGGAGATCTCTTTTCAAAAGCGGGGGGAAGCTGCCGCAACGCAATCCTTCGTTGTTGGCTCAAGTTCTGCACAGGTGATTTACCACATCTTCTATTCCTATACGCACACGGCCGATTCAAATAAACCAAAGCCAGGTACGAAAAAGCGACACTGGTTTCGTCCTCATATAGAGTTGGTGGATTGCTTGCTGCTCCATTTGAGGTTATGGTGTGGTTATAAATTCAAGTCAAGGTAGTGCCACCGCTTGATTTAGGCAAAAGCATATTTTATTTTATCTGAGGCATGTCAGCTTTAGGTAGGTTAAAATCAGAACAATAAATAAATGTCGACCTTTTTTTTTTTTTTTTAAGTTACTTGATATTCAGTCAACCAGTCCTAATATTGGAATTACGAAACAAAACCATCATACCAACTCCTAAATTTAAAATCGAAAAACATTTTGATCCAACAATTTATCCCTTGATCGAATTAGCTACCTCAATTTCACTTTATTTTTTTAAGTAAAAATTTGACCTGTTTCAATCTGAACCATAATAACCAAAATATAAAGATTAAAGACTAGTTAGTAATTGTTCTAAACTCCCAAAACTACTAAAGTTCTTTACGTAAAATGGTGAATGGAAGGCATGAGTTTCTATTACTAAACCTTCCCTACATTCCTTTCAGACGTCTCCCCAATAAAAAAAGGGAAAAGAGACGGAAAAACTAACATCACACGAGGGGTGTGACCATGAGTACGAGGATGGAAAACTCGGTTCCACCGTCAGATCCTTCTCTTTTTTTCAATTATTAAATGAAAAATTTTGTTGATGCTCATATTAAAAAAATACATATACATAAAAAAAATTACTATCTAAATAATATTATATCAAAAGTATCATGTCAAAGTTATAAATAAAAAATATTATTTGATAAAAAAAAAAAAATCTCAGTGCAGGCAGTTCAAATGTTAAAAGATTTCCACTTCAGAATCAGAACCAGAACCAGAACCTGAACCTCTAAAGTTTTCCACAACTTTTTAACAGTTGCATTAACTGAGTACTTTGCAACTATACTAATCCAAGATCCAATATTTTTCCAAACACATCCCTTTCTTAGTTTCAAACACTCAGCTTAAGCAATAAACGACACCCACTCATCAGAAAAAAACATTCCCTTTCACATACTCCCTCTCTGACTGTCCCTCTTCCCTGTTATGGCAACTCTCTTCCTCTTCCTCCTCCTCGTCCTCCTCTCCCTTCATTTCTCAAGTAAGTCTCTAACCACCCAAACAACATCGCTTTTCCTTTTCCTCGACCAAGAAAAGAAAACACAGAAGGAAATAGCATCAGTATCAGTTACTTCACTCTCAAGTTTCAGAACCTCAACTTAAATTTTGACTTTCTCTAATGATTCGGGTTTTTTTTTTTGTAAATAGGTTCAGAGCCGTTTATTGGAGTGAACTATGGCCAAGTAGCTGACAACTTACCGCCACCATCAGCCACCGCGAAGCTTCTACAATCCACGTTGATAGAGAAGGTTAGGCTATACGGAGCGGATCCAGCGATCATTACAGCTTTAGCCAACACCGGAATTGGAATCGTTATTGGAGCTGGGAATGGAGATATTCCAACTTTGGCCTCGGATCCTAACTCAGCTGCTCAGTGGGTTAACTCCAATGTTTTGCCTTTCTACCCTGCTAGCAACATCATTCTTATCACTGTCGGCAATGAGGTCACTTTCCAAAATCATCATTTGTCCTTTACAGTTTTCCCTTTTTTACGTCTGAAAAGATTAAAAAATGATTTTTTAGAAGAGAAAAAGGTTGAAAATTTCTTAAATTTCATTAAAAGTAAGATTTTGTTTTAGTTCATAAGTAAAAATTTTTGTTCTCTTTACAGGTTTTGACTACAAATGACCCGAACCTGATAAACCAGCTTCTGCCGGCGCTGCAAAATGTCCAAAATGCCCTTAACGCGGCCTCGCTCGGTGGAAAGATCAAGGTCTCAACGGTTCATTCAATGGCGGTGTTGTATCAGTCGGACCCACCATCTTCCGGGTTGTTTATCCCGAGTTATCAACCGGCATTGAACGGCTTACTTCAGTTCCAGAAAGACAATGGATCCCCTTTTGCTATTAATCCGTACCCATTTTTCGCTTATCAAAGTGACCCGAGACCTGAAACGCTTGCCTTCTGCTTGTTTCAACCTAACGCGGGACGAGTTGACTCGGGAAACGGGATCAAGTACATGAACATGTTCGATGCACAGGTTAGTTATTATTTAATAACTGCTGATGGAATTTTCATTCACGTGCGAACAAAGTACTTCCCTAAAAAATTGTTATGTGAAAAAAAACTGCAATGTTTTTTTTTTTGGTGGGCTAAGCTTAGTTTATTTTGGACCAAGCCCAGTTAAAAGAGATAACAGATAACGTTTATGTCAATTCTGGTTACTGGTCCACGACATTTATGTAGGATGTTGAGGGATTGGATCGCATGAATTCACTTTTTTTGTCGTCGATATGATTAACATTTTGACTTAAACCCACAATTTCTTTTTCCTTTCTTTGCCTGATCAAACTCTTTTTTTTTTTTTTTTAGATCAGGGTGCTTTGTAGATATAGGAAAATCTAATTGATTGCAAGTTAGGTTTATCTAGTACATTTCCTTTAGGAATCAGTTCAAGAAATAACTGGTGACACCCTTAATTAGGTTGAGTTGATTAGTGACTTATAATAGCACTTGTCATTTGATGATTGTTCATTAGTTTGTTGTTTAAGTTTTGCTTTTGATGATAGGCTTCTGTCTTGCTTGTCACGATTTTGATGATGTTTTTATTGCATATGCCACTATATACGAAAGAGTTGGTAGGTTATTTGCTTCATTAACCCTTGTTCTATCACGTTTCCTGGACAGAATCTATGTCTTAGAATAAACTTATCCAACTATTGAATTTGTTGCAAAGTTTGATTAAGTTCATTATCTTGTTGCAATTGGCCCAGGGCATAACCTATGAATATAGTAACTTTACAAAAATTCATGTTCCAAACTCAATGAGTGGAAGATCCTGACATTGCACATAAAAATCTGCATTCTGTCGTCATTTCTCCATTAACTGTGAAGATCTGGACCATATTATTTATGAATTTTATTACTATCAGATGCTAAAATGACAAAAAATCACTGTAATGCATGTGATATCAGCATTTGTGTGAGAAAAAGCCAATTAGTGATCCCTATTAAGTACTATAATAGACTACTATTGTATCTCTTTAATTTTCTTGGCCTTTTTCATGGAATAATTGGAGGCACTAAGTGTAGTTGATGTGACTTGTGTGCTTGGTGATTGGCTGGTTGTTGCAATAATTCTAGGTTAGTTCTTCTAGAATTTCGTTTATGGTTGGATGCAGATGAATGCATCATAGAAGTGAACATTTTAAATTCAACTAGGTCCAGAAAAACGTAACCCTCATATACTGGGAAAAAAAATTATATTCTTACCATAATATAGTAGTTTGGCCATTAATTATGAAATTTAAATATTTACGGTTAGTCCTAAATAACTGAAACGTTGCTCTGTTTGAATTTGATCCAGCATGCTAGTTTAGCAGTTGATCCATCAGTTGGAAACTGAGTGTATGCAAATGATTTAATACGATTAGCTCTATGACTTGATTATGATGTGCAGGTCGATGCAGTGCAATCTGCCTTGAGTGCTATGGGGTTCAAGGATGTTGAGATTATGGTTGCTGAGACAGGATGGCCATATAGCGGGGACAGTAATGAAGTTGGACCTAGCATCGAGAATGCCAAAGCCTATAATGGGAATTTGATTGCTCATCTGAGATCAATGGTTGGGACTCCATTGATGCCTGGAAAATCTGTGGATACATACCTCTTTGCACTTTACGATGAGGACTTGAAACCAGGTCCTGGTTCTGAACGAGCATTTGGACTTTTCAGGTCTGACCTTTCAATAATATACGATGTTGGGATTTCAAAGAGTGATCAGGTGAGTCAATTAATTTATTTATCTGAACAACAAAAAAAAAAAAAAAGGAAAAACCCTTATCTATAATGGGTGAAGAAACGATTCTTAGTTGAAGGAGCTTTTTAAAAATTCTTAGTCAGACTAGATTAATTTTAAAATATATTTTACAATTAAAATTAAATAAAAATAATTTTTATTGATAAAATTAGTTGTAAAAATGCAACATCTTGTTATCCGTTATTTTTTCTGCCTTTGAAAAATGATTTTCTTCCACCAAATAAAGGCCTGGGTGAAAGTGTTCCGAGAAATTTCCAAACTTTTTGAATTGCATGATCCATTGTAATAGCTGCTACGAGTTTTAAGGACATACAAGAAGGCTACTGGAATTCCTGAATGGTATTATTTGTCTGGTAATTGACATTCTTCCCTGCTTTTTCATTGCTCCAGACTCCATCGTCTCCACAAAATCCAGTGGCTCCACAACCAATACCAACTGCAAATTGTTGGTGTGTGCCAAAGGCTGGTATTTCTGATACTGAATTGCAATCAAGTCTAGACTATGCCTGTGGCCAAGGTATTGACTGCAGTCCAATCCAACCAGGAGGTGCCTGTTTGGAACCAAATACCGTAGCATCACATGCTGCTTATGCCATGAACCTTTACTACCAGACTTCTGCCAAGAATCCATGGAATTGTGACTTCTCGCAGACGGCAACACTAACATCCCAAAATCCTAGTAAATATCTTTATTCCAGCTATATCTCAGTTCTATAAAATTTAACTTTTACATCAAAAGTTGGTCATTTTATAGTTCCCATAGTCACATCATGTTTCTCAAGCTTAGATTTGTTGGTAAGCAAATGAATAAAGTGTTCACACAAGGAAATGGACTTTTATTTAAGATTATGCTTTAATAAGGGGTTTTATCTTTAACATTTCAAAATGTTCTCCTTTTGGGTTAAGCGTCCATTTGGAATATGAAGATTATGAAATTCTAATTTTGTGGTTTATGACTGCCTTATCTTTCAGAATAAGATCCAATACTCCTTATCTTAGTATCCATGCCTTCCTCTCAGACAAGCATCTCTGCCTTATCTTTAAGAACAAGATCCAATACTCCTCCTTACCTTAGTATCCATGCCTTCCTCTCAGACAAGCATCTCTTGTTTTAGTGTTTGTTTTTTTTTTTTTTTTTTTTCTCTGAATGAAAATTTTCTTTTGATGGCAGGTTACAATAATTGCATCTACCCTGGTGGGAGCACCTGAAAAGACAGATGAATGTGATTTGAAATTGAACCAAGAAAATGAATAGTTAAATAAAGGTGGTGGGGACATATTTACCTTGTGGGTCTTATTTCATAGTTTTAACTGTAAAGTTCTTCTCCTTTGATCTGGATCAGTCCAGATTTTTTTCTTTCTTATATTATTTGATCTAATAAAGTAAAGGGTGGAAAAAATTGTGTTGCTAAAACTTTAGTGGTTAAAAATGGTGTCATCCTTAAATGTCTGTGTATCAGGTTTTCTTTTTATGCATCCAATGATATATAAAAGTGTATTATTTATAGTCAATGATTTTGGCATTATCTATGCCCAAATTGTAGATTCATGTCAAGCTTCAGCTGATTTTCTTTACTTGTGTTGTTCAGAATTTTCACTGATTAACGTATGATTATGGAGGTATGAGCATTGGTCAAAACCATTGTCTGCAAATGCATGATGGCTCATTAATTTTGTCTATCTTCAGTGTAATGCAGCGTTTGCATATGGAGATACGTCTTGTAAAAATGGGGTTCCAAATCCCAAGATTTCAGAAGTTGATCTTGCGTAGGATTCTGGATTCTGTCTTTTGGTCTAAACTGAATTGAAGATGTCCTGAAAAAAATTCTCAAGACTGAGACAATGTACCACGATCGTACCGTTGAAAGCAACCAGGCTTAAGAACTGTTGATGGTCCAGGAAACTCAAATAATTGAAGTTAGAGGGAGGTGGCAAATTCTAATGGAAAGGCCCATAGTTTGGCTGTCCAACCAAATGTCTTTTGATTTTCTCCGTGGTACCTTGCTTTTGAGGGTTTCTTTTTTTTTTTTTTGTTTTTGAGAAAAATTTATTGGTCTTTTGTTACTTAAAAAGATTGTGAAGTTTTTTTTTTAATGTTTTTTTAATTTATTGAGTACATGATTTTAACCATAGTGACTCAATTGATTCAAGTATATTAATTATACAATCTTTGACTGAGTCAATGTCATGAATTGAGTACATATCTATCAATTCAATAAAAAAATTTTACAAAAATTAAAAAATTTTAATGTTTCTGTCAAATTAGAAGTAAATGTTAAAAACTAAAAGTCACAAGTACGAGATTGAGATTGGTTAAAAGTAAAAGTTAGAGCTGTCTTTAATGATTGTACTTCAACATTCAAATAAGTGAGATAAAAAAATAATAATAAAGAGATAAAGAAAGCAAATTGATAAATGAAAAAATTAAGAAAAAATGGATAACTTTCTTACCTATAACTTCAATAATGGTAAAATTTCAGTCATTCTGAAGGTAAAAATGAAGAATCAAGAGATATTTGTGGGTTTAATAGTGGCAAGTTTGATGGGTTTGTGAGTTTGTTTGTTGAAATTAGGAGAAATGGTGTTTGTGTGGCTGTTTTGAAAATTATTTTTCCTAAGAGAGAAACGGAAGATAATTTCCGCCTGTGATGCTTTATCTTTTCATTGACCCTAAATCAATTTCTGTTGATCAAGTTATTTTTGTTCTTCCAAACATTGAAAAACACAAAAAATAATATTCCAAACTGATTTTCGTGGTTACTAAATGAAGCTCAAATTTCCGTTGTCATTTAGTGGTTAGGATATCTAGCTTTTGTAAGGATACGGAATGTCGTTGTTAGTTTTATTTTGGTATCTATTGTACCGACCAATATGCTTAATATATATCAATACACGGCACATTTAAATTTGACTTTTTTTATGAGATTTGGTATTAAATAATAGCGGTTAGTTTCGAATAGTTTTAGGGAATTAGCTTATTTTAATTAATATATAAATATAAATATAAAATATATTTTATATTTTATATTTTATATTATTTAATTATTTTTAATTTGATAAAAATAAAATTAACAGATAAAATAATTTTTAAATTTTTGGTTTATATAATTTTTTACTACAAATTGTTTTCTTTTATATTTTATTTTTTCAAATCAAAATTTATAAATATTTCAATTTTTTTAATAAAAGTAATTGTATTTAAAAAAAAACTTAATAATCATAAAGACTTTGTTATTTTTTTTATTTTTTTATTTTTATTTTAATATATTTTAATATAAAAAAAGATTCATTTAAATATTATACGATAATTAACTATTTAAAATATAATGATAAATTGATAATATTAATTTTTTATATTTTTAAATTTATTTATTTAATTTTTAAATATAGTATATATTTATTTTATAGATTGTTAATAATATTATTATATACAAAATTCTATACATATATGTTTAAAAATATATTATATTAAATTAAAAATTTATCTAATAAAATCAATAGTTAAAAAATATGTAAAAAATTTTTAGTGAAATTTATCCTCTCTCTCTCTCTCTCTCTCTCTCTATATATATATATATATATATAATTTTACATTTTTTTTAACCATTGAGTTTATTAAATCCAAAAGATTAAAAAAAAAAAAAACTCGATTTCATTTTTTTCTATCGATCTCAATCAATGGTTAATAAAAAGTATAAATCAATATATATATATATATGCACATATATATTCGAAACGTAACAACCTTGTGAGGGAACGTAGGGTTCTACAAACTGTCAAACCAAACTTCCCATGGCATGTGAAGGAAGACTGCTTCTCCTCTGCCCTCTAGGATTTGACTTTCAAACCATACAATCTTCTTCTTTAAAACACTAACACTTGGTTACGTCGAATACATACATGTTTTAATCAACATGTCAATATTCGTTACTCTTTTTTGCATCCAACGTTTATAAACTGGCTTCGACCTTTTTGCTTTGACTTCTGCTTTCGGTGTTTTTTTCCTTTTTAACATGAAAGAACAGGGAATTTAACCAGGTAAAAGGGAAAAGGAAAAGAAGGGTGTCGAGGGGTCCCAGTAGATAACCACGTGGGACAGGGTGGGCCTGGCGGCGTCAGTCAAACTCTATCAAGCCTTACCAATCCAACCATGACTCTCTCTCTCTCTGTCTCTCTCTCTCTTACTCCTTCAGAATCTTGCAGTCATCACCACCTTCACTATCACTAAAAAAGTTCCTTTCTTTTTTATGGGTTTGTTTCCCGTTTAATTATGAATCCATAGATAAGAGTAGAGAGGGGCCTTGATTTCATAAGCCAATGTAAAAAACTAATAAAAAATGGTTCTTTTTTTAGTCAAATTTTGTTAAGCAAAAAAAGAGTAAGAAAATGTCCGTTGCGGAGCTGAAAGAGAAGCACGCGGCGGCGACGGAGAAAGTGAACAATCTAAGAGAGCAACTGAGGCAGAGACGCCAGCAGTTGCTCGATACGGATGGTGGCAATTTTCAATCTTTTTTTTTTCTTTTTATTGTTTTAATTTTGGGAAATTTGACAATTTGCTTCTGAGATCTGCTTTTTGTTTTTGGGTAAATTATGGGTAGTCGCCGAATATGCAAGTTCCCAAGGGAGGAGTCCAGTTACTTTTGGCCCAACGGATCTGGTTTGTTGCAGGACCTTGCAAGGTCACACTGGCAAGGTATTCTTTTTTTGTTTTTTTTTTTTAGCTTGTTATTGCAATTATTTAAAGTTCAATTGCTTTGGAACATGGGTTTTTTTTTTTCTTCTTCTCCAATGGTTTAGTTTCTTGCAAATTTCTTTACTACATAATTTGGAGATGAACAGGTTTCATATTCTGTTTTTTGGCACCCCAACATATGATGTGTCTGTCTTTCCCAGCTCCCAAGTGGATGAATGATTCATGTTTGTGCAGTTGCATGTCTATTTTCTCCCAGGAACAAGGAATACTTCTTGCTACGTAGATAACTGATAAGTGATGACAAATGAAATGCTTTGTGGGTAGAAAAAAATGTGGTTTGGTTATTGTAGATTATCCTGAAAACTGGGAAGTGAGACCTTCTGAAGCAATTTTTTTCCCCTCGTTATTTGCTGAAATGGGAACAAAACAATTTCTAAATTAAAGCAAATCAGCATTTTGATGGTTTGGACAGTATGCAACCCCTTTATTGCTGCAGAATGATGCAAAAAGTCAACTTTATTTCATTCAATTGTAGATCATTTGTCATACTGCTGACTATCGATAATGTGCTACATATGAATTTAATTTCCAAGAACCATGCAGGTATACTCGTTGGATTGGACTCCAGAAAGAAATCGAATTGTCAGTGCCTCTCAGGATGGACGCTTAATTGTGTGGAACGCTCTAACAAGCCAGAAAACTCATGCCATAAAGCTGCCTTGTGCATGGGTTATGACATGTGCTTTTTCTCCAACGGGTCAATCAGTTTCCTGTGGTGGTCTTGATAGTATGTGTTCTATTTTCAACTTGAATTCACCAACTGACAAGGATGGAAATCTACCAGTATCAAAAACCCTTAGTGGGCATAAGGGCTATGTTTCATGTTGTCAGTATGTTCCAGATGAAGACATTCACATTATTACCAGTTCTGGTGATCAGACATGTGTTCTATGGGATATTACAACAGGCCTCAGGACTTCAGTTTTTGGGGGAGAATTTCAATCTGGACATACCGCTGATGTGTTGTGGTATTTTAGTGTTTTTTTCTTTTTTATGTTGGCTCAACTTATATGTTGCATCAGCCTTTTTTAATAAGAATTGTGTCCAATTACAATTCTTTCTCTGGTATCTTTATAAGATCATGCCAAATGTTTATCTAGAAGTTAAAAAAATAGTGGCCTTTGTGAATCAACTGCAAGGGAAGTTGGTTTTGGTCTAGTTGGATTACCAAGTCAGTGATTCGCAATTAGGGCGTGTTCAATATTTTTATGAAGTGGCCTGGGTATGAAGTTGAATTAGAAAAGTTTCCAATAATATAATGGTTGTTATACTTGTTAACTGCTGGTTATAACCTTGAGGAAGCCTAAACCTCACTTTCTGTATATTAAATTGCATCTGATTGATTTATTCTACTTTTATTAGTCATATGATGGACCCTGTGACCAGTGATGTTAATGTTTGCAATAAGTGTAATACTATAGAAACTTCTTATGAAAGATAATATGTTTGTTTCACAATGCTACATTTAATAAGTTTGTTTTACAATGTTACTTTTTTCATTCTTTCAGTGTCTCAATTAATGGGTCAAACTCAAGAATGTTTGTTTCTGGTTCGTGTGATGCAACTGCCCGATTGTGGGATACTCGGGTTGCAAGTCGAGCAGTGCGTACGTTTCATGGTCATGAGGGTGATGTTAACACTGTGAAGTTCTTTCCAGATGGCAATCGGTTTGGAACTGGATCAGATGATGGAACCTGCAGGTTGTTTGATATCAGAACTGGTCACCAGTTGCAAAGATACTATCAGCAACATGGTGATAATGACGTTCCACATGTGACTTCGATTGCGTTCTCCATATCTGGAAGACTCCTCTTTGCTGGATACTTAAATGGAGATTGCTATGTATGGGACACTTTATTGGCAAGGGTACATAACTCAACTGCCACCCCCCCCCCCTCCCTTTTTTTTTCTCCCCTTCCGCATCTTTCCAGCCCTCTGACTTGAGAACCTGAATTATTTCTTAATATCTTCATAAAGATATTTTTGCCTTGAAGATTCAATTCTTTCTTGAATCTGGTGATGTTGTCTTTTGGTCGACACTGATCTAAATTATACCGGCATAGCCTGCAAATTGGTTTTGTTTTGTTGACTTAGATGCTTCATAAATGCTTTAGCTGAAAGCATAAAGAGTTTTATTGAGTTTCCTCCTTTCTTCAGGTCAATTGTGGTGTGTGCAGAAATACTTCATACGAAGCGTGAATTTTAGTGAGTTATAGACGTTAATTTAGGAAATCCTTGTGTTATCTGAGGCTGTCTTTTACTTTTAGCCCTAACTTTTTAGCTTGGGAACACTGCACTTTCAACTTGTTTGTTCTCCCATTCTTTTGACTATCTCAATCAAGCATGAGCTCAAATGATTTATAGGTGAATCGACTTTGGCATATGGTAGGCACTGGTTCTAATTACCTACTCTTTTGGCAGGTTGTTTTGAACTTAAGATCTCTCCAGAACTCACATGTGAACCGGATTAGCTGTTTGGGTTTGTCAGCTGATGGTAGTGCCTTATGTACAGGAAGTTGGGATACAAACCTCAAGGTTAGTCTATGTTGTCATTTTATCAAATGCATTTGCAACTTGTAGAAATGAAAACCAACCTATCTCAAGGTTAGTCTATGTTGTCATTTTATCAAATGCATTTGCAACTTGTAGAAATGAAAACCAACCCTGCCTACTTGTTCTCTTCTGTTCTTTTAATTTTTTTTTTCTTTTAACTGAAGCTAGTATGTATTAATATTAATGGAAAATTGAAAATTCCGAATTTCTGCTGAATGTGATATCATTCTTGGCATGGCAGATTTGGGCATTTGGAGGGTACAGGAGGGTGACTTGAGTCCTAAGACAGGAAACTATTTCCATGTTGCCAATCCTCTCCATGTCAGGTCCATTCTTCCCAATAGAGTCCTTCCTGCATGATCCTATCTGGAAGATTCATTTGTAGTTCAATCATGTTTATGGTTTGGGAAACCCTGATCTTTTATTGTTGCTTGTAACTTTCATGTCGAAAAGTCAATTTTATTAGTGGGTAAAGAAAGATAAAAGGTAGTATGGCTTGAGAACTTGTATTGGCAGAAAGGTTCATTTGCATTTGGTTAGCTTTTGCCTGATTGTGATAATTTTTTTTTTCTCCCATAGTAGCAACTAATTGTAACCTGAGTGCTACCAACTCAATCGTCTTACTTTGGTTTCCTTTAATCCCAATTCCTATAACATTTGTGTTTATAACAACTCAATGCTCCTGAGCTTTCAGATTGTTTATAACTCAATGCCTTGAAGTAAATTTTCTGCTTTGCCGTCTATCTTTAACAGTTTTGTTTTGTTTGCCATTTGACTTAAATAATAAAAATGCTTTTGAATTTTATTACTTTATTTGCATAAGTTTTTTATACTTTAATTGCATTCAAATAAATTTTTGAATATTAATTTAAATTTAAAAAAGCTATTAATTTTTAGTATATATTTAAATAACTTTTAATATAAATAAATCTGTTGTTGGAAATATGAATTTTTTAAACAAGGGTTTACTCGAATACAAATAAAAGATAAAAACTTGTATACTTAAATACAATAAAAATATAAACATTAATTCAAAAACATTTTTAATATTTTATCCTTCTCATACTTAAAATCAAAAGATAAAGTACAATACAGTTGCGTCTTCTACATTGGGCTCGAGGCAATTATTTGTGGGAAAACTTGAGCGATAATAAGTTCACATCAAAGTCAACCATCACAACCCTGAAGTCAAACATCATATTCCTATATATATATATATATATATAAGGGCTCGTTCAAATTTGGCATAATATTAATGCTGATTACTACAAAATTATCGAGCGTTCAATATGACAAGAAGAAAAGCAACTGCACCTCAAAATTCATGATTCATAAAATCAAGCAAAGCTATGGATCCTATACTTAATCCAACAAAAGAATTAGAAATAAAAAAAAAAAAAAGGGGAATAAGGGGCATTGCAATTCTTTCTACAAGCTTTTCAAGATTCTACAGCCCTTTAATTCCGATCTCATATAAAACAAGAACATCTATAGAAGCCGGATTAGAGGCAAAATTATAAATAAATAAATAAAAGAAAAGAAAAAGAAAAATTAATTGACAACCTAGCCACTTTCTACAGCCATTTAATTCCGATCTCATATAAAACCACAACATATATAGAAGCCGGATTAGAGGCAAAATTATAATAAAATAAAATAAAAAAAAAAAGAAAAATGAATTAACAACCTAGCCACTAGCTACAGTCTCATGAATGGCATCACTAACAGCTTCATCCTCAGATCTAACAGCAAGTTTCATTGCCACATCCTTTGGACCATCAATTCCAAATTGCAACCGCACAAGCACCTTGACATTGCCTATATATACTCCAGATAGAAGACAGGTGTGTGATCTGGAATTGCTAGGGACAACCTCTGTGCCCTGGACACCAACAGAAAAAGACCATCCAATTACAATGGGAGTTGCAGTGTAAAAATATGATATGGTACTTGACAGTCTAATGTAAGGCAGTTAAGATTAAGTGTAAACAGCATACCCATAGCAACACCATTACAGAAAAACAAAAGAAAAACACTGGCACTTACCTCACAGGGTTGCATGCCAAGAAGATTTATGACAGCATTAACAGCCTCAGCCAGGCTATCCCTTGGGCCAAGTCCATATTCATCTACACGCTCAAAATCTGCACCTATGCTTTCCCATGCATTCCTGAAATTAGAGACACCCACCCTCAACATGTAATCAGCTGCAACAACTTCAAGCTCCTCCAGTTGGTACTCGTCCTCTACTCCATCATCCTCAGCCTCACCAGTGCTTGGATCGACCTAGCAGAACCAATGCAAACATGAGATAGGAAAACCACCTAAAGTGTCCAGCTCATTATGGAAAACATACTCTCTATGGTGTATTAATGGAAGCTTAAACTCGCTCAATTCGTGCCAAAATGAAGGAGAGGGAGAGCAAATGAGATTTCTTTACAAAACATGCTATCATCCAGAATCAATTTAAACTTGTTTTGTGGTCTTCGCAAAATGTGCTATAATTCAGGACCAATTTAAACCTGATGTCCGGTCATTGCACATTCAAACAATGGAGAATTTTAACAAGCTACAGATTTTGCTTGAGCAAAAAAGGGAAGGAGCCATACCTCTTTTACGATGAACCTTAGCATATTTGAAAACTTTCCAACAGCTGGGACCCCCTCTGGCTTCTCAAATGCCACAAAGGTCTGTCCAGGTGAATCATATGGAAGTGATCTTAAAGGCTTTGAAGCTACTTCAGCAAATTCCTCAGCCTCTGAAGCATCCACAATAACAGTGACCTGGTACCATGCAGATTAAGTTATCAAGATATTCTATCACAGGTTTTAAGTAATTTATAGATGCTTGGTGTGATTTGATTATTACATTATCCAATAATTGCTCCGGAATGGTATTGGTGCAGTTGTACTGAAACACAACATGACCATCAAAAATATGTTTGACCACATTAACTGCATATTCTGTTTCTGCTTCTGTCAGCTCCACAGGTGAAGAGGACTGGCCAATAACAATTGGAAACAAGGCATTAGTAACCAAAATAGGAATAATGTCTAAATCATTATAAGCATGGAACACACAAGCAAAGTCAATGAAAGTACCTTGAAAAGCTTGCCAAAGTTTGAAAACTCAGGAATTGATGAAAGCAGCTTGTCATAAGCATCAACACTTGATGGAAGGCCAGCAAAAGGAGCACCAAGACCAATTGGCTTTTTACCTGGAGCTTTCTTCTCAGCAAGTGGCTGAGTCTTGACCTCCTTTGGGACAGAATTAATGTTAAAAGACTCTTTTGATGGCTCCTGTACCCAAATTAAACACATGACATCATGACCTTAAAACTAGAAAAAAGTGCAATAGAAATTTAGAAACTTACATAATTCTTCAAACTGTTCTCCAAGTTCACCAGAGGGATATCTAGTGAACCAAAGAGAAACTCCTTTACATCTTCACCAGTTTGGAAAACTGCACCATCGCCACCAAGTGTATTAAGATAGAGTGTAGCCCTGTCACGAACCTACAATTAAAAGTCCTTAAATTATTGGAATATTAAGAAAAAAAAGCATATTTGAGTTTCCACAGCTTGGAATTAAGAATGCAACAAAAATGAATAACAAATAAAGGGACAACAATGAATGCATAAGCATATAATACAATTGTACAAATGTGATGTTATTCAAAACAGACTGACCTCGTCATCATTATCAAAGAGACAGCGTCTTAAGAGAACAAATATGCGGGGCTGCAAAAGAGTAACACAAGATTTTCGAGTTTAAATAGATAAGCAATGAGTAGCAGGTTGAGATTACTTCAGAAAAACGAAAGATAATAATTAAGATTTCAAACCTTCAATGTATCAACCATAGCACCGAATTTTGCTAGGGTGCTCACTGCACCAGCACGGACAGTTGCGTTCTCAAGATGCACACGGTTGTAAATGTACCGTATATATTTGCTTGGATCTGAGGTTTTTGGGCCTTCAATCCCCAGAAAATGAAGTATCTATAAGACAATGTTGAGACAAATTTAATAGAAGTCAAAGGTGGGAGAAAAAAAAGTATAAAGAGCACAAAAGAGAAGATGCAAGATAATAAATGAAAGTGCTACCTGTGTGGAAAGATACGTGAATTCACAGTCTTCAATGAACTCACACAAATGAAGTAATCCACTCTCCTTTGCTTCAGGGATATCTCTGATTAGAATCACAATTGAATCTACAATGGCCTTTTTGTACTCAAATCCACCTTCTTCCCTTATAATATTGCTTAAGAAATTCATCCTGAAGACAACAATGGATATAAAGTTCTTTAAGGCAATAAAAAAGAAGCATTTACAGAAGCCTACTGACCAATAATGCAAAGCCAAGTATCCCTTACAAAGATCTGTGCTTCAATGGAAACTTTAAGCATAATGATCTTATGGCTTCCACAACGACAATTTTGAATTCATCAGCAATATCAGACATAAAGTTAGTTATCTGCTTCATCAGGCGATCCACACTTGACTCATTTCCAGTCTTGAGAAGGGTAGTGATAGCAAGTGTGGCAATGCTTCTATTTTGGTCAGAAATTAAACTCTCCATATCAATATTACAGTTAGTGACAGCCATGGGATGAGTCATTGCAACCTGAAAAGATATTAAGTCACACCATAAGAATGCACAGATACATACATGCATCTGAATTAGAAAGAAACAACAATCATTTATGACTGAAATATAATTATATGTTTGTTAAACAATATAGTAACAGAAATTTCAACAAGCTCCATAAGCGTGGTTGAACTTCTGAAATCTGCAGAAGAAACTACCATAGCCCCTTTCACTAAAGTGTTTAGCTTTCATTTTCCTTGAACCAACAACATAGATATCTATATAATAGCATGATGTATTACTTAGCAAAGGAAAATAAATCAACCTTGTTCAAAGTACGAACTGCAGCAAATCTCAGCACTGGCTTAGAAGAGCTTAAAAAGAGCTGAAGAACTGTAATTGCCGGCGTCAATTCTCTGGTTGTCACACCACTGAGCTCTGTAATTGCTCTAGCAGTCTCAAAAATCACCATCTCAGCCTTATGGCGCAGACAGCCCTCAAGAAAGTCATAGAAAGGGCAATCCCCAGTTTGAGTGCTATTGGCTGATTCACGAATAACCTGCAGATTCACCAATTACTTCACAATGTTTATGAACAAAAAGGTTGGCAGAAGGGCGAAGATATTTAGAGATGGTGAGTACCTGACTAGTATAACGTATCAATAGGCACTGGGCTAAAGGAGAGTGGACACTTCCCCTAGTCAAACTACTAACCAGCTTATTTACAGCTAGTCTATCGTTTTGCCGTATCTGCCAGCATGAAAACACATAAATTCATCACAGTTGTGACTCAATTTAAAACTGAAAAGATCAATTTAATGATCATCACCCCAAATCCAACCATGCGTATACACAGACATGCAAGCATGCGAAAGTACCATGGATTTTTACTGCATGAAATTACTATACTTTCCTTTATTACATGCATTTTAACTACCACTTGCTGCAGATAAATCTATAAGTATTGTTCTACCTAGGATAACGAGCCAAGAATGCAATGTGTTAAAATCCAGTAAAAAGAAACCCACAAACTGCTAAAACTAGTCAGAAGAAATAAAAAACTTGAGAAGCTATGCGACTCAAGATATTTTCAAGGCATAGACACAAGGCTTAAATCAGTTAAAAGGTTGGGCTTGAATCAAGCAACTGGCTTCAACTACCAAATAAACTCCAAAGCTTTCCGAACAAGGAATGTAACATACCTGGTGGAGCAATGCCAGAGCATGAAACTGCACAAGGGCTGCTCTTGATTGAACAGCTTCTTGAACCTCATTACTCCATCTTTTCACAATCTCAGGGTTTGTCTGCCAAAATATTTATGAAATATCAACAAGTCATTAGAGTTTTGATAATTAGTTTCAAAACTATATATATATATATATATATATAAAAAACCAACCCTAACGAAAAAGCATTACCTGCAGTAAGTGGATACCACTGACTAAGGCCGCACTTGCGACAACTGGATTTTTGTCAACAATTGCTTGTTTCAAGTATCTCTCTATCTGGGTCAGAAGAGTTCCATCTGTTATCCGACAAAGCACACGTATAGCATTTGCTCGATACATATCAGTCTTGCTAGTCATGTCCTTCATGAGAGAGCTTGTGACAATAATAACCTATTGTCAACAAGAATAAGGATTAATTGGTATCTAAATTTTCAGACATGTTTGCACACAAACAAAAAAGTTATGCAACAAGCATGGAAATTTCAAGATATATAACCTCATCTGCTGATGGAGATAGCTCCTTTATCATCACATATACCATTCTCCTCAAACCTATATCCTTTGATTGGAAGAGCTTTGTCACAGAAAAGAAGACTTCTGTGGCTTCAACCTATCCATATAACACCAGAAAATAATCATTCAACAAGGGAAATTTTCATCACAATACAGCACATTTCCTTCAATATACATACTAAAGTAGAAACCCATTCAACAGACATCAGTTCTAATTTAACAAACTGAAAAAGAAAAGAAAAATGGATCTAATCTTTGCCGGAACAAAGAAAAACTGACCTTAGTGAACATTTCTCCTTGGTTCAGTAGATAAAGAAGCTTTGTGATAACCTACACAAAGAATTTATAAACAAACATTCACTATAAAATGAAAACACAAACAGACAAAATAGAAAATCAAGATAGCTTAAAAAGCAGAAACCTGAGAGCATCTTCGAGGATCAAGCTGAGGGTCATTGAAAACCCTAGCTTCTTGAAGAACCGCACCCTTCTCAATCCCCAAAAATGGAGAGTAGTCTGCTATTTAACAAACGAAAGTACAAAATTAACAATTAAAAAACCTTCTCCAAACACCTAAAAAGCTAGAAGAATTCAACAACAATACATACAGAACTCGATGCTAGAATATACATAAAGTCTCGAGATCCACATCCATTGAAACTAAAAATATACATTGCCCTTTCAGGAACAGAAAATCTAGTGGAGCAAGAGTATGGGTCAGATCAACTAGAAGTAAATGAAATTCCACTAAAACTAACCGTAATCACTCGAAATTAGATCTATTGATCACACAATGCATCTCTAAATGAATCAAAAGCCGAACAGATCTAGAAGCTCAAACCTAAGATTTACGATTAATTAAACACGAAAAGAAGAATCAATAAGAAAAGAGTGAAATAAAATGGACTGAAGAAAATGAGAATTGAATTTACCTTCATCGTCGATATCGTCGTCCTTCTTCACCAAAGTCTGTGCCATTGCAAACTCAAACTTTGAATCTACGAGATCTAAGGCGAGTTTATATAATTTCTCTTAGGTTTTATATTTGCAGGCGAGTGAGTCTTCCCCTCTGTATCTCTTCTCTCTCGCTCGCTCTCTCTCTTCTGTACCCTTAACGCATTGGTTTTTCAAGACGGGGGCTTAGAACTTTGAAAGGCGGTTTTAAAAAGCGGGTGGAGATCTGGTGGATCTGGTAATATTTGCAATCAGTGTTGATGTTGATTGAGTAATAGAAATACGCCACGTCAAGGAAATTAATAGAAGTTGAATTACGGAAGTGCCCCTGGTTGTTATGATTTACTAACTATCAGGAGGTAGATCCATTGGCGGGAAAACGATGTTTGTTACCGGTGACTGTGAGTTTGTTTAAATGACTGGAATGTCCTCACATCTTTTAAGTATGGTATTTTATTTATTTTCAATTTCAATATTGAAAATGTCTCCCCATTTAATGGGGATTGGGCACTATGAAGATTGGAGCACCAAAAAATTTTTAAAATTGTTTCATAAAAAAAATATCAAACTTGAAAAAATAATGCAGGAAAAGATTTCTTAAAATTTAGATTAGTGTATTTTATATATAAAAATTAAATAAATAATAAATTAATTAAAATACTTAAAAAAAAAAACATACAATTGGAGAAATCTAACATAAAATTAGATTAAAATTTCATATACTTTAAGATTTTATGATTTTTTTTTCTTATTATTGAAATAAAGTCTTATTGATCACATTCTCGATTTCTTTTAGATTTAAATGAGCGAAAAATAAGAGTAATTTTTTAATTTTAAAATTCAACTTTAAATATGATTTTATAAGCAATTCAGCATCCATGCAAGGAACCGAGTCAACTCGGCATCCATGCAAGGAATCAACTGAGTCAATTCAATCTTATATAACTCAGCAGTCATGCAAGTCTGAGGAGCTAACTGAGACAACTCAGTTGCATGCAAACGACCATCTCAACGGCAAGAAGCCATGATGCCATACAAGTTAAAGGCGGTCATCAAACTTCCAAAAAAATCCAAATATCAGCCAGCACAAAAGTCAAGAATAGACAGCTAATTGATTCAAATCAGTTGACTGTCAAATTGCTAAAGGGGTATTTTTGTTTCAATTGTATTCTGTCATATACGAGATTATGTTTTACTTGTACAAATTATCTTTGACCATTCATATTCCAAATCTTTTATGTATGAACAATGTAATTAAATAGAATGACTCTAACTCACCTTGAATAGAGTGTTCATTTCATCTATTTGTTGAGTTTTTATAAAAGCATGGTATCTCTGTCACATTTTAACGCGGGGAAAGTGAAGAAAATGTCTGAACTTTCAGTAAAGGGGTTGGTTTTGATATCCCTTACGTATTATTCTTGATGAATTTCGAGTTTACTTAAGGTTGCCTTCGGCTCATAGTCCCACTTGAGTCACTGCTAGAGGGAGAAGGATTGAGCCCGTACTCACTCGTGTCGCCAAAGTTGCAGCTTCCAATTTCTAGGCTGTCCAATGCCAGTTTCCTGAAATTCTTCATGTCTGCACTATATGAACTAGAATCATAGTCATTGCTGCCACTCGTGGAGCTGAACCTTGAACTTTGGCCTGGTCTCATATCCTCATTTAGGTAATCCAATGAAACATCATCTTCCAGTGCACGCACAATCTGTTTCAGGCATATAAATATATATAAATTCATCAATATCTACCCATGTTCAGAATTTTGTGAAGCATTTCAAATCTCCAATACATGTGGTTGGTGAATAAGACCAAAGAACTGCTTGATAATTTATAATTGAAGAAGCATTACTTATATATAATGTGTTAGGTAGCAAATCCTATTCAGGGGAAATAAGGTGCTTAAACATGCAATCTTTTGATTCACTTCCAAAGAACCTGAAAGTTAACAAGATCTAGCTAGGACCATAATTGTGCTTGAAAAAATTTCCTAACAAGATTTAGGATTCATATACCTGTCGCATTTTCGGCCGCCTTCTAGCAGAATGCCTAACACATGCAGCAGCACATGCAACCAGGCGTGCCATCTCATGGCGGACAAAATTGTTTTCCAGGCGCGGATCCACCAATTGACTTAAGTTTCCATTCTCCATTGCACTTGCGCATAAGGGTCTAGCCTGTTAATGAATGTATAATTGAATTTTTCCGTGTCAGCATCTGGTGTATCAAGACATTAAACTTATATAGTAAAAAGGAGACACTTCGCACCCACTCTACTAAGCTCTCGTCCATATCTGAGGTCAGGTCTAAAGGCCGACGTCCAGTTATCAATTCCAAGAGCACAACACCAAAGGAGAAAACATCAGATTTATCTGTCAGCTTGCCACTGGATGCGTATTCAGGAGCTAAGTAACTGCATTTGTTGATTATAAGAAAATTCATCAAAATTACTCTAATCAGATATAACCAAAAGCTTGTGGATTCAAAGTATTGAACCAATTTTCCTCACCCAAATGTTCCCATGACACGAGTTGAGACATGAGTATTGTCATCTTGAGTAAGTTTAGCCAACCCGAAATCTGCCACCTGCAGGTTCGCAATTCAATATACATTTCGAATAAGCTGAAACAAACAAAACAAATCCAATCAATTTATTTCAAGGTTGTAACATACCTTGGCTTCAAAACTGAAATCGAGAAGGATATTGGCGGATTTGATGTCCCTATGAATGATGCGAGGGTGGCCTGTGTTTCCTCAAATGGATTATAAAAGAAAAGGAAGGAATGTGGAATAGAGAGTTTACTAATGCTATATAAAATTATACTTACAATCTTCATGCAAGTATGCAAGGCCTTTGGCTGCTCCCAGAGCAATTTTGAGCCTAGTAGGCCAGTCCATGGTCGGAAGACCTTTCTCTGCAATCAAACAATGATAGCATAAGATATGACCAGTTACACCTCTAGCATATATAATGTAAGCTTGACTCATCTCTAGTCTATCAAAGAATCTTATTTGATGGTCTTTTTATCTGAATCACAGAATCCATAGGTGAGTAATTAGAGTTGTGGCCAAAAAGTGTAATATCATCGTTATCCCGTTGCATACCCTGAAGGTGGAATTCAAGAGTTTTATTAGGCACAAATTCATAGACCAACATCTTTTTATCTCCTGCCATGGAATACCCAACAAGGGACACGAGATGACGATGATGGACACGACTGATAATCTCAACTTCAGCTTGAAATTCACGTTCACCCTGTCCGCTACCAGATTTGAGACTCTTAACAGCTACTTCTTTGCCGTTGGGCAAAACTCCTTTGTGGACAAACCCAAACCCACCTTGACCCAACAAGTTAGCTTGAGAGAACCCATGAGTTGCGACTGCTAGCTCTTCATAGGTGAAAGGCTTTGGTTGAGCCCTAAAGGCGATGGATATGCGTGTGGCAAGTTGGACCATGTAAATTGGAGCTCATTTCACTAGAAGATGGTGTTTGCCCTTGTGGTGATGGGTTGTTGCCATCCTCCACGACCTGCATTTTCCACCACGAGGCGATGGTAAATTAATGACAAGGTGATCATTAGCTTGGTACCTCTTGTTCATTTGTCCTGCTTGGGCTAGGCTTGAGGCATTTCCCTTTCTAACACCACCTATAAATTAATGCATTATTAATCAAAAAGCATGATTTTTTAGAAAGATCACAGTAACATTTTTTCTCGTATTACAAGGGATTACAATTAGTTTCTTGAAATATACTTACCTTGTGGTGGCGTAGAATTATTGTAATATTGCATATGATTATCAGACTTCTTTTTCTTTCTGTTGCATGTAGCAATAATGAGCGCTATAATGAGAGTAAACAACAAAACAACGCCAACTGAAACACCTATTATAATTGGCAAAGACTGCGATGATGAGGTATCCGATTCTGATTCACTCACAATATTAGTAGATGATGGTGGAGGTGACAGTCTTGGCGAGGAAGAAAGAGTTGATGAGCTATTTTCGGATGTCAACTTTGGTGGTGGTGGTGGTGATGATGATGATGATAGAGTAGGATTAGTTGTGGCAGCATTATTTTGATTGCTGCCATTATTATTAGATGGAGATGGTGGTGACGATTCTGATGATGACGAAGGTGGTGTTGGTGGTGATGATGATTCTGATGATGAAGAAGGTGTTGTTGGTGAGGATGATGACGAGGGTGGTGTTGGTGGCGATGTTGATGACGAAAGTGGTGTTGGTGGCGATGATGATGACGTTGGTGGTGGTGGTGATGACGAAGGTGGTGGTGGTGGTGATGACGAGGGTGGTGTTGGTGGTGGTGGTGATGGTGATGATGAGGGTGGTGGTGGTGGTGATGGTGATGGTGATGATGATGATGAGGGTGGTGGTGGTGGTGTTGGTGTTGGTGTTGGTGGTGGTGGTGGTGTTGGTGAAGAAGATAAAGATGAAGGAGGTGGAGATGACTTTGACTCTTCCGGGGGTGGTGACGATTTTGGTGGTGGAGGTGAAGCTGAATGTGGTGGCGGTGGCGACGGCGGCGATTTATCTGTCGATGATGGAGGTGGTGATGAACTAGATGGTGAAGGTGGAGAACCTTCTGGGGAAGAAGCCATTTGGGTATTTTCCGACGAAGGTTATCCTTAAAAGGTCCAGAAAAACCCCTCCTCTCCTTCTAACGATGCCTTTCAAACACCTCTGCAATGAAACATTCGACCAAAGAAATTAGATAGAAAGTAAAGAAAACAATAACAATCCTATCAACAATCATCAATCTTGATTACAACTGCGCATACCATAGGCTTAGCCATGAAGAAAAAAATATATATAGGAAAAAATTGCTGTTAGCCAATGCATTGGAAAATAATGAGAAAAATGAGAAAGAAAAGAAAAATAGAGTACCTGTAGGAGAAAGGTAAGAGGATTCTCAAAGTGAAAGGAACAGGAAGAGAGTTTTTTTGCTAGGTAATAGCTTCATCAAACATTCTGAGAACCATGAGTTTCCTTTTTTTAGCTGAATCATCTCCGAATCTCTATTTTAAGTTCTAATTTTAAGATTTTTTTTGTTATTTCTTTTCGGCCAATGTCTATATAAGTTGTTTAATTGACAGCACAAATTTAATGTAAAGCAGTGAAAGGTACAGGCGATTAATTTATATAAGTTGATTTAATTAATTAAAATTTTCTTTTAACGAAAAAATTTTAAATTTAAATTTTTTTTATAATTATTTATTGAAATCATTACGAATATTAATTTATAATTATTTATTTTAAATTATCATATTAAATATATTTTATTTTAATTTAAAAAACTGTATATTATATTTGGAATTAAAAAAAAAAAGATTAATTTATGCTGTTTCTTATACTCGGTCTATTCTCTTATACTATAGAGTTAGTTATGCCATTTTTACTTATACAATGGCCCAACAAATTAATTTCTATTTTTTTTTTTGGATAAATGGTTTTCATTAAATCAAAGAAGCATGAAATGGCAAGTGATTTTTGTCAATATTTGTCTCCTTACATTGATAAAAATGGCCACCGACTCCCTTGAACAACCATATATTTACTAATATATTTGGAATGACAGTGGCATACAACGGCTAATGGGGAGGGAAAAAGAGGGGAAAATTGGCTAAATATTAAATGTTGCTCTCGTTGAGAGTCGAACTCAAGACCTCCCGCTTACTAAACGGGTGCTCTAACCGACTGAGCTACGAGAGCTAGTTGAAAAGCATTCGTCACTCTAATATTTTCTAACAATTACAACAAATCAACCGAAGCAACACTCCCGTTGAACGGAACATCTGTCCAAGCTGTCACGCAAAATTTCCGGCCCATATACTTGAAAAACCCAAACTATAAATACGAAGATGCCAGTTACAGGTCAGTCCGGTATTTCCACGACTTGGAAGAGAGAGGGAAAAAAAAAAAAAGAAAAAGGAGTAGAAGAAACTTTGCAAAAAACGCTAGAAAGTTCGGCCAATTTTCCTACCGAATTTTCTCTTTGCAGACAAACAAGTGCACGAGCACCTCAGTCACTCTCTTTCTTTCTAGATATAGAAAATTTTTCTTCATCTATAGATCCGCCGTTTCTTTAGTGTTTCTTACGATGCCGTCTCGCCGTAGAACCCTCTTGAAGGTTATCATCCTCGGCGATAGTGGGTTAGTTAGTTTCTTTTTCTTAAACCTGTCCGTATATTTATCCGTATAGATTCGTATGTATTTTTCTTTTCCGAAAATTCGTTTCTAGGGTTTTCCGTACGGATCTCTCGATTCGAATTACTGGTCTTGTTTGTCATAATGCTCTAGCTAATTTCGCCTGCGATTTTCTTTAGAATTTTTATTATTGTTTTTTTTTTTTTTTTTGTAATTCAATGCCTATGATTGTGATTGATCTGTGATTTGCAGGGTAGGGAAGACGTCTTTGATGAATCAGTATCCTGCAGCAGTCGTTTTTTTTAATTATTAAAAAAATTGAAGTCGTATTTACTTATTAATTCATTGTAATTATTATCACTACGAGTTATGGTTTTGTTTGCCTTTACATTTTGCTTTTAGATATGTAAATAAGAAGTTTAGCAATCAGTATAAGGCGACGATTGGGGCTGATTTTTTGACAAAGGAAGTGCAGTTTGAGGATAGGCTTTTCACCTTACAGGTTAGATTTCATACTGAGCTTTATATTTGATTTATTACAGAGTTAATATCCATTTTTTCTTGTGCTCAAATACAAGCATTTTGACATTTTGAATATCTTGATTCAGCTGTTGGTTTTTTTTTTTTTTTTGGGAATTTAATTTCTCATGCTGAGTATGGTGTGTTTTGGACGAAGAAGAGGCTTGGTTTTTATCTCTAGCTCATGAACCAAGCTTAGCTTTGATGGAATAGAGCTTAACCATGATTTCTTAATTACATTTAAGATCTGTAACAAATGCATCTTACTTTGCACTATGATCTCATTAATTCAGAACTGCCAGTGGCGACCCTTTTCTATTCATTGAAAAGCTCGTAGATGGTTTCTTTTTCTCTAGTTATATTGTTGACAAGGTGCAAATTTGTGATGATTGACTAGGGAATTATGTTTTTCCACTCATCGATTGGACTTAGGTTGATCACTGCATGAATTTTGTCTTCATCAATCAGGGTTTATCATATTAGGCAACCTTATGGACCACCGTTGGGCGTTTATCTAGCAAATTGTAGCATTACATTCTAAAGAGATTCAGGTCTTGTTTTAGCTTTTTTTAGTGGCCACTTTGCTTGAAATGCATCAACATTATTTTCTTTTCCCAGATCTGGGATACTGCTGGGCAGGAAAGATTCCAGAGCCTAGGTGTCGCTTTCTACCGTGGTGCTGATTGCTGTGTCCTTGTGTATGATGTCAACTCAATAAAATCATTTGACAACCTTAACAACTGGAGAGAAGAGTTTCTTATTCAGGTATGTATTCTGAACTGAATTCTGCTGAAAACCATCAAACCAACTCTCCGGGATTTATTCAGTAGAGAAATGATGATTTCAGAAATCTCTTGCAGGCAAGCCCTTCAGATCCAGAGAATTTCCCATTTGTTGTTTTGGGAAACAAAGTTGATGTGGATGGTGGAAACAGTAGAGTGGTATGTCTTTTTTCTCCCTCTGCAGTGGCTTTACATACTCTTTCTTTCTACAAAGATACAATTATCTGCTTATTGTGGACTCTCTAGGTGTCTGAGAAAAAGGCTCGAGCATGGTGTGCCTCAAAAGGAAATATTCCATATTTTGAGACATCAGCCAAGGAGGGAGTTAATGTGGAAGAAGCTTTTCAATGCATAGCAAAGAATGCCCTAAAGAGTGAGGAAGAGGAAGAAATGTAAGTTAAAAATCATAAACAGTTCTATTCCTGCAAATGTATACATTCCTAGTTAATTTTTAATTATGGAAAAAACCTTAAGCTGTACTTTAGTAGTGTTTGCTGTAACACAAATTAGTTGCTGCATATAGAAATGCAATTCGATAGCTGAATGAACAAACTCCAGTGGCAGCAGCTGAAAGCATAACTGCGTCTTAAATTTGCTCTGCAATTTTAGGTTATCTCATGCGATATTCAATTATTGCAAATTATGAAGTGAATTTTCTTTTTGGTAACTGAGAATTAGCAATATTTGCAATCAATATTTATTTTTGAGGACCCATACTGAAAGTTGTTAACAGCTTGGGTTCTGAAATTATTTTTCAATAGTTTTATTTCATTTGTTTTTGTATTGTCTGACTTACACTTAATTTCTTTCTTTTTTTCTCATGTTCTTATGGTGGATATTTTGTTCCTGAAGATACTTGCCTGACACCATTGACGTTGCAAGCAGCAGCCACTCAAGGTCAACTGGATGTGAATGTTGAAATATATTATGTGATTTTTTTCTGGTTCAGTAAAATTTATCATTTAAGTGTTACGAATGATTTGGCATTCCCAACCATTTTTATGGATTCATATCGGGGCTACGCTGTACAATTAGTGTTTGTGTGAGAAACAAAATGGTCTGTTAATGCTTTCGTTGGATTTAGTTGTCTGGTGCCTGTGTAATGTTCAAGTTCCTCATTCGTTCAACATTCTTGTATTTAGCTTAGCGCTACCCAAGTATTGTCTGGCTAGTAGACTTGATATCATGATTGTTGGGCACTTCAAATTTCAAACTAGGATTGTTTTTTGATTTATGTTTTATTTTTGTTTGACATAAAAACGTTACCATATGAATTGTTATCTCTGACACAATCTGATTTTCAGAAATCAATGTTGCAGTTTGCAGTTGTCGCATTTCCATATTTGCATATCACATTAGAGGAAGCAGAAATGCTTGGTGATCAGCGATTTTGGGTTACAACATATGCCTAATAAGAGAACATGTCAAACTTGATTGAAGCTGATTGATTAACCAAAGATTTCCTATCTACATCTTGCTTGCAAAATCGTAGCAGTTTATATCTTCGTCCCTTGTGATTTTGACTAGCTTTTTCTAAGCGTCGCCAAAATACAGCTCAGATATAACCCCTTCTGAGTATTACACTAAGAAGCCATTGCGACTCATGGTCTAAAAGTTAATGAAAACAGGAAGCTACTTATCTAGAAAAACAACAGAGAAGAGGGAGCTCCAATCCAAAGATTTACGTCATTTATAACATTAAAACATCTCTGTCCGTTTATAAATAGAATACACCGGTTGCATCTGCCAGACTTGCACCTTAAGATGCCCAAGAATTTGGTAAGGTTATGGATGATTGATTTGCACCACCTAATTTCATCATTGAGTACCCATAGTATTAAACTACCAACAAGCCTTACAAAAATACGAACACAGAAGAAAATTCCAAGTTAGAAGGCTCAAACCATTTTGACTAGAATAGGATTGAAGGGAGAGCAATAGCCATCTGCTCCTTCCTCCTAGGACAATGAGATGCCAGCTTCACATCTAATGTAAGGCAGTGGTTTCCAGATTGCTCAGAGATAATCAATGCTGTGGCTGGAATTAGCAAATGAAAACATCAAAATGAATTTGCTATTAATTCAGCCGAGTAAAATCTCAAGTTCTTAAAAGCACCCAAAATGACTGGCAACACTAACAAGAACAAAAACCACAAGTACAAAAGAATAGACTACTTTGTTCCAACTGAAGAAAGATTGTCCTCACTAGCAGGTCGAATTGAGCTTCCTGCAACTGTTGTGGATACAAATGGGTTGGAAGGGGTAGGTTCCATAGGCCCCATGAGTCTCGACATTGGCGGCCTTGGGGCTGTCATGCTCATAGGAGGCCTTGCAACTGAATTTGCAAAGTTAGTTGCAATTCTATTTGCAGTATTTGATGGTGGCATTGCTCTAGAGGAGGAAGCTGGCAAGCCCAGTCGAGCAGCAATTATCTGTGCTCGCTCATGGTAAAGCCTCTGTCTTGACCTGTCCAATTGCTCCTTCACCCTCATCATGACACCCTCCATTTCATTGAAGAAATCTAATTTGGCTTCCATCTTATGTAACTGCATTGAATCAAAGCCTCCAAAAACTTAGATTTAGCTCCAGTTGGATATAGAAGGAGACTCCCTGGATTTTGCAACTAAATTACCTGCTTTTCTATTAATGATGTGGTAAGCTGTAGTATTTGGTACTCTTCCTGGTCTGCCAGAAGTTTTGCCTTCACTGCTGCAGCTGAGAGTGCTGTAACGGCAGCACGCTTTAATTATCAATGTTATTATCACCTTTTCTCTTTGTAGAGTCACAGTTCTCGTTTTTACCTTCTTTAATCTTGTCTGCAAAGAACAATAAGATAAAGGAGACAATATAAAAATGAAGTAAGCATTTTGCCAGCTGGTGGTTCTTATAATATATTGTTTATATTTTACTGAACATTATAAAACCATTCCTATGTATCAAGGCTCAATTTTCCAAGCTAATCTGCATAAAGCCAAGAAAAATTATGTTTAACCTTATAGAACCAAGCATTGCTTCTGGCGCACCGTACATATTTCAAATCAGACTTGTTAAATATTTCAACAAATTCCCATAAGATATTAACTAGCATTTTCAGTAAAGCTGGTTTCTGTTATGGTGACGTCCAAACTATAAACAAGACATTTATAGAAGAAAAAGAAGAAACCTGTGGTTGCTCCATTTTCATTTATTGAATTTGATGTGACTGGTTGCTGGGGCTCACTCCTTTCTGATGGTTGTGAATCAGACACCAATTCAATATCATTTGATGCCTCTGTTGGCTGAGCAGACTCCCCACCAGAACTTGATTTAACAGGTTGTTGCTCATTCTTTGCTCTGGATGGAGAAGAGGAAACTGTCTCTAGATTTTCTAATGCCTCTGCTGGTTCAGATAGATCGCGCACTGGCTTTGATGCAGCTGCATCACAAGGCTCATTCTTTTCCAATGGAATAGAATCGGACATATCTACTTCCTTCACTGCCTCTGGAGGCTCAGAAAGCTCTTCAGCTGAGGTTTCCTTCCCCCCAGTCTCCCCCAGAGAACTTGGTAGAACTTGGGATGCGAAGTTATCTGATTCCCTCACTACACTTGGTTGATGATCCTTTGATTGATCAATAATGCTGGATTCATTCAAATTAGCCTTTTTAACTTCCTCGTTAGTTGCAAAAGTGCCTGGCTCTTTTTTATCGTTGGATAGATCATTGGGGAAGGTGATGTCACCTTTTCTTTAGGAAGAGAAACTTTAGCCTTCTGGTCCCCATGGTTGCGAAATGAACTTTTCTGATCCAAAACTGGAGTGAACTTATCCTCCTTGAGGCTTTTGTCTTCTGAGATTTTGACATTCTGAGCATCCCAATTACCCTTCTCATTGACAACACTGTGTGTCTCTAACTGACATCAGATAACATTCACAAATTGCTAAGCAAAATATAATCTTGAAATACGTTAGCATACCTCTCAGAACCTGTTGCTTCCTTCTTGTCATCAGGTGGATCTTCCAAAAGACAGCAGTTCCTTGCAGCCAGTTGAATGCTGGGAGAATTACCTGTGGAAGTCTAATCTTCATTATTACTTGATTGATTGACTTTATCTATTTTAGTTAAGTCTCTCATTTTTAGAATAAGGAGTGATTTGGGTAATTACACCAAATCCATTAGATATTTTTCTATTATGTGTAGAGAGTAAATTACTCATTTGATTAGCTGTTTTAATCCATGAAAATCTTGGGTTTTAAGGCTGAGAATATTTAGTCTTTAGCCTATATATTTTTATGCAATTCTAGTATTGTAATTAGAAAAATATAGAAGAATAAAATAGTTTTATTCTAGAGATTTCTTCACTACCAGATAACGATTTCAATGAACTCTGGGCTGAAGCAGCAGCAATGTTGGGTCCAACCAGACGTGCAAAGAACCCTGCCTGCAGATGGAGCAACCTTTGGTTGTAATATATCACCAATGAAAACACACAGGAAAAGGTTGAATGGTGGAATAAGTCAAGCAAAAACATTTTCAAGAGAAAAGTTGCAAAGTTTAATGAAGCAAATTTTTGTATGCAGAAGTGATGATGATTGTTCATAAAGTAAGCATGAGCATGTAATAGGTTAATAAAGGACTTCGAATAGCATAGCAATCATTTAAGAGGATGAGGAAAAATGGCCATGAAGAAACTATTGCCAATGGGAAGAAAAGCAAAATGCCATTAAACAGCATCTTGTAGTTTGGTCATTTATTTGATCACCAAGCTTCGAGGTTGGGAAATTCTAAATGTTAGTCCAAATATGCTCAGTGCCAATTTCATGAAAAATAATTACCAACAGTCACCTAAATAGAATCGAAAGACTAGTTTAATTGTTTCTTTAGCAGCTGAAGAAGTCAGGTTAAATGGTATAAGTACAATCACATCAAGTCATGTCCTCAACCCTTTCCAATCAACACATTTTAACTTTGAAGTACATCATCAAAACAAAACTTTTTCATAGGAAGCAAACTTGATAAAGCCCTTTAAAATTATTCTAAAAGCACAAATAAATGATTCCCTGATAATTGTTAGGATAAGAAGATTATTTCAGAAGCCATGTACAAAATGGATAAATTTAGAACTTTAAATGAACTCAGTTTTCCCTTCAAATACATCAATTAATAAAATCTCAATTATGCACTTACATGTTCAACTTACCAATGCCATGACAGGATTTCCTACATCAGCAAATGAGAGTGTGCTTTCAGATGTTAAATTATATCCAACAGCTTCAAATGCCTCCCTTAGAGCCATAATTGCACAATTTTCAGTTATGTCTTGTCCATTTTTTGCTACTTTGGTTTCTTCTGACTTTGATGTTTCCGGTCCACCTTTTACACCAGTTCCAGTTTCAGGTTTCGACATTTCCTCACCAGCCCTCACTTCTTTTTCATCTTCATGTTTTGAAGTTTCCATTGGTGTAGTCTGGGCCTGATCCTCTTGGGAAGTAGTCTTACTCTCTGTTGTTTCAGGGACATCTTTAGGGACAGATGTTTCATCACTCATTACAGCAGGTCCAGCGGTTTCTTTGGAATCAAGGTTTAAGTTATCATCAGAATTAAAGAATAGATCCTCAATAGGCATTTGAATAAAGTGCAGTATGCATTGTGCTTTTGTTTTTGTAGCAACATGCTCTGCAATCTCATTCCAATTTTCTTTATAAAGTTCTAGTGCCTCAAGGAGAAGGAGGGTTTCCTGATCTGTCCACTTGCCGCTACTCAGACCAGGGGCCTCAGCAGGTTCCATGAGAATAAAATCTGAAGAAGACATGCCAGAGCCAAACTTCCCATTGTTAAAGCAATTGGTACATAAGTCAAAATCTGCCTGTCAAATACAAGCATAATTAGCATCATAAAGAAATGGAACAATAAGTCAATAAATAAAGAAAAACCAATTTACTAAATTAGTTATATTTTCCATTGTGATCATTCTATTTGCAAAAAGCTTCAAAGATTATTGCCTTATTGTTGTAAGTAGTGCATCAAGCATTAAACAGATTGTGCAGGTGGTGCAAACCATTTATGTTGATTTCTTATTTGCTGAACACCTGCTTATATAACAGTTGGACAAGGAGTGGTAGCTAAAAAGGTTTGAGGATTTCCTTATAACTTGGCTAGAGCAGAATATGTCATATAAATAGATCTTGTTGACGAAGAATTCCCTCTTACTCTCTTAGAAATATAAGACTTGCGAAAAAATGAGCAAAATATATATACAAACATACATATATAAATTCAACCCAGGCAAAATTGAAACATTGACTACCACCATAAGGAACACTCAGACAGACATGACTAGTGCAGTTATTTTTCTTTTCCTAGTGCACTAAATAATTTGAGGTTCAGACAATTATTTATTAGCCAATAACTAACCTGCTTCTGGCAATGGTAGCGCTTCCGAGGGCAATCAGCTGAACAAAAGTTGCAATGGTACTCAACAGATGGCCCCTCAGGTCTCACCAAGTCCTCAGAAATTGCAGACTCTCGAAGAAACCTAGATGGTACAGATGGAGTTGAAAGGTTAGGTCCGGGTAACAACTTGTGGACGTGATTCAATTGCCTCAAAGTGAAACAATTTTTCAAGCAAAGAATCCTTTTTGGCCATCTGATCCCCATCAGCATTGGGCACAGCAGAACCAACTGGAGGGAATGGATGAAAGTTAATCAAACCCCAGTAGTCCAGGAACTCCAATACCTCCTGCCTTGCATCCAAGTCACCAACTTCAAGATCTGCCAGGTCTTTCAACTCAATCAGTGCACCTGAATTTGCATGAAATTTCTTCATAATACAGTTTCGTATATCCATGTACACATCATGGGTACGCATTGGGGATTTCCCATTAAAGAAAGAAGGCAAGACATGCTCCTCCAGATGGTGAACTTTTGTCCATGAAAACCATCCTGTGAGAACAAAGAGTGGATGAATACAAAAATTGACAACAGGAGGAAACACTAAAGAATCTAATGGTTCATTGTCATCTCCTTCAATCTTTACAGCATCAAAATAAGAGGCTTCCAATGAAGCCAATTTATTTAGAACCGTAGTTTGCACTCTGCTAATGAAACTAAGATCAACATTCTCTTGCAAGGTTGACAATCAGTGAGCACAAGAAACAGGATGAATACTTATTATCATTTCCTTGTGAAAAACCATAATTATCAGGAATTACAACAGGATTAACATTTTCACATTCCCTCCATTTTGAATCTCTCACTTTTTTTTATCAAACAAGTGGCAATCCTTAAACTGCATTGACATTTCAAATGCAAAGAAACATGGTAAAACCCTCATATGCTTTTCCTGGTAGCCAAGTGAAAAACAACCAATAAATCGATTCCAAATGCAAAATAATAAGGGTTTTATCGTAGCATTCGTATTATCATGTAGAAACAAATAAAGAAAGAAAACTCCCAATTTAACAATTCAAAAAAAATTAAAAATTAATTTTTTTTTCTTGTTTTCCACTTAATTAAGACAGAATTTTCAATTCAAACTGCATTGAACTCCTAAATCAACATAAAACAAAATAAAAAATCCACATGCTTTCTCCAATTCACTAGCCCCCAGAAAAGAAATTCACCTCACTAAAGTTGCAAAGAAAAGCTTCAACTTTCCATCCCTTTCCTCCCCATTTTCCCATCAACCAAACAACGAAAAAAAAAAGAAAAAGAAAAACTCACCGCATTGATTAGGAACCACATGCGCATTATTGTCACGAGATTTAACAGCCTCAAGCTCAGCCTCAATATTCGATTCTAAAGCCTCCCACTCTTCACTTGCCTTATTAAATTCGTCCAAATCTTCAGCTTTTACACTCTCTTTTACCAAACTCCTCTCCTGGAGCTTCGCGCCACCCGATCCTGAACCGAAACCCAAGGCTAGGTTTCCTCTAGGCGCCCCTTGGCGAGCCCTAGTTAAAGGACCGTAATGGTTGATCGGAGAGTGGGAGATCAAGTTTGACTTCTCTCGAGTAACCCGTTTCGACGGAGTTAATGAAGAGCTCGATCCGTAAAGGGAATTAGCTTTTCTATTCTGTGCTCCAGCTCGACGGCGCGTTGATGCCGGCTCCGGCTCGGCTGAGCTCTGCCCCGCCGGTGAGATTCCTGCGTCCCGGCGTCTCCTCCATCACGGGTCGGGCGGGTTGGTTTTCTGGAAAAGGGTTTTCAGTGGTTCCAGTGTGAATATTGTTGCGGTGTGAATTTGAGATTTTACTATCGCCAGGGTTGGGTTTTGTTTCTTCCACGGATAACAAAAGCGTTTTCCCTAATTAAATGAAAATTGATAATCGTGTTTAGTTGCGGTTCACGATAAATGATAGAACATTAATTTGATGGTTAATCCAAACCGTTGAATGATTCATCTGCCTTAAGATCTATTAGAATGTCAAACTGTACAACTTTTTACTTATTGGAATATCTTAACATGGTGCGAATGGCTACACTAGATAGCTCCCTTCCAACAGTTTTCAGGGTTTTTTTTTTTCCTTTTATCCTTTATTATGTTTTTTTGGCAAAGCTTTTAAATTTATTTAATTTTTCTTATAGAAATTAGGTAAAGGAGTTATTCTATTATTAATAATTATAAAAACGGATTATTCTGTCAGGAATTTTTTTTTTGCAAAGATTAGATTTTTAAAAAAAAAAAAAAATAATTTTTGTTTAAATTATTACAAATATGAAATATTAAAATTTTTATATTCATGTAAAATATTAAATTTATATTTTTATATAATATTTTATATAAAAAATTATATATCACAAAAAATTAAAAATTATAATTTTTTATTTTATTAAATTCATAAATAATTATTATTAAAATTTTAAATCTCATTATTTTTTTATCATATTCATATACTATATCTATATCGTGTTCTAAATTACAAATTCTAATTGTAACCCATTCCATCTGAGGTGGAATATGTTTATGCCATTTTGGAATCGAAACATGTTTATAACCGTGGCTGTAATAGACGAGAAGAACAGAAAATGCTACAATTTGATACCAGAATATCAAAGCTTTTAGGATCAATTTTTGTGTTTTGGAGAGAAGATCTTTCACAGCTGTAAGAAGAACTTCTGCTTCACTTTAAAGAACCATTACATGGTATCTCGTGAAGCGAAGGAGGCAGACAGGATTCATTTCCCACAGCTGCTCTGTCCAGCATTTTCACTTGGAAATCAATGAAATCAATGACCAGTACAAGTCTCAAGTTATCTATGAGGTAAACAGAGGCACTCTATTAGTGTAGTGAAGCACCATGGCTGTTATAAAGCAGACGAAATCAAGAAATGGGCAAAGGAGATTCTATTTGCTAAAAAGAAATATAAGCTCGAGAAACTATTGAATAACTCCGCCACCATTGATAGAAGAGACAAGTTTCAGGTTAGTTTACGAGATAAATGTTTGTGGCTGCTCTGTATCGGTTATACGAACCTCCCCTCTCATTTAGAATTACAATTACTCAGCATATAAGAGTTCTCTCCTTTTTTTTTCCAGAATTCATACAAACAACAATAGACAAACTCTATTTTATTGTGATTCAAGACTGAATTATTGCACGCTGATCACCTCGAACCTCAGCCAAGACCTGCTAAAATTGCAGAATGAATTATACTATGGTGACAGAGATGTAATCATGAATTGCAGGGGAGGAAAAACAAGAACAGGTCTCGTTTTAGTTTCTTCTGAAGCACGTAATTTTTATTTTTAATCACGCGAATACAAGATGAAAATCTTACCTCGCTTATGGAAGGCCTGCAACCTGAATCATTCTTCAGACAGAGCAAAGCCGCACGAGCCATATAATGAACAACCCTTGAATGATCATCCTTATCTGTCAATCTGGGGTCCATCAATTGAGTGACTGAACCACTCTCTAGAAGTGGCAGCGCCTGCATTGCAATGCCGAAAGTGTCAATGTGGTCCTAATCAAACACCTTCCTGTTTCCAAATTTAACTTGAAATACTACAAGCTTCCTTTATTTTTACTTCAATGTACATTCTAGATGTCCAAAAACTTCCAGGAATGCATATCTGCCTATGCATAACAGTACATTAATGCGTAAACATTTTCACTTTGAAACTCCTTGAAACAGTTTAAAATGTTGCCACAGGAAGGAAGTTGTGCAGACATCTTACCCAATCTATCAAGGATTGACCCTTGCTTTCATTTGGAACGCAATTGGCAACCTTTCCAGTAATAAGCTCCACAAGAAACAATCCATAGCCACGTACATCCACATAAAGCCGCTCGTCTTTCCCTGGGTTTGGGCATCTTCTCCCACCAAATAGGTTCATGACAAGGATGTAAGTAGCACAAATATTGTGACATGGCAGATATTGGAAATTCCAATATAAGAAGCTGAAACTGGGTGCTTTAATTCAAGCTGAAAATCATATTAAGAAAGTTTGCTTACTTGACTGTTGAATTCCCATTACAGGGAACATCATCCTTGAGCCACTTGGCTGTTATAAAATGGCTTAGCTTGAATATGATGTACAAAACCACAAGTCAGTTAGCATGGAAAACTGTAGTACAAAAATTTAGAGAAATCTGGCCCCAAATTTGAAGAAAATTTATTGAAAGAATTGCACATTCTACTCAAGTCGTCGTAAGTTGATTGTATAGATTTTCATTTTTTATTTTCACATGAACATAAATTCAGTCTTTAAGTTGTGACCCGAGACACAGTTCTATGTACTTACCATCACCGAGTAACCATGAGAATAGAAAACGTTAGATGAACAGACAGACTGGTGAACAATTGACCCATCAGGACATTCTTCGTGAAGATAGCGCAAGCTGCCACCTATTTCCATAGCAGTATTCCACCTTGCTCTCCAAGGTAGGTTACTAGCCGATGTATCACCTGGAGAATATTTAAACAGTTAAAGAATGTTTTGGTCTAAAGCAGTAGAGTCCAAAAAGTGAAAAGTAAATCCAAGAAGTTGACAAAAGTTGGGGGAGAAACAAGGGAGAAAGGTATCTTACATTCCAAGTTCATTGCAACACTATTCAAACATGAAAATTCGGATATGAGTAATCTGTTTGTACCAGTGCAGCAATATCCGATCATGTTCATGATATTGCGATGGCGTACCCGGGAAAGGATCGTAAGCATTGACCAAAATCGTTCATCATCTTGAAAAGATTTGACTATAACAAGTGCATTCTGCAATACTCCTTCATAAATTTTTAATATTTCGCTATCAAAAAGAATATCAGTGAAACCATTAGTAATCTCTTCAATTTCACTGAGAGAAAATTTTCGAGGAAAACCGGCTCTCCATTGCAACGGATACCAACAAGAACCATGTGAAGGTGGAGATATTGATGTTTCCCCTTCCTCAACAACATCCGGATTTCCATTTTTCAGATCATTCAGGGGTTGATTTTCAGGGCAAGTTTCACCATCAGCTCTTTCACAATTTGCAGAAGAGTAGTCAGGCTTGGGAGCTCTTGATGGCATCAATGTGGCAACATCTTTTCCTTTCATTACTGCTATATTGCATTCTACACGCCCGTATATAAAAAATTTGTGCTTCTTTAAGTGACTGTCAAGTATATCACAGCACATATCAATACTTCTACAGTTTGAGAATGTGTATGCATTAAAATGCAAAACAAAAGTAATGGAGTACAAAACAGGATGATTGTTGTTAAATGCAAATAATACAAAGGATTTTCCATTTTAGCCTTTAAAGGATCAGGGGCATGAGTACCTGTCTAGAACAATCCATCGTGTATTAGAGTTTTGTGCTTCTTCGAGTGTTATTTTTGTAGGAGATATTCCTGCTGCAAGTTTGACCTCCAACTTCACCTGGTCATTACAATGTTTTAGAGTAGATGCCAGTAAAATCCCGTTGCTACAGATAAAAATGAGATTCGCCTACCTCATTTCTTTTACATTGTCGACAGAATGGCTGGAGGTTGGCCTGGAATTGTTCCCTTTTTCTCTCAATTTCTTCTCCAAGCTCTCTAGGATTCACTTCTGCATGTCCGGATGAAATCTCCAACTTTTCCACTGCAATGCAACACCTGTGTATTTAGCATGCCCGCTATGGACATAGCTGAATTATTAACCCATAATATTCTGCAGGCTACGGTTCTGACAACTAATTTTCCTGTAGAACTTGAGGTTGGATTCCTCCTTCCATGATAATATTGAGTATCAAAAGGATTGGAACAATTAATACCAGTTCATGACACTGCTTGTCCATATAATACACAGATGTAAAATAAGATGCCAATTATACTAAGCAGTTTGAACCTAGTTTTCAGAAAATCTTTCTCAGCCTGAAGAAGTCTAGAGCTATTATTATCAAATTTAAGTCCAGCAATTGAACAACCCTGATCTCTTATATATATAGGCCTGGATATCAATGGCAAGCCGGATGCTTAACTTTTACTCCTGTTTTATTTTTCAGTCTTCAATATGCAATTAAACCTTTGAGACTATGATATATAGAGAGCACTTGTAACATTGTACTTCACTATAGTTACGTTATTAATTTTTTTTATACAAATGAGACTTCTGTTTAATTATGAGAAAAGTTATTGTAGATGCTGGGATTTGAATACCATCCAGCATCTGACTATGAGAACTGAGTTAAATTTTGGGTTCAGTACATTGTTAAATTTACTGTCAACTGATTAGGAGAAACAATTCAAGAACTCATGTTTAATGTATCAATACTCATAGGTTTTGCATAACAAATTGGCTTTCAGGTGAGTAATTTTCCTCTAAAATTTAAGTTTCGTCTGTGGATTATATCACCTTGCCTATCACATTTACATATTAACTGCTTATTAGAAAAGGGCATCTTTGAGCAATCCTTTCTATTCAATCAGAGTAGCAAAAGGAGAAAGTTTGTGGGAAATAAAAAAGCTCACATATTCCAGACATTCTGATCCCTATGTTAATTGGAAAGCAAGAAGAGTTCTTCTTTACTATATCATCTATAACTCCGATGGCAATCACGGTGTCTTTCGGACGAACAACGTGTTTAAGAGCCCAGTCAAGCGCACCCGCCATTCCTTTGTTTCTTTTAGCATCCATCACAACTATCACACTCTCTCTTGCGACTGAATCCGTTTGAGACACCATTTTTTTCTCTTTGTTGATAGCTTTGTGCTTGTCAATCTGAATACAAGTAATGAAGGAAATGGCTTTGGTCTTGAGAATTGCTACATTGACGGTTTCTAAATATCCATTGACGACTGGAACAAGGTTGTAGTTTAGGCAAAATCGCTGCTCACAATGCTGTAGCTCAATGGGATATTCTTTATATTTCTATTTAATCTTGTCTTTTCCTTATTTTATATTAATTCTACCTTGGAGAATGTCATGCAACAAAACAATTGATGTGCTTAAGATGGTGTCTTGGTGTTCTAAGGACAAACTGGCGCATGAAAACAAAACATTTCTTGTTTGTTTGTTGTATTAATAATTCCTTTTCATTTTTATACCATAAAAAAAAAAAAAATTACTTTGGTGTAAGGGCAAATCATATCCCAAGTTTGCAATATTGCCAACAAAACGGTAAGGTAAATAGAGATAGAATACATTTTAAACATAGTCAAATTTCTTCCTAAGCTTGTTGGAAATATCCGAAAAAGTTTCAAATATTAAGATTCAAATTTTAAATTTATTAGATATTATTTTTTAAAGTAATTACATGAAACATTTGAATTAAGTTTCAGATTTAAATAATTTTCCTTCTGCAAGATCGTATTGCTTACCATTGTCTTATTTTTTTCGTTTTCACCCCAAAATCTATCACAAGACTAATACAAAGTAAAAGGAAAAAGAAGCGCAAAATCCCTGTCAATGGCCTAATTGTTTTACGGATTATTCTGATTAGAATTACCAGGAATTTGAGAAAGGGAAGAATCTTGTAATTTTTACTTAAAGCTGAAACCTGTTTACTCCATTGATGATTTTACATTGTTTATTGCACATTAAAATCATTATTAATGTGTTTTAAAAAAAAAGCATTGCTTTGGTCCCAACACTAGAGACAAGTACTCTTGCAAAGCTCGAGCTCTAAGAAATTGTGCAGACACCGGCCTTTTATCATTGCCAGCTTCTACGTTTCGCTCGCGAGACAGGACTATGTAGCAGCAAAGTCAAATACTATGATAATAGTACAAGGTTTTCTGTCATTTCCTTTGTCATCGTTTCGATTGGTCGTTGATGAATTTGCTCTGAAAGCGATGAAAATAAGAATGAAAACCTCGTGGTTAATTTTGTAGTTAAATGCATCCTTATCTATACAAGACTAGAAAGCGTATCACTGTAAAGCTCAAGAATCAAGCTTCAGAGTTTCTAACTAGATTAAACTGTTAGCTATAGAGCAATCATTTTGAGTGTCTAAATCAAGGTTGTCAATATTATATCAGATAATGTTTTAAATTTTTTTAAAATATATTATATATCGATACCAATTGTTTTAATATATTATTTTAAATTTTTTGATTTAACATAAATATATTTATAAACATACATAAATTTATCTATTATAATATTATTAATAAGCCATAAAATAACTATATAATATATTCAATTCAAATAAATAAGTTTAAAAATATAAGAAATAATATCATAAAATTTTTATAATATTTTTAAATACTTAATCTGATCATATGATATTTAAATAAATATTTTTATATAAATATTAAGATAAAAATAAAAAAATAAAAAAAATTAATCAAAGCCTTATGATTGTTAAACTTTATAAAAAACTTATAATTGTTTCTTGAAAAAAATTGAAATACTTATAAACTTTGATTTGAAAAAATAAAATATAAAATTATAAACTTTGATTTGAAAAAATAAAGTATAAAAAATTTAACTTTTAAAAATTATTTTATCAATTAATTTTATTTTTATTAAATTAAAAATAAATAAATTATAAAATATATTTCATATTTACGATTGTAATATATTATTTTACTAAAATTCATTGAAACAAATGATATTAGCCGATACTAAATTAAAAGAATTTATTTTAAATTATATTATATTTTAATATAACTAAAACACTCCGAACAATACGATTAGTGCCGAAAGAAAATTAATAATTATGGTCTAAATTGATCCATTGCCTCCCATACTATGTTCTACGTATTGTTCGGCGAAGTAAGCACAGAATTGCCAATGAATATGGACTTAAAAATTTGCATAAAATAAAAATCAAAATTTATATGTGAATAGATGAGAGTATCTATTTTGCAAAGCTGTAAGCCTCCCTGAATTGGGCTATAACATGTCAAGTTGTCAACAACCATGCAATTAGCTTTCCTTTGTTTTTATTTACTCACAACAGGTTTCCTATAAAGGGTGATAGTTACATGCGCCAAGCTTATGATTAATTAACTCTAAAAAAAGTACTTAACGAGGAAGCTGATTTTTTTTTTTTTTTATGTAAATGAGAATGGAGCTGCATATTAAAATTTAAAATAAAAATAATTTTAATTTTAATTTTTTTTATCGGATATGAAAAATAAAAATGATAATATAGTATCTGTCTTATATCTTATACATATTTCTATATATTTAGTAAAAAAAAATATTATTATAAATAATATATATTTTAATTTTAAATTAATTACATTTAATATATTTTATTTATAAAGTATATATTAATATATATTAATAAAATTTTATATAAATAGAAAAATAAAATAAAAAGTAAACAAATAAATGTTTATTTTTATTTTTTTTAAATTACTTGTACAAAAATTATCATACTCATTAAATACTCATAAAAATAAAAATAAAATTAAAATTAAAATATTCATTGAATATGATTAAAAAATTTTATATGATATAAAACTTTAAAAATAAAAATAAAAAATACTCTACACATTTTATACTTTATTCATTAATATCCTTAATAAAAATTTTAAATTAATTCAATAATTTTTTTAAATTATAAAAATTTAAATTTGATTACTAAAACTAAAAATCTTGCTTTCGACAAATCAACCAAGCAATTATTAAGACAATGAATCTCTTACAAAAATCCAAGAAGCATTGTTGCTTGAAACAACCAGCTGGCATTCTAAATAAAATTTGCAGACACGTTATGTTCAAAGGGAAAAATGGACTGTCGAGAAATAAAAAAATGAAAATAACTTGTCGAAATTAGATAGAAGTTTGAGAGAGAGAGTCAAAGAGGTATAAAAGTTGTAAGCGAAAGAAAAAATATTTTGCATGTGAGCAGGCGGAATGGTTTTTTCAATCACTTATCCCTTTTATTTCAAACTCTCAACCGTTATCTTTTTCTTCTTTTATTCTTTCCCCAACTTTCTCTTTCATTTTTGCCAATTTTGTTCATCACCCGTGACTTTTCTTTTATTTTGTCTTTGTCCTCTCATCCAAAAATTTTAACTTTTCCTTCTGTTCTTACACGTGGTTAGGCTGATCTCCAAAAATAAACAAAAGTTATTTTCTTGACGATGCATTGAATTTGAACATCTAAAACTCTTTTATATATTTTATTTTGAATATTAAAAATCATATCATATTAATTTTATAAAAAATTCAAAACTATATTCAAAAATTTTATCAACACTTTGTAAATGGTGAAGAGAAACACATCAATAATTTGGACTGACGTATTAAATAAGGTTTATAGGTGAAAATTTTTGTAAGAAATAAAACAATAACCCAAGTTAAAGTTTAGTAATTGAAAATGAGAAGCAACCGAAACAAAGCCATGAAAGGCGCAGAGCGGTCGAACCTGTGAATTATGTCATCATTGGAACATACTAAATATTGTATAGTTAGTGGGGCAACTCTTTAATTTAAAGTCTGTCATGGAGGGCCCAAACTGCTAATTGATTTTATTTGTCACGTGAAATTATGAGTCTCATAATTAGCAATACTGTATACCATTGGAAGTCCCAATTGGATTTTATTATATTTTTAATATAATATGATTAAATTTATTATTTTTAATTAAATTTAAATATTAATTTAAATATAATTAAATTAACATAAATTTTTTATTAATTTTTTTAATCATAATTATAATAAATTTTATTATTATTTTTAATTTCATCGTTTATTTAAATAAAATCTAAATTTAAAAGCGATTGTTTCGTCAGTTAAAAGTTTTCTTTCTATAAATGTTAATAAAAATTGCCCTTTCACTCTTTCCAAAATATTTAAAAAAAAAAAGAAAAAACGCTTCTATTAATTTCCATCTTCCAAGCTACGCACAGGTTTTATACCTAACAGCTTAAAATTATGCAAAATGTTCCTGTTTTCTCAATGCATTAATTACTTTGGATATGGTTAGCGTGTTCTTCTCGAATCCAAGTTTCAAACTCTTCCATCAATCAAATCCTTGAAAATTCAACGGATTTTTTAAGTTAAAGCTGTTAGGACGTCGGCAAAGTTCATTTTGTTAACAATCACTGTACGAAGTTCTTTCACGCGTTGAAGAAAGCTGCTGACATTTTGCAACTAACTTCTCTATATATACAAGTTGAACTCCGCCAGAGATTTCTAACCAGATTGAAAAGGGCATGCATACATTTCTATCTGTTCTTTGTATTTGCTATACATAAAAGTATTCTGAATTTGCAGAATTAAGGAAGTGGAAGTTAAGAAATGAATATGGACTTATCTCCCAAGTTTCCCCGAACGTTCGCTGAGACAGAAAGCGGTGGATACTACAATTGGGCAGTTGCCGACTCTCCAGCGCTCGGTGAGGCCAAAGTTGCAGCTGGTAAGCTTGTTTTGAGGCCTCGGGGCTTCGCTTTTCCCCATTATGCGGATTGCTCCAAAGTCGGTTATGTTCTTGAGGGTGAGTCTTGGGTTTTAGTTTTGGGCCACAAACTGTGATTTATGCCTGAATCAGTTATTAAAGCTTGTTTGCTTTCTTTATATTTCGATTTTCATGATTAATTTCGTTTCATTATTACAAGCACGTAAAATGTGAACAAATGTTTATCACATATAAGAAACTCTCAAACGTATATTATTGAATAATATTTCAATAGGAGGTCTCACATAAACTCTAATGATCTTAATTTTTCTTAGGTAACTGTGCAGTTGGATTGACATTACCAGCCAACACAATAGATAAGACAGCTTTCATAGGTCTTAAGAAAGGAGACATTATACCAGTTCCCTCTGCATCAGTCTCGTGGTGGTATAATTATGGAAATTCTGATGTGGTTATAGTATTCTTGGGTGATGCTACTGAGGCCTATGTTTCTGGTGAAATTACCTACTTCTTATTAACAGGACCTCAGGGTCACTTGGCAGCTTTCTCTCCTGAATTTATTGCTAGAACTTACCATGTCAATGTAGAAAAAGCACAAAAACTTGCCGATAGCCAAAAGGGTGTTTTGATCATCAAGCTTGGTCAAGAAGAAGCAGAAGGCATCCCGAAGCCTTACGACGTAGTAAACATTTGGACCCAGAACATCGATGGTGCATCTCCTGATGTTCAAGTCAAGAATGGTGGCAAATCTACTACCCTGACAGGAAATAAATTTCCTTTTCTTGAACAAGTCGGGCTTAATGTCACTCACTTAGTACTTGAAACCAGTGCCACTAGGGCACCAGCATATGCATCTGATGCACAAGTTTACTACGTTGCAAAAGGAAGTGGTAAAGTACAGATTGTAGGTCTGCAAGGCAAGCTTGTATTGAACACCAAAGTTGAGAATGGCCAAATATTCGTCGTGCCAAAACTTTTCATGGTTACCATATCAGCCGATGCAGAAGGAATTGAGTTGGTCTCAATTGTAACATCTACACGGTGAGCAATTATTTTCTTCCTCCTAATCTTTTTCTAACAATTAAAATTAATAAATCACTTTTATTCTTGATATATACATCATTCCTGCAATTTGTTTGCAGACCTGTCACCGGAGAATTAGCTGGTAAAAATTCCGTTTTGAATACAATTCCCTCAATTCTGCAAGCCAGCCTTAATGTAACCCCGGAACTCAATCAACATTTCAGGCGGATGATGGAAACTGGCACAACAATCGTCCCTCCAATGAACTTGTACCAGGCTTAATTATGTATATTAGTTAAAGGACGATGCAGCGGTACTATTTCGGTAGCAGTAATGATCTTGGCTTTCAAGAAGGCTGCACCAGGCAGTCAGTGTTTCAATAAAATAATAATAATAATAATGAAGTGTTTACTCGAGTAATGTGAATTGTATCAACGTTTGTAATATTATGTGGAGCGCTACTGCTGTCCTTCGATTTGTAATGTAGTAGTAACTTTTCTTTAATCAGTCTCTACATATCTCCAAGTACAATATTTTAAGAGTCAGTACGGGGAAAAAACAAGATTTGTTGGTGTCTTGTTGCACCAATTTGCCGAATAAACAGAACAAGAACGACAATAGTATAGACCCAAGTTTAAGATGAGATTCACAAGAGGATCTAGATTCTAGAACAGCGACGCAGTTCCAAAATCTTGTTGTTTTCATCAGAATGAAAGCACCCAAACCATAGAGTTTGGTCGGGGATTTGCTTTAAAGAGATAAGGTTTCATGACGGTGAATACACAAATTAAGCTCAAACGTCTGTTAAATGTACCACCAGGGCAGGGAGTCACAAGAAGCACGATATGGGATAGGGCCTGTCTATATTTGTTTGTGCCACTGTCAATCAATTTTTTGATTTCCTTTTACTACCATCGGAAGCAAATGTTTTGCGGTTGGGCGGATATTCAAAGTTGGATTATGTTGGGTCTTTCAACCCATGATCTGGAGGAGGATTTAAGAGGGAAAAGAAAAATAAGTGTTGGGGTGAGAGAGGCTCGAACTCTCGACCTCAGGATTACTCAGAAGCTATGAGACCTACGCGCTAGCCAACTGCGCCACCACACCACTTGGTTGCAGCTTTCCAATATTTAAATACATCAGCACATAAAAAATTTTAACATTTTGCTGAGAAATATTTACAAACATGACAATTCGATCAAATGACGAGCCACAAATCTATTTCTCTTGATACATGAAAGGGAGAAATTTTGTTAGAAAGAGAATATAATTGCAAGTCGATGCGATTCCTCAGGTTGAACACTGGTGTAGGTCCACGTGAAACTTTCCACCTTGGAACCATTTTCATCGACCTTTGTCCATGAAACCTTCCATGTCTTCAGTAGGCTATATCCTGCGTAAGACGACCGGTATGGATGCATTAGAGAGAGAAAGGAAGGGATTACATAATAATGACATTAGTTTGAAAGAGAAGACCAGATTCACAACAAGCTAAACAAGGTGCGATCTGCTTGATTAGTGGAACTAAAGAAAGCTTACTCACGGAAAGCATGCATTATCGCCAAATTAATTATCTTTTGTATTGGATTTGGGAATTCATTAAGAAGTGAGCCAGGAAAATCTTTGGCAATAATGAACTATTTCTTACAATATTAACAATCATTTTCTTAAAAAATTTGACACCTAAGGCTATATCGTTCTGAATTTGATTTTGTAAAAGATTTGTTTTTTTTTTTTTTTTAATTCTTAATCTATCCTCAAAAGTCTTATTATTATACTTATCCGATCTAAAAAATAATTATATATGTAATTTCATTTAAGTTCGTAATTTTCAAAGGTTCATTCTAATAATAATATATAAATTAAATCTCTTTACTTATCTTATTATAATAAAAATCACATGTATAAATTATTTAAAACTCATATCATCTAAAATAAACTCTAACAATATATCTATTGATTCAAAGGTGAATCGACATAAAAAGATAAAAATTGATAATATGTGTGAATTTTAAAAATTAAGAATAAAAATTTTATGTGACTTATTGAATTATTTGGATTATCATATGTTCGAACTCTTTATTATTTTTCTTTTATAAAGTTACTAATAATAATTTTTTTATTTTGAGAAGCAGAGGTTAAGATATCTCCTCTGTCTTTTAGTTCGAATTTCCGCATTTTTCGCATCCAAGACGGCGGCAGCTGCAACAAAAGGAAGGAATGGTGACGGCAGCGCCTTGCGTGGCTTACTTGGTCGGCCGTTTCACCGCTCGCCTGGAATATTCCAGAGCCGCTCCTCTCCTTTACCGAGACGCCACGTTTTCGACCAAGAAGAGTAACAAGAACAAGCTCTCATCGAGAAAATCAATCTCTACCATCGCAGCTTTACCTTTCGAACTCTCCCCTCCCCCTATCGATCACGACTTCCTAGTATATCCTCCTCCTTCCCTACCCGCACCCCCTTTTTCTTTCCCTTAGAAGAAGTGATGATTGTGGGATTTTTAATTCGACTCTTTACAGGACACAGTTGCAGCTGAAGGAGCAAGGGTTTCAGAGGAAGGAATAATAGAAACATTTGAAAATGATGATGAAGCTTTGGATGCATTAGATAATGGGGTGGTGGTGCGTTTCTAGTTTAAATTCAATTTCCAACTCATTATTTATCGTTTCTGCTTTAAATTCAACGTCTTCAATTTCCTTGTTTTTCTGATTTGATGGCATTTTAGGTTATGGACCTGTCTCATTTTGGAAGGATAAGAGGTTGGTATCTCTGCTTGTTTCCCACTTCACTTCATTTGAGGTTTACTTACTCTAATGAAATTTGTATATAATGGATTGAATTATTGAAGTCAGTGGAGATGACCGGATTCAGTTTCTTCACAACCAAACCACTGCAAACTTTGAATGTCTTAGTGAAGGGCAGGTGTGTGTTTCTTGGGTTGAAGTATATATACGTATGCATATATATATATTTATATACCTTCTTTTTCTGCTTCTTTTTTTTTTTTTTTTACTTCATTTGGTTCAAATTGATTGTATTTTGTTCAATTGCAATTCATAGGGATGTGATACAGTTTTCGTTACGCCAACAGCAAGGACAATTGATATTGCTTATGCGTGGATTATGGTAGTCTTAGTTACTATTTCTAATAAATTTTAGTTTGCCATTTTAGGAATTGATTGATTCTAGTTGATTTCTTTGACTACTAGGCTGTTGTTTTTGTTCACAGAAAAAAGCAGTTATATTGATGGTTTCACCAGAGACCTGTGGAAACATAACTGAAATGCTCAATAAGTATGTGCATCAGCCTCTTGGAGATCCTTTCATTCATTGCTTTTTTGCCTTTTGCATAGCTTTGTCAAGAAGTAGAAAAATAAAAGTAGACAGCTAGCTCTGTGGTGCTTAGCTTTTCTTTTGCAGGTATATATTCTTCGCTGATAAGGTAGAGATTCAAGACATCACCAAGCAAACTTGCTTGTTTGCTCTAGCAGGTCCGAAAAGTGCCCAAGTAAGGAATGCTCTATAAATTGTTATTCTTCCATGGCATTGCTCTTTATTTGTTTATTTATTTTTTTGATTTCATAATCTTAATGATTTTAGTTGTAATGGGCAAACAGGTGATGGCTAATTTGAATCTCATGGATCTTGTTGGACAACCATATGGCACAAATCGACATTATAGTGTAAGATCTCTATATTCTTTCAACATCAAGTTGTAAATTTTAGTATATCTTGGACTATTCTGCATCTTTGTGTTTTGTATTATGAGGTAAGTTTTATACTTGTAAGACTCTTTAATGTCAAAATAGTGATAGGAAAATAGTCAAAATTTATTTTATTTAGTGTTTATTTTAGAGAATAAAAAATAGGATATTTATCCAATTTCAGGTGAATGGTATGCCTCTAACTGTTGGGGTGGGAAATATCATTTCTGAAGAAGGTTTTTCTTTGTTGATTTCACTAGCATCAGCCAGATCAGTCTGGAAAGCTCTTCTATCTGAGGGTGCCATTCCATTGGGTTCTAATGCCTGGGAAAAACTAAGGATTACACAAGGTGGTGATTCTTGATTTGTTGGCTTGTCATGACTTACGTGATTTACTTATTTGCACAATGTAGAATATCAAATTCTAGTGCTTGCTAAGTGCGCTCGTAGTGAAGTGTTTTGAGCATTTGTTACTAATGTTAAAATATTATTCTAGGAAAACTGTTATTGAGTGGCTCTGTGATTTAATTGGGCTTTTTTTTTAATTCTTCCCAAATAATTGTAACAAGTTCTTAGGAAAATCTAACTTAACTTTGCAGGAAGACCAGCTCCTGAAAAGGAGCTCACTAATGAATTTAATGTTCTGGAGGCTGGTCTTTGGAACTCAATTTCTTTGAACAAGGGTAACTAATCCTTACCATTGAATATCTGCTAAGAAAATTACAAAGATGCTTTATCTAACTCTACTTTCCTTAGGCTGTTATAAGGGACAAGAGACAATATCAAGACTCATTACATATGATGGAGTTAAACAGAGGTTATGGGGAATTCATTTGTCAGCACCAGCAGAACCTGGCTGCCCAATTACGGTTAATGGGAAAAAGGTTCTAGCCTGTCTCTTTCTCTAAAGTTATCTGTAAGATTGAAATACATGCATATATTGAAAGTAAGAGGCAATTTCTTCATTTATGGTTCATAGTTTAGGTTTTCTTGGGAACTATTAACACAAAGCTATTCTTTAAATTCCTGCAGGTGGGAAAGCTGACAAGCTATACAAGTGGAAGAAAGGAATCTGACCATTTCGCTTTAGGCTACATCAAGAGGCAAGCAGCTGCAGTTGGAGATACTGTGATTGTTGGAGAAAATATTATTGGGACAGTGGTGGATGTTCCTTTTCTTTCTCGGCAATCTCCTCCGATAAAGAACTCCAGTCCTTGACTTAACAGAAATTGTACAGATATAACTGTCACTTTGGGGCGTGCCTTGATCCCTTGTCATTCTTCAATGGTATGCCACCGAACACGTTTTTTGTTTTGTTTATTTCTTTTTCTAAAATTAATATGTTTACATAGCCCATCTTTTTGGTATAGTGATCTCCATATGTATGAAGAATTGAAGACTTGCATCCTTTTCATTTTTATAGTGATAATGTGATTCAGGAATATATAGATGATAGTTAGCTATCTGAATAAAATGAAAATTTTATCATATTTTCACATTTTACTTCCACAAAAGGTGAGGCAAAAAGAATTACTTTGTCCCAATCACATAAAAAGTATCATATTTAAGAGAATAATATTTTGGCTTTTGCATCCTGTAAAAGATTACAATGCATGAGGGGATTGACTGATGATCAATCAAGAAATCTGCTAATATATTACACGCTTCTGAGCGTTGTTGATCTGTCAATTCTGTGAGAAAGTTGATAAGAAAATGTGTTTTTCAAGTCACCCCGCTTTCCTTCTTTGCCATTGTCGCACGGATGATAACGAGTCGGATTAGGTCGGATTTTTTTCTCACTCTAACCTGACCTTATATATAAAATTTAAATTCGATCCGATTATTTTTGTTATTTTTTTATATTCAAACTTAATCCAACTTGATATTGTATAAAATTGTATCTGATTTGATTTGATTTGAAATTAATAAAATATTATTTTTAAAAAATATAAAATATTATTTTTAATATAAATATAAAATTAAATAAATATATAAATATATAAAATTAAATAAATAATTTATATATATATACGAGGTCAAATTTACTTAAATTTTAATTTTGATTTTTTTTATTATTATTTGATTTGATCAGGCGTAATATTTGATTTAAAAAAATAAATTCATCTTAAAAAATTAGATCTAATCAGAATTCGTCGAATTTGGATTAGATTGCCTTCCCTATTTATTGGACATGCCTCGGCTCGGAATGACCTTTTCATATCCTGGATAAATGATCACATTAAAATGAATGCTCGTTGTTTCCCCTCCTAAGAGAGGAACTGAAAGGGAGCAACCTGTGAGAGCCTTCAGCCAAGGGATCCCGACGGCTAGTTAATATTATCCAAGTTTATTTTAAACGTGAAATAATAGAGGATAAAACATTTTAACATTTTTTATTTTTATAATATTTTAAATTACTACTCTTGAATATGCATTGAATCTGTTATTAAAATAATAATTTAGTCAATTTCGAAAAAATATGATAATCCAGTCTTTCTTGCTAGTTAATATTATTCAAGTTTTGAATAAATATATATTTTCAAATGTAAGTGTTTTTCCTTTTATAAGTTAAACAAAATAGACACTGATTAAAAGTCAAATGTCTTTTGGTGCAAAAAGTAAGTTATCAACAAATTTTCAACCAAATACAAATAACTTAGACGAAATGAGATATTTAGAGGTGACGTATTGCTTTTCCGCTCCATGATTGTCATCATGAAAAATAAATGTTGAAGAGTCAATATTTTCTTTTTGCTTAAGAATGTTTTGATATTTAAGATTATAATATAACAAAATAAAATAATATTATAAATAAAATTAGATTAAATAATATCATTTATTTTATATTTAATATGTGTAAGAATTAAGATAAAATAATTTATTTATTAATCAAAATTATTTTTACTAAAACAATAACATGTAAATTCAATTTTACGAATTAAAAATAATTTTTTTATTTTTTGAATTATTAAATTATCTTATATCAAGAGGATGATTAATTTTTTTTATAATTTTATATATATATTTCAAATATAAACTAAATATAATATAAGATAATTATTTTTTTATTTTATCTATTATTTATACACCAAACATTAATTAAATGTACATCATATCCTAAAAAATTTAATAATAAAATTAAAAACGAAAGAAACCAAAGTAACCATCTGCTGCCTTTCAAATAATTTATTTTTTTTATATATTTATATTATATTTATTTTATATTAAATATATATTAAATTTTATTGTATTATAATTTATATTAATATGTCAAATATAAAATATATATTTTTTAATTTATATCAAATTTATATTTAATTTTTATTAAAATTTTAAATTATATTATTTTTTATATCATATTTTAAATTATCAAATTTATTTTCAAGTTTTTTGCAGTCCTAAAAAACCTAAGATTAATTTTATTCTCAAATTTTACTGTCCTCTCTTGGCTTCTCCTTGTTTTCTTCTCCTACGTAATGTAAATAAATTATTCAAAGTACAAATGTGAGATAAGGTTCAAGTAAACTTCTTTTTTTTTACTTAATTCAACGAATTAATCATGTGGTCAAATGTCATTTTGATTGTGTTGAAACTTGTAGAAAGCTGGTATCAGTCACTGTCTTGTTATATATTATTAAAAGATATTTTTGTTTACTGTTTTATATAATAAAAAATCTTGCTAAAATCTTCCATGACTTACTGGCTTCAGCTTGGAACATCATATCCTTTGCAACAATTTGAAGGGAAATGAAATTTGAGGATATTAATCCTAGACAAATTTGTAAATGCCGACTATGAATCCTTCTCGATCACCATGCATTAAATGGCGTGTAATGAACGCTCAATCAAAGCCCTTTTCCTCTGCTGGTGTGAGTTGGCACGTGCCTAGGATGAAAGTAGAAACAAAATCCAGCAGCCAAAGAGGAGTGAAATAGAGGGCGTTTGACCAACAGATCAGTCCTGAATATCTGCAGCTTCCTGGTGTCATCACCCTTATCTTTCCCTTCCTGGAAAACCAAAACCCTGACTAGAAAATCTATCGATCTTGTACCAAAAAAAATGCATAGACAGAAAATGAAGATTAGCTCAGAGCTTGTCTGTCTTGTTTTCCTATCTGCCCTTTCCTTTACCGTTGCTGCCTCATCTCCAGCTTCCACCAACGCATCTGCAACATGTCCAATGGACCTCAACTATGTCACAAGAATCCCGTGGAACAACTCTGTTTGCCACAACTTCCACCCCAGCTCAACCTCCAAAGCTGAAATTGCAAAAGAAAACTGTTGCACATCTCTATTATCGGTCTTGGGTATTGGATTTGCCGTACATCTTAAAGAAACATCTCTCTTTCATCTACCAAATTTGCCCACTTCTGTTTCTTGCCTCCAAGATTTCCAGTCAAAGCTTAACTCTCTTTCTCTTCCTAGTAATCTCGTTTCCCTTTGTTTTGAACCTATGCAGTTTGTGATTACACCTAACGTTTGTGCCAACATACAAACAACCCAAGATTGGGTTGCCAAGCTGGGGGAATCGACTGCACTTGACCACGGTTGCAGTTCTGATCTCAATGATCTTACTGTTTGTGATACTTGTCTTCGTGCTGGTAACGAAGTTCATGCTAGATTGGTCTCTATTGATGGTAATGAAACTCACAGTACTGATTGTTTTCATTTTGTTGTTCTTTATGCTGCTGGAATTGTTAATGAGCTTGGACCTGAAAGTAATGGGGTTGTGAAATGTGCTTTTGCATTAACTTTGAATGAGCAATCTAGTTCAGCCAGTGAAAGACATTCAGTCCTTGTTTTTGGCTTGATTGGAGCTGGGGTTGCTGTTTTTGTTACGTTTAGTTTATTGGGGTCCTACTTTTGGTATACAAAAAGATTTACAAAGAAGAATAATAGTGGCTCTGATTCTAATTTTGATGATTTAGAGGAGCAAGGGTCTAGGCCAAAATTGAGGCCTAATACAGGGTCGATTTGGTTCAAACTTCATGATCTTGAGAAGGCTACGGATAATTTTTCGCAGAAGAATTTTATAGGGAGAGGGGGATTCGGTTTTGTTTACAAAGGCGTTTTACCAGATTGGACAGTGGTCGCTGTTAAGAGAATTATAGAATCAGAGTTTCAAGGAGATGAAGAGTTTTGCAATGAGGTTGAGATTATTAGCAACTTGAAGCATAGGAATCTTGTGCCTCTTAGAGGGTGTTGTATGATCGATGATGACGAAAATTATGATGAGAAAGGGAGTCAAAGGTATCTTGTCTACGATTATATGCCAAATGGAAACCTTGATGACCATTTGTTCCCATCAAAAATGGGAAGTACACCATTGAGTTGGCCTCACAGAAAGAACATAATTTTGGATGTGGCAAAGGGGTTAGCTTATTTGCACTATGGAGTGAAGCCTGCAATATATCATAGAGATATAAAGGCTACGAATATATTGCTTGATGCTGATATGAGAGCAAGAGTGGCAGATTTTGGGTTGGCGAAGCAGAGTAGGGAAGGTCAGTCTCACCTCACTACTAGAGTGGCTGGAACTCATGGATACTTGGCCCCTGAATATGCTCTTTATGGGCAACTGACTGAGAAGAGTGATGTTTACAGTTTTGGTGTGGTTGTTTTGGAGATAATGTGTGGGAGAAAAGCTCTTGATTTGTCTTCATCAGGCTCACCACGTGCATTTTTGATAACTGATTGGGCTTGGTCATTGGTGAAGGCAGGAAAAGTAGAGGAGGCTTTGGACCGGTCCTTGATCAATAATGGGGATTCTGTGAATTCAAATCCAAAGGCTATAATGGAGAGATTTGTGCAGGTTGGGATTTTGTGTTCTCATGTAATGGTAGCTTTAAGGCCTACCATTTTGGATGCACTGAAAATGTTAGAAGGCGATATTGAAGTTCCTCCAATTCCAGATCGACCAATGCCTCTAGGGCACCCTTCATTTTGTGGTGACGGCAATGCTTTCAGCATCTCACCAGCATTAAGTGGGCCACAACTGCATGCAGGAGACATGCTCAGGTAATCTGGAATGTTTGTAGTCTTCATCACTATTTGTAGTTGACTAAATGAATGTGGAGAAGCAGAAGACATGTTTGAGGAGGATGCTTCCTTCCTGGATAGGCTTTTCCTACAAGAAGTCTGGAAAAATATTAAGTCAGGTCCTAGCCAGCTAGTTTTTATTTTTTTGAGTCAAATTATTCTTTCATAGTCATAGAATTGCAATGCTATAATGTTGTGTAAGAAAAGTTGGGATGGCTTAAAGACTCATTGATATAAATGAAGATATGAAGATGTGTATTAGATTGGTTTATCTAGTCATCACTCATCAGCTTCCACGAAACAAGCATTGATCACATTTGGCTGCCAAGCAAGAAGATTGGGGTGACGGGAGAATCTGGAAAATGCTCTAATCAGCTGAAGCGTTTTTGCTCTATTTTCCCTTTATTATTATTATTATTTTTTTTGTAGAACAATGAAAGTTTAAGTTGCAGCTAGGATCTTGCTTCACTTCGATGCATTGAAATGTAAATATACTGGGTTTATCTATCTGCTTTCTCCAACACCTCGCACATCCTGCTCATTTTGATTTTTTTCCTCCTTTTTTAATGATAACTTGGACTTGAAAAACCATTTATCATTGTAGTGAAGTAGCAAGCCTGACAGCTATGTGCACTGCAGGTCATTGGAGAGAGATAACGACTCCAGTGGGTTCTCAATGCGCAAAGATTTCAAACATTCCATTCTTTTTGTCATGCTATCTGTTCTGTATATAGGTTTTGTATAGTCCTTGTATACTAGCTCCAGCTTGTAGCCTTGTATGGATTTCTGTCATATTTTATAGTGGATTTGGGGTTTATTTCAGTTTATTGAAGTCTCTATATTTATTTTATTGTTTGTTTTCTCTTAAAAATGAATGGTAACCTTTCATACGTTAGAACTGCTATAAAAGCCTAGTGTTACAAATAATATGGAGCAAGCTCAATAGCTTCACAGAACAGTAGGCAGTCAGCTTTTACACAGGTTGAAGCTGGTTCAAGGGGGAAAGCTGGAGAAACAGTAGAGCATTGCTTTTCTGTTTGTGTGTGAGAAGCAGATTGCTCCGTGATGCATAAAACACCGTGTGTGTGTGTTTGTTATTCATCATTGGTTGAAACTTGTTCACTGGTCGTGAGAGCAGTGAAAAATGAAGGGCTCTGCATTGGTTGAGAGATGAGAATTGCAAAACAACAAGAATGTGCCATTTAGGATGCTGCCTTTAATGCCAACCTTTTTGTTTGAAGCAGACAATGCCTAGTGTTGCTCGTCCAATTCTGTTCAGCCAATGCCGTGAGCAGCCCATGGTTGCCTGCCTGCTAAATTCTTTGTTCTAGTTTTCGAAGTATCAATAGTTTTATTATTTGTCATTGACTGAGTGGATTTTCAAACAGCAGAAACCTCCTACAATTATTAGAGATTTTCATCAAATTTCCAATACATTATATATATATCAATTAAAAGAAAAATGAACAGGGGTATTTTGGGAAAAGAAAAAAAACTATATCAACTAGAGATTTCCGAAAATAACCTTGGCTTTTTATAAAAGGACGATAAAGCCCTTAATACCCCGGCCTTTTCTGGCTCTTCATTAGGAAGTCTTCTCCGCTAGTCGTCTCCTGGGTCTTCTCACTTCCTACTAAACCGAAAAACCATCACTCTCCCAAATCCCATCTCTAATCACCCATCAATGTTGGATCTATTTCCACCCAAAATTCTATAGAAATCAATTGGAAAATCCCATTTGATTTACCCGAATGGGCACCGGTTTTAGATCTCGGTTTTTTATTTTGATCTCTCTTGCTTATTTAATATTTTGTGGGTTCAATTTTGTTGGAGCTCAAAATCGGAGGCCGAAGAACGTTCAGATTGCGATTCGGGCTAAGTGGTCCGGCACTCCATTGCTTTTGGAAGCCGGGTTTGTTCCCTTTCTTCTTGTTATTCTTGTTTTGATTTGGTCTTAGTGGGTTTATGATTCTCTAGTTGTGGAATTCATATATTTTTTCGTATTCATGTCTGTTGGTATTTGACTATTTGTCTATATTGAAATTATTACTGTGGCGTAATCATGGGAAGATGTTGTCTCTTTGTCTGTATGTCGGTGTTATTAGTTTCTTTCAACCTGTATAGTGTTTGTTTTTTTCCATATCTTTATCCTTTTCCAATTGTTACAGTGAATTACTTTCGAAAGAGTCAAAAAATCTTTTCTGGGAGTTCATTGACAACTGGGAACATGTTGCAAAAACTGATGGTGATTCTCATTCGGCTAAAGACTGCCTTAAAAAGATTTTGAAACATGGTAGCTCTCTTTTAAGTGAACCATTGGCATCGTTATTTGAATTCTCCTTAACTCTAAGATCTGCTTCACCGAGATTGGTGCTTTACCGGCAACTAGCAGAGGAGTCTCTTTCTTCTTTTCCGCTGTCTGATGATAGTTACTCGAACAATGTGAACGGTATGGATGCTAGTGAAGCTATAGAAACTAAAAAGTCGGATCCCTTGCTTGTTGGTGTAAATCCAAAAAGCCCTGGTGGAAAATGTTGTTGGGTGGACACTGGTGGGGCATTATTTTTTGATATTGCAGAACTGCAGTCTTGGCTTCAGAGACCTAATGAACTGTAATGTTTCTCTTTACAATTTTTTTATTTTTTTAAAATATCCTTTTAACCTTGAAACTGATAAAAGTTGCTTATAATTTGAACTGTTGTTACTTTCATTTGTTGGTTGCCAGCAGTGGAGAGTCCTTTCAGCAGCCTGAATTATATGATTTTGATCACATCCATTTTGATTCAAATATTGTGAGCCCAGTTGCTATTCTATACGGTGCTCCTGGGACTGATTGTTTTCAGGAGTTCCATGTTACCCTAGTTCGAGCTGCCAAAGAGGTCTGTTATAGTGCTAGTTTGTTGCCTTCTCATTCTCTACTTTAGATTTTCTTTTACTTATAAACCTGATAACATATTTGATTTTCCTTACATTGATCATTCCTGTTAGTTTTATTGCTTTATGAACAGTATTAATCACATCTTAAGTGACAAAAATCATCTGAAGTAAAGCACCTATTACAATTGCAATACTTTAGACCTTTTGTTTGAAGTAATAACTTATTTGAAAAGGAAGATATATAGATCATAATCACTCTTTGCACCTATGTCAGATCCATCTGGTGCTTGGTGGGAACCTTCCTCACTGGTTTAGAGCTGTGACTCAATATTATCTGACAGTGCAGATGATCTCCTGAATTTATTCATTTATTGCTTATTTGAATTACCGAATGTTAAGGGTCAGACTTGGTACTATCTGCATACCATTTTTTCCCCTTACTTGACTTCCCTTCACCTTTTTTATAAGAATTATGATATCATACACTTTGGTGCAATTTCTGTTATAAATGATCTGACTTACCTCATTTTATGTCCAGGGAAAAGTTAAGTATGTTGTCAGACCAGTGTTACCTTCTGGTTGTGAAGGTGAAGTTGGTCTGTGTGGAGCTGTTGGCGCAAGGGATTCCTTACACTTGGGTGGCTATGGTGTAGAGCTTGCTTTGAAGAATATGGAGTATAAAGCCATGGATGACAGTACCATAAAGAAAGGTTAGCACTGTTGATGGAGCAGTTGCAAATTCAAAAGCTAGCGCTCGGTGCATGACCTTAGTATCAATTTGTTGTCAATAGGTTTATTTTTCCATGTATTATTTTTTTAATGCTTCTATGTATTTTGTGTTTATCTTCTATCCAATTGCCCGGAAGGATCTTTGCACTTGAATTCTGTTGTGATATTTCATTGGTAGATGTAGCAATTTTCTAGTGGTTGATGTTTTTGGCTTATTTATGGCTCTTCTTTAATGATATTGTTCTCTCTAATATGGACACCATTGTCTTGGAACTGTTCTAACTCGTTTGTTCTGTTTCTTTTGGAAACTTTCATCCTTGAATTTTTCCTTTCTGAGGTTTTGCTCTATATGAATACATCTCATTCTTCTTTATAGTTCTCAATTGTAATATGATAGCATCATGGGAATGACTATGGTGTTTTATTACAAATTTGAATATCTTGAAAAGATTTGTCACATTCATGGATTTTTTATGTTAGCTTGCATTCTTGTTTGCTTCATAATCACATGCTTTATTGCTTTGATTTTTGAGGTATCTAAGAGCTTGGGGTTTGAGTTGCAGGTGTAACACTAGAAGATCCTCGGACTGAAGATCTTAGCCAAGAAGTTAGAGGGTTTATATTTTCAAAAATTCTGGTTTGTTATCCATATAATTCACCTTTACTTTTGTTCCTATTTCCTTCCAATACAAGTTACAACTATTTCAAAGAACATTGGTTACATGGACATATATCTAAATGAATCAATTTAAACCACAAAATCTAAATGAATAAACTTAAACCAAAAAGTCTTTCTCTTTCATACAACCTGCAGCATGCCATCCTGAAGTTATTTTTTTTATTTCCTTTTGCAGGAACGAAAACCTGAGCTTACTTCTGAGATAATGGCTTTCAGGGATTATTTATTGTCATCAGCAATATCAGACACACTTGATGTTTGGGAATTAAAAGGTACTTTTTAGTTAAGGATTTTTTTCTTCTAGTTATAACATGTCTAATCTTCAAATTTGTAAAAATTTCCCCCCTTGAACAGATTTAGGGCATCAAACTGCACAGAGAATAGTACAAGCCTCTGATCCTTTGCAGTCAATGCAGGAAATCAACCAAAATTTTCCAAGTGTAGTATCTTCTTTATCTCGGATGAAGGTAACTTCTTAGTGACACTCTTGATGTTCGAGTAGCTCTTAATATTTTTAATATTGTTTCCGATTAAGGTATCCAATTGGGTTTTTCTAATCAATGTTTAGTACAAATTTGTGCATTTTGCAGCTCAATGATTCAATCAAAGATGAAATAATTGCAAACCAGAGAATGATCCCTCCTGGCAAGTCCTTAATGGCTCTGAATGGTGCTTTAATCAATATCGAAGATATTGACCTTTATCTGTAATGTTTTGTCTCCCCTATTTCTTTTAGTTTTGGATAACTATTTCTTTTGTTCTTCACTGAAGATCTTATCTGTTTAGAATTCATGACATTTTGAAATATTTATCTTTGGCCCATCTATTCCTGAAGATTTTGGCTGTAGTTATCAAACAGTTTTGAGTGCATTTATTTCTTAAAATTAAATGAAATAATTTTAATCATGTAAATTTCGTGCTTCCAAAATTAAAATTAATTGTTCACTGCTGTGATTTCGGTGCTAAATTTTGAATCCTATCAAACAAATCTTATCATGAAGCAGAGTTAATTTAAATAAGACTTTCTTAGAAGCAAAGGCAATTTACGCTGCTGCATTAGGCTCTTGTCATGGAATGACTGATGTTTGCATTTGTGATGTATTCTTTTGAAAGCCTTATAGTGTTGAATGTTTTGACATAATCCAGGGATATCACTCTTGAATTAGGGTCATGATAGTTGAATTTCTTACTGCCAGTGGTGCTTTTCACCCTTTCAAGAGTTTTTCATTAGCTCTTTATTTAGTATCATTTGAATGCCTTTGATGCATCTTGATCAATGTAGTATTACTTCTGATATTATGTTTTTGCAATTTTCTTCATAGATTGATTGACTTGGTCCATCAGGAACTATCATTGGCTGATCAGTTTTCAAAATTAAAGGTGAATAATTCTAAATTCCATTTTGTTTGATTGATCAGTGAAAGCTACTAAAAAATGCTCCTTTATATCATATTCATTTTGCTTAGTATCTACGACCTTATTAGTGGAATATCTAAATTAGTAACAGTTTTTCCCCTTTTAATTCCCCGTTTGGCTGTAGTTGAACAAAGATGTGCATTTTCTACCTTGTTCAAATAAGTTTGAAAATGCACCATTTGGGAACAGCGGATAGTAGTGTAAATATTGAAGCAGAATGTCTAGATGTGTGTGTGCATTCACATGCAAGTTATGGGCAATAAAAAAAGAACTAGATTGATGTTCATAATTGATATCTAAAAGTAGTTGATCATATTAAGCATAAGTGTAAGGGCTTGCTTGATCCTTGGTTACTTAGAAAAGGCATAATACAGCTAGTACCAGGTCCAAAAATCTTGGTAACTGAGGGCCTTTGATTTTCCCTTGAAGAACTATTTGTTGTGTGGCTTCCACAAAAAATAAACATTTTATATCTGATATTTCTTGTGATCAGGATTTGGATAATTAATTTCATATGAAAAATGCATGTATGTAACTTTGCTAACCATTGTTGTGCTAGTCTTCCTGTTATAAGTCTGTTCTGCATGATGTGTTTAATTTATTGTTGACAATTAAAATCAAATTGATTATCTGTCATTTTGCTAACCATTGTTCTTGTGCTTATTTCTGCTCAGTTAGCATGCTTAAATAATTATATATATTTGACGAGTCTTTTTAGTTCTAGGTATTAGAAGACCTTCCATGTTACACGAGCTTCTTATTGGGTCATTCTGGCATATGTTGCATGTATATCAGCATGCAATTAAATTATTAATTATAATATTTTTCAGATCCCTCATAGCACTGTACGGAAGCTTCTATCAACTGTGACTCCTCCTGAGTCAGATATGTTCCGAGTTGATTTTCGTTCTGCCCATGTTCATTATCTCAATAACTTGGAGGAGGATGCCATGTATAGGCAATGGAGGAGTAATATAAATGATGTATGTTAATTTATTGTAAAATCTCTCTTAAGACTATGATGGTTCTGCATCTGTGAGCTTCTGCTAATGGTTGCTCAAAAGCATGTCTTCTGATGACATTTTGTGCAGATTTTAATGCCTGTCTTTCCCGGCCAGCTACGTTATATCCGTAAGAATCTGTTCCATGCAGTTTATGTTCTTGATCCGGCAACAGTTTGTGGTCTTCAGGCATGTTTTCTTCTGTCTTCTGGATGATTTGATCTCTCTCTCTCTCTCTCTCTCTCTCTCATTTATTGCATTATCTCTCTCACATAAGTTTTTCTTATTGTAATTTCCAACTGGAATCTTGCAGTCTATCGATATGATTACATCTTTCTATGAGAATAGTTTCCCGATGAGATTTGGGGTGATACTATATTCTACACAGCTCTTTAAGAAGATTGAAGGGAGTGGTGGTGAACTTCATTCATTTGCTTTGGAGCATGACAGTGAAATTGAGGACGACAAATCCAGCTTGGTAGTTGCTTAACTTAGTCTAAACATTATTTGTTTTACCTTTTGTGTAATTTGATGTTATCTGTGCTGAACCATGGTTTCTCTTCGGTTATTCCAACACTTCTTTCTGGTGTTAAGTATCATTGAAGCTTCTGGTTTGCAACTTATGTTGCTAATAAACATTGTTGATTGTAATTTGTTTTGCAGATTATACGACTTTTCATCTATATTAAGGAAAACCATGGGACTCAATCAGCTTTTCAATTTTTGAACAATGTATGGGGTTTGATATTTACACCAACTTTTTTATGTTTGTATGTTTGACTGTTGATTTGAGTAAAATTGATGATTCCTCTGTAGATTTTGCTATTGACTTTATTCCAATGTTCCTGTGTTGTTTATCTTCAATATTTTTTGAAATATTATTTGTTTGGGGAGGAAAAGAAGTTTGAGGTTCAATTATATGCCCTTGACTAACTTAAACTTGTTATGGTACAATTTTCATCCTTAGCTATAAAATCGTCTTTTTCTCTTTCAATTATTGCTGTACCCCTATTTAAATTTGCATATAGAAACTTATGACATGTAGTTTGCAAATGAGATAAGAGTATATATATATGAGTAAGCTTCTGAATGTGTGAGGGGAAGTTGGTGAATCTTTTCTATATTAGGCTAGGATTGCTATCTTTTCTACTATGAAGGAGAATTTTCAAATTTATGAATGATTTTGAGAACTATAGTGGGTGTACGACACTCCTTGCATATATATATATTTTTTATTTCCATGTCTGAACCTGTTGTATCACAATTTACTAATTTGATGCACTCTGGCATTGTTAACTAAAATTATGACATTCTTGTGATAGGTAAATCGGCTACGAATGGAATCTGCTGACTCTACGGATGAGGCTCTTGAAATGCACCATATTGAAGGGGCATTTGTGGAAACAGTATTGTAAGTTTTGAAAAGATTTATTTGACTTTTGCTACTTGCACATGCTAATCATATTTCCCTATTTGATGCTCTGCAAATTTTAGGAGATTTAGATGTGGTTGATTTAAATCAATATAACTGTTGTTTCTGTAGACCGAAAGCGAAATCTCCACCGCAAGAAATACTGTTAAAGCTGGAAAAGGAACAGACTTTTAAGGAACTGTCTCAAGAGAGCTCTTTGTTTGTTTTTAAGCTGGGTGTGGGCAAGCTGCAGTGCTGCCTACTGATGAATGGTCTTGTCTTTGATTCTAGTGAGGTACAATATCATTCATTTATAAAATCACAACATATCTTTCCTAACTTGTGGTTTTTTAACTATTTGGTGTCCCTCTACGTGTTTGGGCTGATTGGTTTTTTGGAGAAGTTCTGAATAGGCATATAGGTTTCATGAATCCGTTTTAACAGGCAGTATAATTTTTTTATTCTGCTTTTAAATGTGGTTTTCCTCGTGGAAAATTAATGGTATGCTATTTTCTTTGCATTTAGATTTTGCACATTACTTCATGCCTTAAGTTCTTTTAGATGATTTATTATATCTAGTACTTTATAGTTTATATGTATCTTTCTTTTTTTCTTTTTTCAAACATTGACTTCTATTATGATGAATTACTAGCTCTTTATCAAAATTTCAGTTCAAACTTAAATGACCTTTTTGTATTTACTCTGGGCAGGAAGCTCTTGTAAATGCCATGAATGATGAGCTTCCCAGAATACAAGAACAAGTTTACTATGGGCAAATAAATTCTCGCACTGACATACTGGACAAATTCCTATCAGAAAATGGTGTCAGTCGCTATAATCCCCAGGTAAAGTGTAGGTTAGATTCTTTTTGGAGTATCCCATATATATTTATATATCGTTACTATGATATGTTTGTATTAATATGATCTTGGTTGGATGTAGATTATTGTTGATGGCAAGGTCAAATCAAGGTTTGTATCACTAGCTTCATCAATCCTTGGAGGGGAATCTGTACTGAATGAAATTAATTATATTCATTCTGTTGAAAGTAAGCAGACTTTATGTTGGTTATTAATTTCATTTTACTATTTTCCAGTTGTTTGCATTCTGACATGTTTAATGGGTTGATTAATGCCAGCTGTGGATGATGTGAAGCCTGTAACTCATCTTCTTGCTGTTGATGTCACATCGAAAAAGGGGATAAAGTTACTTCATGAAGGAATTCGTTATCTGGTTATTCTTTATGCATGACTTTTGCTTTCATTCTCGTTTGAATCATCCTTTCTATGGTGTTATTGTTATCATCACTATCATTATTGATGGTTTAACAATGCTTGCACTATTTACCAGATTGGAGGGTCCAAAAATGCTCGCGTTGGTGTGTTATTTAGTGCTAGTGAGGATGCTAATTCGCCTAGTATTCTACTTGTGAAGACGTTTGAGATCACTGTAGCCTCATATAGGTTTCCTAAGTCTAAAAGTTCTTGCAGGCTTTTATTTCATTAAATTGAATTCTATAAATATGCTTTGCAGTCTCAGCTCTGATATTACTTGCATTACCGCTGTTTTTGCAGTCATAAGAAGAAGGTATTGGAGTTTTTAGATCAACTATGCTCATTTTATGAGCATGATTACAATCTTAGATCTCCCGCAGCAGCTGAAAGCACTGAAGCGTTCATTGATAAGGTCTATGAACTTGCTGAGGCAAATGAACTGTCGTCTAAGGCATATAAATCCTCTCTATCTAAAGCTTCTGCTTTGAAGTTGAGAGAACATTTGAATAAGGTAATGAACTAACTTTAGTTGATTTTTTGCTTTTATAATTTGTTCTAGCTCTCCCTCAATGCTTTTATTTTTTTGGTTTGAAATATTTTAATTCTGTTCCAATCTGAGTTTTTCTTGTAAGGATTCTAGTGGTTAAGTCTTTGGATCAATGTTGATTTCTGTTTCTAATTCTCATAGAGTTGTTAATATGATAAATTGCAATTCTATGCAGGTGGCACAATTTTTGTATAGACAATTTGGGATAGCTTCTGGTGTTAATGCAGTCATCACCAATGGCAGGGTTTGTCTTATCTCCCTTAAATGTGTCATCAATCTTTAGGATTATTGTTGGACTGATTCCTTGTTTTCTTTTTAACTGACAATAACTTGGTTTTTAGCTGCTTATGAAGCTGATCTAATTATATCATTCTTATTTTCTATTTGACAGGTTACTTCTCTTGATGCTGGCGTATTTCTGAGCCATGATCTTCATCTTCTGGAGTCTGTTGAGTTCAAGCATAGAATAAAGCACATTGTAGAGATTATTGAAGAAGTTAATTGGCAGGGCATAGATCCTGACATGCTAACAAGGTTTGTTGGTTTTCTGCTCCTTCTTGCTGGTTATCTTCTTCACGTAATCCGCATGCGCCCCCCCCCCCCCCCCAAAAAAAAAAAAAATTAATGCAGCATATGCAGTGAGGCACATATAGTTATTTAGCGAATAATTTTATCAAGCTTACTACATATTTATCCCTTGTATCTGTGGTTCTATTGGCTCAATAACTTGCACAAGCTACTGATTTTGCTGATTTATGATACTTGTTCCTGATTGCCAATAGACTTTTTGAGTTTGATTGAGAACCTGATTTTTGTTATTTACTGCAGATAGATTATTGTACTTTTCAAGATTTCATCTTTCGGGTTACACATACTGCGTTGTAATAATTTTACTCCTGCTTTCAGTAAATACATTAGTGATATTATTATGTTCGTGTCATCCTCAATGGCTACAAGGGATCGAAGTACTGAAAATGCACGCTTTGAGATTTTGAATGCTCAATATAGGTAAGTGCTTCTAAAGCATTTTGATAGCATGGTGGCCATAACATTTCTTCAAAATTTTCAACTATAGTTCAGTATTCAATTCCATTATTATTTCTGTTTTTCTTGCCAACCTCTCTAGTCTACAGTCCTCCTAGATTTAGCAGACATCTATTTCTATATCATTTGTGAACCAAATGGAATTATGATCAACCCAAGTGATTTTGAGGAAAGATAAAAGCATGACCAAAATTATCTTTTCAAAGGACAATGTATCTTAATTTACCTCCTCACCTTGTATTTCATCCTCTGTCAACCTCAGTTTTCTTCCTTTTAATCTTTAAGTAAACCCATAATCCAATCCAAATTGAAGCCACTTTGGGCTTCTCCTGGACAAAATGATAATATTTCCATTCTGCTTGGAAACAAAATGATCCTCTTAAGTAACAATATAATAAGATTTAATTTTGAACCTCTTACTCTTTGAAATTCTCAACTTGTGTTCCTAAAGCTTCATGTTGATTGATTGATTGATTAGTCATGTTTTCTTTTGATTTACTAGTGTATGTTTCATTTGTTTGTGCTTATAATCCTCTCTTCTTGATTTGTTGTCTCAATATGTCTAACTCATTCTTTTCTTCTTTCTCGAATGTTCCCCAGTGCTGTTGTTCTTAACAATGAGAATTCTAGTATTCATATTGATGCTGTTGTTGATCCTTTAAGTCCATCTGGTCAGAAACTGTCGTCACTTCTTCGTGTTTTGGCTAAGTATGTCCATCCAAGCATGCGCATTGTACTAAATCCCTTGGTGAGTTAATGCTTATAATCTTGGTTATCTTTGCTATGTGGTGTTTATGAATAGAAAAATTGTTCAGGAAAGAGATGCATGAGAACATACTAAAGCATACATATTGTAATTGCATTGTACTAAATCTCGTAGTGAGTCAATATTTGCAGTATTCGTCATGTCTAGAATGCGGTGCTTGTGAATAGAAAGTCTAATTGGGAAATGGAGAGAGATATGTGCTCATGCTGAAAGAGATGCATGAGAACATACTAAAGCATGCATATTGTAATTGCATTGTACTAAATCTCGTAGTGAGTCAATATTTGCAGTATCGGTTATGTCTAGAATGTGGTGCTTGTGAATAGAAAGTCTAATTGGGAGATGGAGAGAGATATGTGCTTAGGCCAAGGGCAAAATAGCATATGACCTTGGGCTCGGTCCATGCAGAGGATGGGGAAGGGCCATTACATGAGGTAAACAAACATTGAAAAAAATAAAATAAAAATAGAAGCAAAGAGTTCTGACTATATTTTCTTGGGGAAAATTTTGTAATTTCATTGTGGTGAGAATATTTTCAAAATATCATTAAACATCACACAATTTGGGGTTATTTTCCTTGAAATTTTCAGTCTTTATGATGAGGTCACTGCAGTTTTCTATGATCACTTTAGCTTTTGTTTTGTTCCTTGCTTGAAGTCTTTTGGTTACAAAATTCATAGGAAAATATTATAAGCTATTACTTTTGTGGCAGAGTTCCCTTGTTGATCTTCCACTGAAGAACTATTATAGATATGTTGTCCCAACCATGGTATGCATCTCACTTTAGAAGCCACTCAAATTTGAGCCCTCAAGAATGGTATCTTAGCTGTGTTAGAACCTTGCAGGATGATTTCAGCAGTACCAGTTGCACTGTAAATGGACCAAAAGCATTTTTTGCAAATATGCCATTGTCTAAAACACTCACAATGAACCTGGATGTACCTGAGCCATGGCTTGTTGAGCCTGTTGTTGCTGTGTATGCTTCTTCCTTAGATTTCTTTCTTGGTCTATTGCCCCTCTCGTTTATTCCTTACAAATGTTGAAAAGTTGCAACATCATGCACTTTACTGCATTGACTAATCTCTCTCTCTCTCTGTGTATATAAATACTTCAGTCATGACCTGGACAATATTTTGCTTGAAAACCTGGGTGACACAAGGACATTGCAGGCAGTTTTTGAACTTGAAGCTCTTGTTCTGACTGGTGAGTTTGTTTTTGTTTATAAATAATGGGAAATTTATAAGTGTTAACTGGAGGAGTGAATGAGTACTACATACATTTCCTGTTAAGACTTTTACATTTGGGTGTGTAATTTAGGTCATTGTGCCGAGAAGGATCGTGACCCTCCCAGAGGTCTTCAGCTAATTCTTGGAACAAAGAATACACCTCATTTGGTTGATACTATTGTGATGGCCAACTTGGGCTATTGGCAGATGAAAGTATCTCCTGGAGTTTGGTACCTGCAACTTGCTCCAGGCAGAAGTTCCGAGTTGTATCTTTTTAGAGATGGTGGTGATGATGGAAGTCAAGAGAAATCTTTGTCAAAGCGAATCACTATAAATGATTTGAGGGGTAAAGTAGTTCATCTAGAAGTAGCGAAGAAGAAGGGAAAAGAGCAAGAAAAATTGCTTATTTCAGCTGATCATGACAACCATTCAAAAGAAAAGAGGGTGAGTTGTTGCTGCTGTTTGAAATATTTTGTGCAATCTTCATTTTAGTGCACATGGATGGCTGAGAAATCTGTGTTGATGCATGCTTAACAAATTCCTTTTTCCTCCTAGCAGGGACATAATGGTTGGAATTCAAACTTTCTCAAATGGGCTACTGGTTTTATTGGTGGAAGTGAGCAATCAAGAAAGAGTGATGACAGTTTGGTGGTGAGCTTTTCTCCTTTTCTTTTCTTTTTTGTGTAAATCTTTTTGTTTGTTTACTTTGTTCGTTTGTTCTATAATAAATATTTCACCTTAATTTAGTTTAACTACTCCAAGAAATTGATATAAATACGAACCTGTGAGAAGGGATCAGAATAAGAAGAAGATGATATAAGAAAAGGGAAAGAAAACGATTGGCCCTTGAACCAAGGTCAAAATAAGTATGCAAAAATAATTGTGAGAGGGTGCATATAAAGCTGCTAAATTTTGTTTTCCCTTTGAGATTAATTTCTTGGTGCAACTGTACTTGATTACTCTTGTCCTTAGCACAAGCAACACCAAAATATAACACACATTAAGACATGCAACAACATTAAGCTGCCCAAAATGACTTTGAGTATAATACCTAAACAAAGTGGCAAGAAGTCTCTTTTTGCTTTGGCTATTGTTGTTTATATTTTTATGAGAGTGATGTTATGGTGTAGTGGTTGAATTATGTTTCTACATCAGTATCTCCTGATTGAGAAATTATCTTGAGTTTTATGTTAATTTGAGGTTAACTGTTTTGATAAATTTATTCATCCTCCAAAGGCTTAGTCACTAAGCATTCTTAGAAACATCAATTATAAGTCAATCTTGTGATTATTTTTGTGTGCTATGTGTTCTCTTCCATAATTTCATTTGCTTAGTCTCTGCTTCACTTCGTCTGGTTAGTATTTCTTTCATAACCATTGGATACAAGAAAGTCTTATGGATATTAACCATAAATTGGTTGTTTACTTGCAGTTTTTGAAGAGATTCTTGTGCTGACATGTTTATGCTTTCTTTTTCTTGTATTTATTTTGTGCTGACATGTTTATGCCTTCATTTTCTTGTATATATTATGGCTGTCTGAAAGAGTAATTAAAAGACTTCATTACTGAGATTTTCTGATTGAATTAAATATCTCAAAATTTGAAATCCCATACATTTCCCTACCTTCTATCCTTTCTAACTAAATTTGATTAATTCTTTACCTCTTTTGAGAGGATTAGAATCCACAGAAGCCATTTGATTCCAATATCTTACAAGATAACTCTGGTGTAAAAAAGAAAAATAAAATGCAAAAAGGGGTACCGTAAGCTCTTTACTAAAGGATTAGAGCTCGCTTTCATGCTTATCTGATTTAGCTTAGGTTTACATGTCAATGAATGTACTTAACATGAGAAGGGGGAATTATGGAAGACAAAGAAATCAGGTAAGGGAAGATGGCATAAGGAATGGGGGGTAAACAAAATCAAACCATCAATCAGGTCTAATAAAATGGTAAGCAAATCAAGAATGCAAATGTAGCACTAGTATTCTATATGTTTCTTATCATCACTGTTTAGAACCTCCATTACCGTTGAAAGATGAGCAGTTTGTTTTATTTTCTCACCTTATGGTATGGCTCACTTGCTGGCACAGCTTTGTATGCTTTATTGTTTGAGATTTATATTTATTTTGATTCTCAAAAGAGTGGAATCATTGATGTATTTTACTTCCTCAGAAGCATGGGAAGGGTGGACGACATGGAAAAACAGTTAACATATTTTCAATTGCTTCAGGACATTTGTAAGTCTTCCAAGTCCTTTTTCACTTAACCATTTGGTTGTCCATTCTCATGGTTAGTAGAATTTCCAGCATTTACATGTTTATTCAAGTCCTTTTTTGCTTAACCATTTGGTTGTCCATACTCATGGTTAGTTGAGTTTTCAGTATTTACATGTTTATATTATAGATATGAGTGTGTGCCCTTGATACTCATGGCTGTACATGCATGTAGGTGTATGTTGCCCTTGATAACCTTCATCCATGGTTTAAAATTTTGCTGTTGTAGATTGTGTATTTCATACTGTTATCCTTGATAAGTTTAACTTTGTCTTAAATATATGAAATTTCTGTCTTTGTAGTATACTTTGCGTTTTCCTCTAAGATACAAGAAACAAGATTTTTTTTTTTTTGGGAAACAGACTGTGGAAAGTGGATAAGATACTTTTAAACCACACATATAATACACAGACCAATTATGTGCTTCTGATGTAGATGTTCATATATGTGATCTATAGCCATTTGTTTTCTCAGGCTTAACTCCATTATTTCTCTTCCAGATTATAGTTTAGGTGCACCACATTCCTATTGAAACTTATTTTTATTTGCTTGCTTGTGTTTTGCCTCTTTCTATCTAACTTTAACTAGGTTGTCATAGCAATGCAGTTGAGGAAATTATTTTTGAGTACATGCTATAGTTCGCAGCCTGGGTCAGACTGTCTGTTTTGACAGTTTTTATTAATCTAAAACATTATTGAATGTAGCCAAGAGAATTGAAATATTGCAACCTTTGGAATTATATTAAAATAGGACTTTTGCTCTTGGTGAAGTTAAAATATTGTAATGTATAAAGTTTCAAATATGAGCTCTATCATGTTTAAGCATCCATTCTATATGTTCAATGATCTGCCTGTGCGATGACAACATTTTTGGTATATTCTCTTAACTAATCATTGGTCATTTGTTACTTTTCTTTGATTTGCCCTTTTTGCAGATATGAACGCTTCCTTAAAATTATGATTTTAAGTGTATTAAAGAACACTCGTCGTCCAGTGAAATTCTGGTTTATAAAGAACTACTTGTCTCCTCAGTTCAAGGTTGTATATATCTTTTTGGCAGCAATCTTTCCATCTTTGTCTAGCTCTTTATTTTCCCCTTGTAATCTATAATTTAAAAAGTATGTCTAATGTGCATATACTTTCTGGTTATTTACATAAAATGCAGGATGTGATTCCACAGATGGCAGAGGAATATGGCTTTGAGTATGAACTAATTACCTACAAATGGCCCACATGGTTGCATAAGCAGAAAGAAAAACAGCGAATTATCTGGGCATATAAGATTTTGTTCCTTGATGTTATATTTCCCCTTTCGTTGGAGAAGGTATTGTTTTTGTTTTTTCTTGGTTCTTGTTAGACAACTGTACTCTTCTGTTGCATTTGTTGTGAATTTCATGGATGAAAATGCATGTGCAGGTTATATTTGTTGATGCTGATCAAGTTGTAAGGGCAGATATGGGAGAACTCTATGACATGGATATCAAAGGAAGACCTCTTGCATATACTCCTTTTTGTGACAACAATAAGGACATGGATGGATATCGATTTTGGAGACAAGTAATTTGCTACCACACCTCTCCCCGTGCCATGTGCAAAATTGAATTTTTCCACTGTTTCTGTTTTATTCCTTTTATCACCTGGTAACAGTAACTATAATACAACTCTTAGTCTAATCATGCCCTCTTTGTTCATGTTTCTCTTTCTTGTACAGGGATTTTGGAAAGATCATTTACGGGGTAAACCATACCATATAAGGTTTGTGATTACTTTCAAATTGTATAACAATAAATTTCTTTCCTTCTGATGATGACATGGGCTTAATGTATCATACTTGTACAGTGCATTGTATGTGGTTGACTTGGTGAAGTTTCGTGAGACTGCAGCTGGAGATAATTTAAGAGTCTTTTATGAAACTCTTAGCAAGGACCCAAACAGTCTAGCCAATCTGGATCAGGCAAGTTAAATTCATTGCACCTTCTCTATGTGCTTTTAGTTTTTGCACTGACTTTGTTATGTCAGTTTTCAAGACATAAAATATTGTTTTTCTTCCCACAATTTTATTAAATAATGCATGTAGTTGCTCTCATGTTTTTGGGATGTTGAAAGGTCACAAAACGAATTAACCAAAAGGGTAAAAAAGAACTGTTAATATCTACATGTTAATGGCAGCTGGGTATTTTCACTTTGTTTTGTCTGTGATTCACATTATGGCTTACATACATACATTGATTGTAAGTGATATTCAAGTATCCATCATTACTATTTCAGGATCTTCCAAACTATGCTCAGCATACGGTACCGATATTTTCGTTACCCCAAGAATGGCTATGGTGTGAATCATGGTGTGGAAATGCCACAAAACCTAGGGCTAAAACCATTGATCTTTGCAACAATCCAATGACAAAAGAACCAAAACTTAAGGTGATCCTCTATATTTATGTTTTCTGTACGAAGGAAATATATTTATTATACGGGTGATTGTTATTAATCTTCATACTACTTTCCTTTTTCCTTTGCATCACTTTAATTATCTACTACATGTCCGTGTTCAGGGTGCTAGAAGAATAGTTTCTGAGTGGACAGATCTCGACTTTGAGGCAAGAATATTCACTGCCAAAATATTGGGTGATGAACTGGACAATCCTGAGCCAGTAGCATCATCTGAGCCTACCTCAAATGACCGTACATTGGAAGATCTAGAATCCAAGTCAGAGCTGTGAAAATTTGGATTTCAGCACATTGCAGTTCAGATGTTATTGGGTTTCAAGCACATTGCAATTCAAATGTTATTCTTGGCATCCAGTTGGTACTGTCATTGTAAAATCTGTCTTAGAGAGGTAACACTTCTGGTGCCCTGATAAGGTTTTTGATACTCAATTTTGTCCAAAAAAAAAAAAAAGGGGGTTACTGTCTTGAGGATGCAACTTTCCAAACCAAGGCTTTGATAACATTTCCTGAAGCCAAAGCTTTACCTGATACACTAGAAACTTCCTATTTAGTTGAACATTTTTAACCCAATTATTTATGTACCTGATGCTTGAAGAGCTAGGATGGAATGAAGAAATTTTTGCAATGTTATTTCGATGGAACAGTTCCATACATGGGATTTTGTGATATCTTTCTCTATATTTTATCTGTATCTGTATGCCCAGGATGGAAAAAAGGTTCTTTGTATTACCTATCAGCAACGAGTTTCCATGTTTCCCAACAAATTTCCAATAACAATACTGGGAAGAATGAAGGCTGAGGATCAATTTGTTTTAAATCCAAACAAAATTAAACCAAGATTAATGCAATGCTTACGAAACAAACTTTACAAGAAATCCTGGTTGAGCAAAAAAAAAAAAGAAAACTCCTTTGCCAATCTTCCTCCTCTTTGATCACTGTGATCAGCCTCAGTAATCAGAATTTGTTCAAACCTCCATTAACTTAATTGGATCAGTCAGATTAATGTTGCTTCATTATTGTGCATATTCCAGAAGGAAATTACTAGCCTCATATAATCAGGAAATTTTTTTTTTGCCCCTCGGTTTGAAATTAAGAACATCTTTTCAAATAGCTTGACAAAAATAATCTAAATGATTCAAATTAGTGATCATTATAAGGACCAAACAGGAAAAAATTTCCATACAAATTAGAAAGTGATTTGTTTCATTGGATCGTTGGATCCCAAGTTTTAATCTCTTCGAATTGATGTTACAACACGTTATTGAACCACAGAATATTAATGTATTCTATGGTGTGAAACACACATTCTTTAGCTTTTTTTTTTTTTTTTTTTTTTTGTCTTATTTACAATCCTTGGGCTTTTGATGGACCAAAACTGACCGATAGAGGTCTTTTGAGACTCTTTTAACTTTTGACGGAGTCAACTGACTTAGCAAATGAACACAACGAGAAACAATTGTTTCCCTTTAGCTCCTCCAATGGAGTGAGGATCAGGAATTTATTCTTCTTCCTTCTAAATTCTGTCAACAGCTTAATTTAGTATTTATTTTGGGCGATTCCATGAACTTCATTGGCCCATCTCCCGTGACACAACCTTTCGGCAAAGGATCAATAGTTACTATAAGATTAGACATGTCAAATACATTTATTCATATTTTATTTATTTCATATTAAATATATATAAATATAAAATTTTTTTATTATAATATTCCTTTGAAAAGTTAAAACAGATATATCTTAAACTTAATGTAAAAATAGAATGTCGGTTCTTGGAATAGAAAAGAATCCACATTGTAAGCGTAGACATATATAAATTAATTAATCTCTCCAATTCAAAAGAAACTTATCGTTTCTTTTACCACTTGAATAAAAACAGGCCAACATATATATATATATATATATATATATATACATAGAGAGAGAGAGAGGAATATAAAAACCAAAAGGTTGAAGCTAAGGAAGATATATGTTGGGGAAAAAGTAAATAGAAGGCAGAGGCGGAGGCAAAGGCAAAGGGCACTTAATTCAAAAGGAGAACCAAATCAAAATGGAAGAATGAGAAGGAGAATCTCAGTTAAAGTAGTCAATCTTTCATAGCCAAAGGAACAAAATCTAACATATCATAGAATAAAGAGCTGCAAGATTGTTTTGATTGATTTTACTTTCGATATCTCCATCTGTTAATTGTACTGAACCTCCCTTTGGGATAAAGAAAGGTAGACAACCAAGTGTATATATACAAAGAAGTTCATGAAGTTTTCATGTTTTTTTTTTATGTTTTTTCTTTCTTTCTCTTAATTTAAAAAAAAAAAAAAATTGAAGCCAATGGATTCCCAATCATGGCCTCCACCATATAGGAAAGACACATAATTGCACCCAACAATCCTTTTCACTATAGAAACCTGAGCTATTTAAGCTAGCTCTCTATTCATCACTTCTACACCTTCTTCTTCATCTTCCAATATAAATATCTATCAATCTCCATCAACTTTTTCTCCCACAATACCATCTTTTATTGTTTTTGTTTCCACACCTTCCATTATGGATCCTTCATGCACCACTTCTTCTGTCAATGGCTTCTACAACTTGCTCACCCGAGGACTCGAAGAACTTGATTGCTCTTTCCTTTCTTGTAACTTCATGTCAATCCAATTCCTCCAAAAGGTCATCTCTTCGCTCCGATCCTTCCACTCCCAATTGACCATCTTGGTTCAAAAACTTCACCTTCCTGTAGGAGAAAAATGGCTTGATGAATACATGGACGAAAGCTCTAGGCTGTGGGAAGTCTGTCTTGTACTCAAATCTGGCATCTCCGGGATGGAAAGTTTTTATTCTTCCGCTAGCAATATTACTTCCTCACTTGACCATCATCAGCAATTCAACCCACAATTTTCTCTCCAGGTCAGTGATAAACACCAAAAGTTGTCCACACAGAACCTTTTCAAATGGGGTTTTCTTTCTTTGTTTATATTAGTTAATGTCAAAGAAGTTGTTATGATTGTCTAATTGATGCTGTAGGTTATACGGGCAATAGTTGGCTGCCAAAGGGAAATTGTAGTGTTGGAAGAGGAAAACAGGAATCTGATGCAAACAAGAGCCAGACAACTATCACTAAGATTTGATGAGAATGTTACTATAGAATCAAAGTTGAATGGTTTCAATGGCTTTCGAGGCGTTCTTTATGCAATGAGGAATGTTAGTTCATTGATTTTAATGATCTTGCTTAGCGGGCTTGTATATTATTGGCCTGAATTAAGCTTTTTCCATGGAGAGCATGAGGGGCATGTGATGTTTGGGTCAACTTTCATGGTTTCAATTGCAAGGCTGCATCAAAGGGCATCTAATGAAATAGAAAAAATTGGTGGGCAGCCTGGAATTTTGCTTTATGAATTCAGGGAAGCCAGGATAGCCATGGAAGAGGTAAGAGAGGAATTGGAAACAATTGTAAAGTATGGATCAGAAGTTGAGGTCCAAGACAAGATTGACAACTTGAAGAGTTGCTTTGGATTGTTGAGATGTGGGGTGGAGACTATAATTGGACAGATTGATGATTTCTTTGATGAAATAGTTGAAGGAAGGAAAAAGCTTTTGGACATGTGCACTCATAGGTAGATAGATAAAGTTTGGACATATGCAGCTATAGTTAGAGAGAGAAGTGAAAATAAAAATCCAGAAAGAAAAAGTGAAAAGATGTGAAACTGAAAGAATCAGTTGTTAAAGTGGCATCATGCCACTCAATTTCTTCGTTTATTTTTCCTTTTTATTTCTCTTTTGGCCCTTTTTAACATGTTTTTACTCTCAACTTATTGCTCCTGTTGAAGTAAAGTGTTAGCAGCTGCGACAGTCTGGAAGTTGAGAGGTAAGGGAACTTTTTTCCAAGGAAAACCCAGAAAAGGAAATGCCTTAAGGGAAGGGGAATATAATTCTTTCTTCGAAGAAAAGCAACATTACTGTCTAAAGATAAGAAAACAAGAAGAATATATATAAGACAGCCATTAGCTTTTACAGAAAGCAAGATCTTCCAATCCAGAGCCAGGGGGCAGATTCTTCTCCTGTTAGATAAAAGAAAATGTTATCCAGGAGGATAAGGAAATGATGCTCCTTGAGTTCTTGTCTGTCCAAAAATTAGAATATGATCTTGTATTCACTATACAGAGGCATGTACATGAAGTTGATGAGCAATTTTTTTTAATCTAAAAACTTGAGACGAACTAAGAGAATGTGAGAAGTTATATTTACCTGAAGTAGCATTATCCATAATACATATGCTGAGCAAAAATGTGAGAAGTTAAAATCTATCTAGCAGTTTATATCCAAGTAAAATTCCATGGTAGCGGATTGTAAGTACATGTACAGTTGAGTATTGATGGAAGTTTGGTGGGAAAAGAAATCCCTCAATACTGCTATTTTGATGGTTTTTCTTTCTCAAAGGCAAGAAAAACAGTGTCCTTATAAGTGTGGAAATGTCTGCTTCAAACATATCTTTTGCAATTTCCATAAGAGATTCTCTAGAATTGTGATAGTAAATGACTAATCATTTCAGTTGTGAAACCATGAAGGAAAAAGTGGGGGAAAGGACAACAGGAAGGAGACACAGAGATTCCTATGTTCTCTCTCTCTTTTTTTTTTTTTTTGGTTTTTGGTTTTCTCCAAAATATTTTTCAAAAAGGGTAGAGTTTTCTTTCTCATAGATGTTTTTGTCTGATTCTTGTTTCATATTGTGGTGTTGAGTTGCTGTTGCTGATGATGAAAGTTCCCTTCAAAGTTTGTTATCTCAAGCTACATAATGGATTAAAAAACTTAAAGGAAATAAAACCATAAGCACAGACGAAATCTTTGAATATTTTCTGCAAATGAAGAAAAACATCAAGATTAAGCTGTGTGCAGCCTACCACCTGGTGAACAATGAATAATTGGAAAGAATTGAAGATTTTGCTTAAATGAGTAATATGTTGAAAACAAGCCCCAAATTCAAAGCTCAAAAATGTTTGAAACTGAAGCTGTTGAAGTAAAAAGGAGGCTTGTTGAGAAGTTCCATTTGATTTGATGCAGCTTTTAATAAGTTCATGGGTTTAGACATTCTTGAGCTAAGACAAAGTTGACACCTGAAAGCACTACTGGCCAGAAGTGTTTTATTCAAATCATGGTCCCCGAAGTCAGCCCAAGTGTTGCAAAAGGAAAAGAGAAAGAAAAAGGCTGAAGAAATTTACATGCTGCAAAACAAGTTGGAAGGGGGAAAATTGGCAATGCAATGAACTACTTGTTTGCCATCATTTCACAAAATTTTCTAGGCATATTCTGTTAAACCAGTAGCTGTTTATGCTGCTTTAAAATTGTGCTTATTCAAACAAAAACGTTGTTGCTTCACGTGAATACATGGCAAGAAAGTCAGATAAAATGTTGAAACCCCTACTCCCCCTAGATTACTAATCCAGTAGTACCTATTTTGATTCTGATGGCAAACTTTGGCTTTAGATATTTTGGATGAGATTAAAAAATTTTCCTTTAGAATATTCAAGTCTCAATTATCATTGCATTTACGTTAGACACATTGCCCTATTGATGCTTTTCTCCATACTACATTAAAAAAGGGAAGATCAATGAATTGTTGATAGTACACAGGATTCACTGTATCAAACAATGAAAAGAAAAGAATTCTGGGTTCAAATTGTTAATAATCAAATTCAACAAATCTGTAAACACAACTAGGAAAGTTGCTACGAAGGGAAATACAGGCTCACGGTAACTGCCAAAATTATTGCAATATTTTCAAGCATTCTGCAACCATTTAGGAAACTAGAGTGGTGTGGGTTGGATACAGGAAAGCAACCTTTGCTTCCTCCTTCGAGCATCGACAATTCCTTTGCAGAGTTTGCATTGGAATTCAGAGGTTGGCAACTGCAAAAAGCTGTAGCCAAATAAAATTGCAGTGGCTAATTCAGAAACCAAACAAAGGATCCGAATTTGGGGTGGCGGCAGATTTTAGCCTAGGAGGCAGCATGCAATCCTTGGTGTTAGGCACCTCCACAATTCATTCAAATGTCAAAACCTGGCATTGCAAACTGAGATGCAAAAGTCTCAACGTGTGTTCGGAGCTCCAAAATATCCTTATTATTGTGGAGACTCCTCAAGGAGGCTTTTTGTAACTTCCCATGATCACGATGCATCATACTAGCGATATGTGCAGCTCTGAGGAGAAAGTCAGCAATTGTCTCAAAATCAGACTCTAGGCAACCTCTTGATGTCATAGCAGGAGTACCTGCGGAATTCAACATGAAAAGTCATTATAATAGCCTAAACCTCCCCCACCAAGGGTTACAGACTTGCATACTTTAATTGAATGAGATCTACACTCACCAATCCTTACTCCTCCAGGAGTAATGGCACCGTTATCACCAAAAATAGCAATTTTATTGAGAGTAATATGACACATCTCACAGACCTTCTCATAAATTTTACCTACAAAAAAATGTTTTGTTGGGTTCGGCATTCTCTGACATAAAAGAGAGTTGGGATATGCAGTAATAATACTGTCAACTAACAGAAAACTTACTACATGCAAGCACAAAAATACATGTTTCCAATAGATAAAATACAGGAACAAATTAAAATGTCTAAGTTCTGAATTTGTGAGCACTTGTATGTGAAAGAGAGAGAAGCAAAGAGGAGAGGAGATCCAATATTCTATACACTTAAACTTTGAAACTTGAGTTCATTTTATAACTTGAACAATTTGGCATTGCATTCCCCAATCACCAGAAGAAATGAAATTATACAAAAGTTCTTCATGCACATACAAGAGTTATCAAGATCTAAAACCATTATGTACATTTACAAATGAGGGCAATAAAAACATCCCCTGGCTAAAGTGAGGTACAAATGTTTTCTACTTTGGGTCACCAGAGAAAACATCACACAGCCGCCCACCCCCTCCCAGAAAAAGAATACATGAAATAGAGGGAAAGATAGAAAGAGGGAATCAAAATAGTTAACTCATCCCAAACTCATATAATCACTCATATTTTCTCAGCCATAGGAGTTTGTTATCTTTTAGAGACCATTAAAACATATATTGCAAGCACAAATTACCAGGAACATGATAAATAATCAATCCCTTAATTAAATCAAGAAAATCAACATTACACAACATAAGGTCAAGTCCTGATTGGCAAAAGATCTTTAAATTTAATAAGAACTAATGCAAAATGAAAAACAAAAATGCAAGGCACATGTAGGTTCAACTTCATATTATATACTTTAATGAGAAAAAGATTGCCAATGAGGCATTCTATTTCTACCTGTCAACCCAAAAGGTCTTAGATCCCAGAGTAACAAATGGTTGTCTGTGCCTCCAGTAATTAGCCTGCATTTTCTTCTTAACAATGCAGATGCTAAAGCCTGAGCATTTTTCTTCACTTGATGCATATAGGCCTTGTACTCTAGTGTAGCCACTTGCTTCAACGCTATGGCAAGAGCAGCAATATGATTATTATGCGGTCCACCTTGCAAAGATGGAAAAACAGCAAAATTTATCTTTTCCTCAAAATCATATTGATCGTTATCATCTCCTTGGCTTAGAAGCATCCCTCCCTTCCTTGTCTTTGTACCCTTTCTATAGAAAATTATACCTCCTCTGGGACCTCGGAGGCTTTTATGAGTGGTTGAGGTAACAATGTCACAGTAGTCAAAGGGATTCGCACATTCCTGTGAAAATATCAAATACCACATATGGGATTAATTTCCTATAAAAACCACAGCTGTCTTAAAATTTTAAAAAATTAATAGCCTGAAAAGAAAACAATGAAGATAAATTCTTACGCATTTCAAAAAATGAAGTTGTTCATTATTTCCCATCCCTACCATACATCCAAGACCAAACTAAGAAAAACCCATAACTCATGACTGCATTGCATCAAGCAAACTAGAAATAATATCTATATCTATAAACTTCTACATTGCCAGTTCATCACAATAGCTACACCAGTGTCAATAGGTGGTCTGCACTAATTTAAAATTGCAAATGTTGATATTAGTAGCATTAGATACCGCCCTTTATATTTAAGTCAACTACACATAAAATCCTCTAAAAGAATAGCCTTGCAAACTTTAAGAAAAAAAGGGCAATTGGCACAGTAAGTAGATTTGCTAACAAATTTTAACTCAAAACAGTAAAGTGCAATAGTGGATATAGTGTTGGTCCAGCATAGAAACACATCCAAGCAATGTGATTGAACTCCATCATTAGTGAAACACAGAAATCTAACCACATTAAGCAAAGCACCTATTAAATAATTGTACTTCACAGTTTCACACCTTAGCAGCAATAAGTCCACTAATCTGAGCCATGTCACACAGCAAAACAGCACCACACTTATCCGCAATCTGTCTAAACCTTGCATAATCCCATTCCCTCGGATATGAACTCCCACCACAAATCAATATCTTGGGCCTAAAATCAAGTGCCCTCTCCTCCAACTTCTCATAATCAATATACCCAGTTTGCGGATTCACTTTATACGGCAAACTTTCAAAGAATATCGATGCACCGGACACTTTCCTCCCATTCGGGGTATAATATCCGTGACTCGTATTGCCTCCAGATGGAGTATCCAATCCCATGATCCTATCTCCAGGCAATAGCAATCCGGTATACACTGCGAAATTCGCTGATGTACATGAATAAGGCTGCACATTGACACCCCAGTTCTCGGCATCAAGCCCAAAAGCCTCCAATGCACGTTTCCAACAAAGGGTTTCGATTTCATCAATGTACTGATTCCCGCCATAATACCTTGCTCCCGGCATCCCTTCGGAGTATTTGTTGGTTAAATGGCTTCCCAGGGCTTCCATAACGGCCCGGCAAACGAAATTTTCGGAGGCTATCAACTCAATTCCCATGAATTGCCGCTTTTTCTCCTGTTCCATCATATCAAACACGTCGGGATCTGCCACGTGGAGCGGCTGACTGCCCCATGATTTCACGGCTGCTTTTCTCGTCTCAAGATCAGGCTCCAACATCATTCGCTTGGACGACGACATAGAGCAGCTATCTCTCCGCCTTTTGAGGCACATGGAATGTCCTAACAATTGGAATTCTTCGATTTCCTTACTCTCTTCATCATCATCGTAACTCTCCCTTTCATTTCGGTTCCCGTTTTGGAGGGAGCTATGGTTCTCCGTTTGCGGTTCGAGGAGTTGCAGAGGGACTGGTGGGACCGGTTGGGCGTGGTCCCTGGCGTCCAGCTGGAGAGTTATGGACTCATCGGCGATCTGGGTACGTTGGGAAGGCGGCGAAGGAGACACTAGCCCTAAAGAGAGGGTCGATGACGTATCAGTAGATTGAGAGGATAAGTCCATGGAACATGAGTTTGTACAAAAAAGGAAAAAAAATAATTTATTGGAGTAATCAAGGTAAGGAGCAACGGTAACAAAAACAGGAACAGGGGTTGGAAATTGAATCCATGTGAAATTCTGGGTTTGGTTTTCTGAAACCCTAACTCTTAACTTCCCTCACCCACCTTCAACTGGGAAACGAGGGGGACCGGTAGATTCCAGCGGATGCACCAAGACAAATGGCAGTGGGTTGGGTCGAAGGGCTGCTTGGGTCCAAATATTCAATATAGTGATACCATAAAAGTAGGCAAAACGAACGCTCGGTGCAAAGAACCCAGCCAGCAGCTTCACGTTCCCTATTTCAATCAAAACCCATAATGGAGCTCGGTTGCCAAATTCTTTGGTAAGGCCTGAGCCCACCCAATTTGCCCCATTACTATAATCGTCAATTTTTTCCCTTTTTGTCCAAAAAATATATGTCAGGCTTCAAAAATGATGAAAACCAATTTTTACATAAGAGATTGGATAGCTTTCCACTCTTTACATGGCTTCTTCTGCATTTCTCTCCACTTCTTTGTTCGCCAACAAGGTAAAGTAACCATTGTTTTCTTCTTTTTTCAAGCCGCTAAACTCCATGGATTCATAGTAGTTTAGAATTTGCATCAGTTGAAGATTAGCATGGAAGGATATGATACTAATAATCTGATTTTTATTTCTCTCAGAATTATTTGCTTTTAACTCCTTCTCAAGCTTCTGCAAGAGGTTATACTAACAGCTTAAAAGTTTTAAATTCACCATCCATTGTTCTGAGAACCGAGGGTTTTATTCGGCTTCAAGGCGTTGTAGCAATGCAGGAAAAGGGTGCTTCAACATTAAGTGATGATTCGAAGATGAAAATCCCACATGTTTTGACTGTTGCTGGCTCTGATTCGGGAGCTGGGGCTGGAATTCAAGCTGATCTTAAGGCTTGTTCTCACGTCGAGTTTACTGTTCTACTGTCATAACTGTTGTCACTGCCCAGAACAATGTTGGAGTTCAGGTTGTTTCTTCTCTGGCATTTTTTTTCAATACTTCGAAACAAATTGGATGTTTGACTCGGGTTTTTCTTGATTTGATGGATTATGAACCATTGAGCTTCATTGCCTTTAAGATTTTATAAATTTAACATCCGAAAAGAGAATGAAAATGATTATATAGATAAAGATTCATTTTTTATAGAGGAAAATGCTCAAGTTTGTTTTACCAAAAAAATATTATCGGAGTCAGCTGTTATGGTTTAGTTAATGGTTCAGGTTGATAATCTTTTTCGTTTATGTCCCTGGTAAATTGATTCTCTTGTTGATTGTCAGGGTGAAAGGAATGTACCAAAGGATTTCGTTGCATAGCAGTTAAAGTCTGTGCTCTCTGATATGCAAGTTGACGCGGTAAGAGTTAGTCACTGCGATGAGCTTTAAGTTCTTAGTCATGAGCAACTCCTAGCCATAGTTGGGCCTATAACTATTTCCAAAATATGGTCTTCTAAGTAATAACTTCAAAAAAATTCAACTTAAGCTTATCATCAAAATGTTATTAGGTGAAAACAGGCATGCTATCTTCTGTGGACGTAGTCAAGATTCTTTGTAAAACTCTCAGGCAGTTTCCTGTTCAAGGTATGCAACAGAACTAAAAATTGGAAGTGTGATTTTCAAATTGCAATTTTAGTGGATTTTTAGTTGACTTTCTCTGGTAACTGAAGGCAGCTTTGGTGGTTGATCTTGTCATGATATCTATAAATGGAGATGTGCTGGATGGTCCTTCCATTCTTTCCACTTTTCAGTATGTTATAGCTTTCTTCTATGGGTATTCAGTGATATATATGGCCCACCCTCGTCGTTTTTCTCTACGGTCATTGTTGTGTTAATTCTTTTCCAGCTGCTGCACAACTCATTTCATTTGAGGTTGCTGATATGAACTGTTGTTTGTTCTCAGTAGTTTGTCTGACTGTTTCTGCTTTCAGAGAGGAGCTCCTTCCAATGGTTGACATAATAACCCCAAATTTAAAAAAGGCATCTGCTTTACTTGGTGGCATACAATTGGAAACAGTGGATAACATGCGCTCTGCTGCACGATTGTTGCATAATATGGGGCCAAAGTTAGTAATAAAGATCACTTTGATTTTTCTTTCGTTCTTCTGATCTATAATTATAAATTCTATATTTGTTTGCTGGTATCAGTATCCTTTCTCAAACTCATGTAATAGCTTTTCTTGTCTTTGGAGTCGTGTTGTTTCTGCCCAACAAATTGTGTTGCATGATAAGTGTTCTACGGATAGCTAAGATTACACTATTTTTAGCTTTTTAAAGCAGAAAGACTTAGGAAAGGCATTTTATTCCCTCTTAGCTGAGGCATAAGCTCTGAACACCAAGGAATGGAACTTCTGATTTTCTAAGAAGAGTAACTGTCAATCTTTTATTTCGTATTAATTAAATGAAGATCTTGCATTCAACCTATAAACTTTGTGTTTGGTAGGTTAAAGTTTTATTCAAAGCGGACTTGTAATTAGATACTTATGTTCTCATAATTTTGTTTCTCAGGAATGTACTTGTCAAGGGTGGTGATCTCCCTGACTCATCAGATGCTGTTGATATTCTACATAATGGTAGGCTTAGATTTTTTGGTTCTCAAGCTAACTGTTTCCACCCTTTGCCATGATGTGCCTCAAGGGCTTTTTTTATGAATGAACCTAAAGGGTTTTGATAGCTAACTGAACTTTTAAATTTGACCTTCGTAGGTCATAACTTCTATAAGCTGCGTTCACCCCGTATAAAAACTCATAACACTCATGGTACTGGTTGCAGTATGGTATCATGTATAGCAGCAGAGTTAGTAAATGGATATCCAGTGCTCTCAGCTGTTAAGGTAATTACTTCTATGCTGTGGCTCATTTTCCTTTGTTTGTGGGGATATGGCCTTATTGTTTTCCAGCTCTCTCTCTCTCTCTCTCTCTCTCTCTCATTCTTATTTACCTGTCTTTTGGCAGGGAGCAAAACGCTTCATTGAAACTGCCTAGAATTACAGCAAAGAGATTGTTATTGGAAATGGGCCTCAAGGCCCCTTTTATCATCTATTGAGGCTTAGGAGTCATTCTCAAGGTTGTCATAGGCTGCAGCCATTTAATCCAAGTGACTTGTTTCTGTATGCTGTTACAGATTCAGGGATGAAAAAAAAGGTGGGGCCAATCTACCGCCGACGCTGTTAAAGCTGCCATTGAAGGAGGTGCGACCATGTCCAATTAAGGTAGGTTTCTGTTGTATTCTTTCCTCAGTTATTATGACCTACACTATGTATGAATTATCTCTTTGCTTGACGTGAACATTATAGGAGCTGATTCGACAAAACTGAATGTCTGTGATTTAAATATTTTCACTGACTTTTGCAGAGAGAAGGATGCTGAAACAAAGCACTTTCTGAAATCTGCCAAAGCATGGCTTAAAATTTGCCGTTCATATGGAATTCCTCTGTTGATTAATGATCGTGTTGATGTTGCCATTGCATGTGATGCTGATGGAGTGCATGTTGGCTAGTCTGACATGCCTGCTCATTTTGTTCGCTCTCTTCTTGGTCCAGAAAAAAATTATTTGCGTCTCTTGCAAGACGCCAGAGCAAGCCCAACAAGCATGGGTTGATGGTGCTGATTACATTGGGTGTGGTGGTGTACACCCAACAAACACCAAGGAAAACAATATCACTGTTGGTTTGGATGGGCTGACAACCGTTTGTACGTATGGCTTCTAAGTTACCTGTGGTGGCCATGAGTGGAATTGGTGTGTCAAATGCAAGTGCTGTGAGGGAAATCAGTATACGAAATCTGAAAGGTGTTGCTGTTGTTTCGGTTCTTTTTGATCGGGAATGTGCACTGACTGCATGCAATGCTATAGGAATCTAACATTGGTGGTAAACTGACAAATTTAGGATCTGATTCTGATAGGATTACTATCACTCGATTTTTTGTAATCATTATAAAAGAATGTAATTATCTGTGTCATTCTGCGGAGGAAATGATGTTATTCAAAGCTGGAAGACAATGGCAACAAAAGGAAGATCCACCACCGTGCAGAAAAAGGTTACAATGCGGAGAAGCACCAACATTGCTCGCATCGCTCTAGCTCCTTATTTCCTGAGCACATTCTTTTTTTCAAACTCAAAGAGTAAAGTCAATGTAACATGAAAGCAGAATCAAGCTAGAGGAACTGAGAGAAAGAGAAGCAGAAACAGGCTGTGTGCAACATAAAAAGGTTACTTTAACATTATAACGGTGATTTCCTAAATTTTTATGAGTCAAACCTCCAGGCATACCATTTTATGATAGAAATCAACAGACATGACCCGCATATCTTCCATTCGACTCTAAAAGTTTAGACCCTTAATAACCCATAACTTATGAAGCCGTTCCCTATACAGGGAACTTAGCAACTGGGTGGCTTCAAATCCTAGTTCCACCTTAAAAGATCAGTAGCAACACACCCCAAACAATCATAATAAAGACTGCACAAACTTCTTGCCCAAGAGACACTAGTTTACATATTGTTTATTCAACACCAGGTCCTAGGTAGAAACTGACCTCATATAAACGCAAGCACTAAAGGCATAACTCCGTCATTTGGAAAGCATATACTACTTCTAAGAGACATGAATGTCTCCACTGGCATGTGCCTCCTTTACTGTCTTCTCATACTCATCTTCTTCCTCTTCCTCTGCTTGCTCTTCATCTTCTTCCCTTGCATCCCCATCTTCTTCTCCACCCCAGCCAAAGCTTCCAACAGACCGTGATACTGGAGGAGCAACTTTAGCCTCTTCAACTATTTTCATAATTTCATCATCAGTTTGAAGGGAGAAAGTTGGGTTTTCTTTCCTGTAGTAGGCAGCTTGAGCTGCCTCTGTCAGTTCCCTGGGCAAGTTCTTTAAAAACCATGGATGGTTCTTGATCTCTCTGATGGTGATCCTCTGTAAAAATATAAGTTAAAACAGTGAGTCTGAACGGGAGAAAGAGGAAAGTGAAAAGCAGGCTTATCAAGGGAGATGAATAGATGAACAGACAGCCACTCCAAGAATGGCAATTTAAAAATGGAGATGGCTCTCTTGTTTTACATAACCCTCCACTTCATAGGCAGAAAAATTAGAACCTCTGTCTCTCACACTTTATCCTTATTTAGCTATGGACAAGCAACATCTCATTACGATTATGACCAACCGTGCTTCCAAAACTTATCTTTCAATGCACAAGTAGCAGACAGTAAATATAAACCTCCTGCTTTAGCACATGAAAGTAATGATGGAAAAAGGACATTTATATCAAGACTCCTAAAATGCCAATAACCACCAATTTAGAAACATAAATTATGGGAGCACAAGCATTTATCCATATCTTGAACAAGTTCAGTAAGAGCAGTACATACCCTGGAGGGTTTAGCAACAAATATGCGAGAAAGGAGGTGTTTGCAATCTTGAGATATGTGAACATAATCTGGGATTTTGTATTGAACTGACATTATTTTCTGCAGCAGACCAAGAAAATAACAAATCATAAAGAATTAAATGATTAAGGATGGTGACGGGCAGAAGGATGTAACTTACACTAATAGTTTTCCTAAAGTTCCTTGGATCAGCTTGGTCCTCGAATGGGTATGCACCAACCAACATAACGTAAAGTGTCACTCCACATGACCATACATCTGCCATCTGAAAAAGAAATGCAATCCTAAAATTAATCAGAAACAGCAAATTGAAAAACCTTCTATCTCTACTTTGGAAAGCCTTACTAAAACTCAGACCACAGTTTCTCTTAGCCAAATATCTCACATGGTATTGCTTTCATTGTCATTAAACTGAAAACTCCATCATAAAGAGGCATTAGCTGTAATAATGCACTATTTGCATATTTCCAACTAATTGATAAAAATTCTAGCAATTGATCTTTTAGCAAGCAACAACTCTTAACATGTGACCAAATAATAGCAGTTATCTTTAGAACATCATGTAAAGGTATCAACTACTCTAGCACACAACCAATAGCATAAGCACATAAACATTACTAAAATAACCTAGTCTCGTAGACAAGCAGCTATCAACAATATTTGAACAAAGTAGACAAAGATTAAATTACCTTGCCATCGTATTCTCCCCGAGAAAGAACTTCTGGTGCAATATACGCTGGAGTTCCGACTGTTGACTTGGGTCTTGAATGCAGCAGAGATGACTACAAAAGGGGTGGAAGGAAGCATCTTAAACAGCAACAATTTCCACATGCATTTGATTATGCTTACTGTAATAACCTTATTTTCAGTTTTACCTTTGAATAACCAAAATCACAGATTTTCAGACGAGGAGCAGGGCTCCCATCCAACAAGGTGTTTTCTAACTTCAAATCTCGATGGCAAATTTGCTGAAAATCAAAGGAGGTAAAATATGAGAAGCTTGCAAAAAACAGACCATTGTAACTTCTCGTAATAGATAGAAATGTTAAATCTTTGTTACCATGGAGTGACAGTAGCTAACTCCTGAGATAAGCTGCTGGAAAAAATATCTGGCCTGAAAACATAAAATATTAGACAACATCATCAGTGGAAAGTTCAAAAACACCTAGCAGCCCATCTCTCACTTAGAAAGTAATGCATGATTATTCAATATTGGCATTTTCATCTCACAGTAGCTTTTATATCAATTGAGAGGGGAAAGGGAACATAACAAATGCAGCCAGCAAGAGGGTAAGGAATTCAAAGTAAGGTAAAAATGACCAATTCCCCCTCCCTTTTTTTTACAAAAGGGCATCTATTCAGTAAGCAAAAGCTACGAAATCTAAGGCTAACCTCGTCTTCGCTGAATCTTCCAGCGTTGCAAATTCGCTCAAAGAGTTCACCACCAGCTGCATACTCCATCACAATTGCAAGATGTGTAGGAGTCAAAACCACCTGCAAATTTTTTTTAAAAAAAGTTAATTTAAGCATATTAATATAAAGGTAACCAATGAGGAGATAAAATTTTAGTACCTCTTTGAACCGAATTATATTTGGATGACGTAGCGATTTATGATTCATGATCTCTCTTGCCACATTCTCATCGATCTGCCAAAAGATCAAATGCAAGAAATTCCCAATTTTCTTTAATAATAATAACAATAATAACAAAAAAATTCGCTTCAGCTGCAAAATTCAATCTTTAAGAAATTAACAACAATGATTTCGTTAAAAAGCAAAAAAAAAAAAAATCCCTCTGAAAAAATATAAAAAAGCAATCCTACATATACACCATACATGCATGTATAATGGCGTCATATAAATAAAATAAAATAAAAAATTTTTAAAATAAAAGAAAATAAAAGAAAAGGAGAAAGGAACCTTCTGGCCACGTTCGATATACTTCATGGCGACGAGTTCTTTGGTTTCTTTGTTACGCATCAGCCTCGCTACCCCAAAGTTTCCAGATCCTATGTCTTTCACCAGCTCGTACTTCTCCATTTTTTTCTTATAAATAAATCAGATAAATCAAAAACCCTAACTAAATCACAAATCGGATCACGTATCAATTTTATACGCAAGACATTATAAATCGGAAATTTGCAGAGTCGGTGTGCTGAAGAGGTGATTATGTGGAAGTGGAGATGGAGTTGGGGAGATTTGAAGGAAAGTAAAGAATATCGAGTTCCTTAAGAAAGCAAAAATCAGTGCTTTGAGAAGAGAAACTGAGAGACGCTATTTTGGATTGTACCTTCCGCTTTTGCAAGAGAGTGTGGGGAAATCTCAGTCTCACTGCCCCTTTCTTCTTCGAAGGCGGTTTTGATTCTCTACGGAGGGATCCCGGTTGAGCTTATTGTGAGATCTCCTACTCATTCGGCTATGATTAAGTTGATGATTGTTAGAAGATGATAGTGAATTTTGGGTATTGATTATTGAGGCACCAAACAGTCCACACCATTATTTATGGGTCTAAAAGTACTTGATTATTCTCTCCCATGAGAGCGTGATTCAAACTCCAGACTTGCGCGTGGGAATAAGATCGTTCACAAAAATCGCTGGCTTTAACAAGTGGGAGCAGAATAACCCGGAAAAAAAAAAAAATAGAGCAGCCCATGCGTGTGGGGCACATGCACTTGCGTTTTTCTCCATTTTGGCCTTTGCCGATGATAACCATTTTAACAATGCGTCGACCACGGCATAGAACCTCAGCTACCGACTAAACTTTAAATTTTCAGATTTTTTTTTTTTTGCTAAATGTTTATGTGAATCTAATATTTAGGTATTTTTTTAATTAAAGGTATCAAATGTAAGACTAAAACATTTTTGGATTAATTCAAAGTAAAATTTAGTTACGATAATGTAAGTTATACACAATAAGATACTGTAGGTAAAAAAAAAAAGGAGTAAATCATAATTTTTTCATATATTTAAAATTGATAATTGAAATAGTAAAACAAGGTTTTTTTAAATGAATTCATAATTGGGATTTAAAATTTTTTTTTAATTTTAATCTTTAAAATCTTAAAAAATTAAATTGAGAAAAGCTGAAAAAAAACTCCAAGCATAATATTCCAAAATCTTGAAAACAAATCCTTTAACCCTGCATTAAAATTGAAAGCTCAAAAACCTCGTGTTTATGGCAATATACCAGGCACCATGAAAACTCGATTTTTATCAAATCATGAAAACTTTATTTTATCAAACCATAACTCACAAAAAACACCAATCTAAATTACTCAAGCAAACCTTTTTTTTTTTTTAAGTCAAAACATTAAAGAAACTTGCTTTGAATTCAAAGAAAAGGGTTTAGTAGAAGGCTGAGGTAAGAATTTTTTGTAAGTAAGAAAATTTTTATTTTTTTGTTTAGGTGAAGAATGGAAAGGTAAGAGAAAAGGAAAAGAAGAAAAATGGTACGATTAAAGGTGACAGTGTTGGTGACAGGAGAAGTTTGGATCACTTTGAAAGTGTGAAAATGAAAGAAAGATGGAGATGGAAAATATAATGAAAAACATAAACGTTTCGAATAAGGGAAGTGGAATTTTTTGGGGTTGAAATCGCAAGACGAAGGTTGGCGGTCAACAATGGAAGATAGTGGCTACAGTGGTGGCCAGTCGCCAATTTTAGAGTCGCCAATTAAAACATAAACTCTCTTCCATTGTAGCCACTATCTAATGAGAGAAAATAAATAGTGAATAATGAGAGATTTGCGAAACTTTTTTTATTTTATAGTAAGAATTTAATTAACAAAAAGAAAAAATTGAAATTAAACTTGAAAGTCATATCAAAAGTATTTTTAATTAATAAAAAATAAAAAATTTAATGATAAAATAAACTTAACAACTCATTAAAGTTATTGATATTAAACAATCATGATTTGATTATATTAAAAAATGTTTAATCTTACATTGATTTAAATTGAAATTGATATATTCAATTGAAAAACATTCAAATATTAGATTTTTAATCGAGTATTTAATTATTTTTTTTAACGCACCAAAATAATTTTGTATTGATAATGGTATAATAAAAATCTATCTATTTTAGAGTTTCAATCCATAAATTTGATTTCATGAAATTATCATGCGGTTTTAATGATTTTTAATTATAGAAAAATATTAATTAATTTTTTATTAGATTTGATGAAAAAAAGTGAATTTAATTGTAATTTTAAATGATATTTTAATGAATCTTAATTATTATTTATAGGCATCCGTTAACAAAACTTTTAATTATTGTAGACACCCCATTTTATCCGAGATTATTTATCAATTGAGATTAATCCAAGTTCAGTTGCAGGAATTTTTATTCATTTTTATTTTAGATTTTTTTTTATTTCATATTTATCACTTTTTTATTTATTATCTGATTATTTAAAAAAAAAAAAAAAGAAAGAAAGATTGAGATTAAGTTGGATGATGATCAGAAAGCATGATTGGTGGCTAATTTTTAGCATTGGAGGACTAAGTGGAATAGAACTGAAATTCTATAAAAAACAGCATGGTTTTATAAAACGAAAAAAAAATGGAAGAGAAATCGTGATAGGAGAGAAGAAGAATCCGAATAGGAAACGGAAAAAAGATGGAGGAGAAATCTGAATAAGAGGAAGAGTCCGAATATGAGAGAAAAAAAAGAGGGGGGAAAGCCCCCATCTCCACCAGCCCTCAAGGCCTCTATTTGATGGGCGATCTCCCCTTCCATGAAGTGTTTAGAGACCAAGACATCGCATTTGTCAATGGTGACGTGCCTTTGACTGCCCTCTGAGCAAACGACAGATGTGACATAGCTTGGAACCTCGGGTTGAGCTGCTGAAATGGAGAAGCTAGCTAGACAGCCCGTGTGTGACCATGTAAAGGCGAAATCATTGAAGCAGGATCTTAAGAGGGAAAAGGAATTCTGGAGATGTCAGTCTCGGGTTCAGCGGCTTCAAGCTGGTGATAAAAAGACAAGTTCTTTCCCATGCTTCGTGTGTTCAGAGGCGAAGGCATAATCAAGTCAGGGATTGGTTTTTATGACAGTGGTATGTGGAAAGAGGATCATGAGGGTATTCGGGGTGTGATACATGACTTTTTCACCATTTTCACTTCCTGTAGTCCGTAAAATATTACAGAAGCAGTGAGTGGTATATCTCAGGTATTACACCCACAATGAATGATGATCTCGTCCGGGATCATGGTCTATCACAAAATCAAACTCATGGGGGCATCCCGTTAGATCGAGGTGCTGGAGGCACCCTCTCGAGCCAAAACGAAGTTACCCAACGAAGGAGATCACGAATGCTTGCTGGTCAAACATTAGCGGCTAACCCCTAGGGTCCAAAGGAGACTTGCAATTTACTTCGTCCTTTGAAATATCTTGTTGACGAGGATACTGAATAAATTCTGCATCTAATTTATTACTGGAACGCAATCATGAATAGTGTTTGGTTCAACTTTTGGTTCCTTCTTTTGCATTGCTGATCACTCTTGTGCAAAAAATTACAGGAAACTAAGGAGCAGCAACAAGAAGAAAGATCCAGAGATCAGAAACTAACAAAAAAAAATTCCCCTGATCCCGCTACCAATTTTGCTTGAGCGCATGAGTAGGTCTGTTGAGCAACAAAAGTTGGCACAGGCCCAAGCTGAGCCTAATCGCAGCTGTCTCGATCTCGAGCTCAAGAGCCGTGGCGATAGTCCATGAAGGAAGGCTTTGCTTCGAAAGAGGAGGTGGAAGATCACCTGTAGAACCTGTTTTGGAGAACACGTTGAAAAAGGTGCTCCACTTTGTTACGTCGAGCAACGTGTATGGCTAAGATGGTGGAATGTGCAACTGATCCTCCTTTGGCTGCTTTTCAGAAGCTGTGTCCAAGGACCTGCAAGCTGTTGAATAATCAGAATTTTATGGCTAAGGCTTCCCTTTTGGCGGTAGTGGCGAGTTTGTCACAGGAGGGAGCAATTGCATCTCAGAGCTTGGAATCCTTGCGGCAAAGCATCCACGAACGCCTTGGGAGCACAGATTGGATGATGCAAAAGGTAGCAACTGACATCACAGATGCAATTACAGACTACTCAGCTGCAGCAACAATTGGGTTTGCAACAGCAGCCCAATCAATTACACCAAAATATGCAGCCAAGGATTCACGCATCAAGCTTGGAGTTTTCAACAACAAAGCTTCGTGTTATTCGAGCAGTTGCTGTCCTTGGAGGTTTTCTTCAAAATTTTCTCTTCACGTGTTCGTGTGGTATAACAATTTCGCTATATGTTTTTTGCAGTTATGTGGAGGACTGTGCTGTGGGTTTGCTGTTTGTTTTACTTCAATTCTAGGTGGCAGTTCTGGTGTCCTTCAAGGAGTACTATCCACGACTAAATCGTTGACTAAGGAGCTCTATCAGTTGACATCCATAGCATTTTTGCTTGCTTGCTGTTTGGTGATGAGCTGGGTTCATTTGTTGCTGGAATGATGATATCAACCTCTAATTTGAATCAGCATACACTTGAACAAGTTGAGCAAATTCGTAATTGCTTGTTGCTCTATTCCTGGCCAGTATTGGGGATGTGATTCATGTGCATTTCCTTTGGAATACGTTGATATATTGGCTAGCAGCTGTAATATTAGTGATTGTTATTAAAACCATGGTAGTTGCTGCAGTTGTTAAGGGATTTAGATACAGCAACAAAACTTCACTTCTTATTGGGATGCCTTGGCCCATTTGGGCTGCAGCTTTGTTTTCTGGTTTGCATCGCTACTATAACATGAGGTTCCTTTGGATGTCCTCCTGTAAACTAACTCATCAAGGTTGTCAGGAGACTGTCCATGTTACGCCTCGCCTAGTGGTTGAAGTGACTAGGTTTGCTGTTGAGAAGGAGATGGTTGACTTTGTTGAAACATCATACATGTATCGGTGTCTTAAAGGGTCAAGAATCGATGCACTTAATTCAATCACCATCTCGTAAGCAAAGGTGGTGCAAGAAGATGTTCATTTGTTCTCGTGTTGGATACCAAGTAAGTTTAAAATGTTTCACAGGAAATTTTGATTTGTCAAGCATCTTTTAAATAACTCTTGAAGATAAAAAGATTTTTAAAAAAATATTTTTGAGAAAAAGTTGAAAATATCAATTTTTCTCGAAAATAAAAGTTTTCAAAAAACATTTTTGGGGAAAAGTTGAAAGTATCAATTTTCCTTGAAAATCAAAATTTTCAAAAAATATTTTTGGGGAAAAGTTGAAAGTAGCAATTTTCCTTAAAAATAAATTTTCAAAAAAGGGATTTTTGAGGAAAAATTGAAAGTATCAATTTTCCTTGGAAATCAAAGTTTCAAAAAAAATATATTTTTGAGGAAAAGTTGAAAGTATCAATTTTTCCTACACAAGAACAATCATTCTTTCCTTCCTTTCTATTTTGACTTTGATTTTGATTTTTCTTTAACTAATCCGACGACGGAGCCTCTGTAAGTGAAACAATAGTTTTTTTTGCATACTCCTGAGGTGAGGGAATTTTCTCAATTTTCTGCTAAAAGTATTAGAGTCAATTGAGAATAATTTTCAATAATTAACTACTTGGTAAAATTTTAAAGCTTTTGGATAACACAAATTTAAGCTGGTACCATCTTTTGATGGACGTTGTGAGGGTGCTATAACCTTCCTCACACGTAACCGAACTCCCAAACCCTGTTCTGGTTAGCAGACCTGAACCTATTCTTCTAGGGACCCTTAAACTTAGGTGTTCCCTAAAAGGACAGATTCTATAGGTGGCCAATCGCACCTAGATAAAAAAGATTGGTGGCGACTCCCTAAAGTCAATGTCTAGCAATAGATCCCCGGATCTAGATGTTATGACAGCTTGGCGACTCCACTGGGGACCTTGAGAGTCAGGCCAGCAAATAATTTGTGTTATCCAAAAGCCAAATGAAATTGAACCTTGTTATATATATGTGTTGTTATTCATTCATGTTTTAGTTACCTTGTTAATTATGTCATTCATATGCATGTGCATAACATGAGCTCTATACCCGAGCTCCGTCCCTCTAGGAGGGAGTAAAGTACCTATTGCTTTCATGATGTCTAATGCCTCCGCAGTGGCTAGCGAAATACTCCCACTCAAATTGAACCTTTTCCGCTTGTAGCCTGTAATAGGTGAGGATTAGGGTGCCTTACTAGTCTGTGATGGATAAGGATGTAAGGAGCAATTTGAGAACCTTTAGACTTTGACCTTAAAACCGCATGTAGTGAACCTTAAGAGTGCCTACACCTAAGATAGAGCCCTTTCTACCCAATGATATATATACCCTGAATTAGGACACAAAAAGAGTGTTTGTCTAATCATTTTGATTATTATTTTTATCATATGTGACATTATGCATCAACATCACTTACGTTTCATCCACGAAACTAACTATGTTGTTTGTCTGATTGTATGCATCTGTATTCTTTTCATGATCATATTTCAACACAATCATTTGTATTCATTTCATACTAGATTTCATTCAAAAAATGTACATTTCATTTGTGTATCAAAGCATCATACATAAGGCACAGCATAACATTTCTAATCATAAGTATGATACTCAAGGTCCGAGGATAGCTTCATCTAGCGAAAACCCTGCTCATCCATACAACACAAGATCCAGAGCAAGGCAAATGGAAGAAGAAAGTTCTCATAGATTTGAAAAGCTAGAAAAAGCTCAAGAGAAGATTGAAAGTGAACTAAGCAAGATTCTGGAGGCCCTCAATAATATGAATAAAGGAAAAAGAGTTGAAGGAAGTACAAGCCAGCAAGAAGTGGCTGACCCTTTGTACCCTCCAAGTTTTGGCCCACCCCAAGCCCAGTCTGCCCAAGAAGTCCCGTCATAACATTTCGTCTATCCTGGAATGCCATCAGCTTTCAACCCAGGGCAGTATAATAGCTATATAAATCCTGTATTCACTGAAAAAGTAGTAGAACCAATTCCTGATCTAGATGATTTAAAAGAGAAAGAGAAAGAAAAGATGAGAGTAGAAGCTGAGAAAAGTTCCAAGATTAGCATGCTAGAGCAGAGGCTACGAGCTGTAGAAGGATTTAGCTTTTATGGGTCAGTTGATGCTGCTGGGCTCTGCCTAGTTCTTGATGTGGTTATCCCTTATAAATTCAAAGTATCGAAATTTAAAAAATATGACGGTACAAAGTGCCCTAAAACCCACATCATCATGTATTGCAGGAAGATGGCAGCTCATGCACATGATGAAAAACTCTTGATGCATGTCTTCCAGGATAGTCTTACTAGTTCTGCTGTCAGGTGGTATGTTCAGTTGGATAGAACCCACATTCGCTCTTAGAACGATATGGCTCATGACTTCATCAGCCAATATCGACACATTATCGATTTGGCTCCTGATCGTTTATCTTTACAAAATCTAGAGAAAAAGTCAAATGAGTCTTTTAAAGAGTATGCCCAGAGGTGGAGGGATATTGCTTCTCAAGTACAACCTTCTTTGACTGAGAAAGAAACTACAGTGTTATTTGTCAGTACTTTGAAGCCTCCCTATTATGAAAAGATGATAGGAAATGCAACAAAAAATTTCGCTGACATGGTAATCTCTGGAGAAATTATTGAAAGTGCCATAAAAAATGGTAAGTTGAAAGGAGGAGAAACCAAGAAGACATCAGAAAAGAAAGAAGCTCAAGCTCAAGCTGTGAGCTTTGATAGACAACAATTCGGGGGTTATTAACCCTATCCATCTCAAGGTTACTCTCTATACTATCTGCTGTGAATAACGCCTCATCCTACCCATACCAGCTAGCCCCACAACCATCTTATTCATCCACTTACCGCCTTAACATTCAAGCTCCTGTAAGAACCCAAATTCGTTCTACTAACCCAACAAGTGGCTAACGAGAACAACGGACTACTCGAGAAAAATCTGTATTTGATCCAATCTCTATGACTTATACAGAGTTATATCGAGAACTCTATAATAGCCACTTGATTGCCCCCAACCATGTGGAACCACTTAAACCACCCTATCCAAAGTGGTATGATCCTACAACCCGTTGTGACTACCATTATGGAATTACTGGCCATTCTACTAAAAATTACACTGCTTTAAAGTATAAGGTGCAACGATTGATCAATGATGGAATGGTAAGTTTTGATCAAGGAAAAGCAACAGCACCTAATGTTAGTGTACTGAGCGAAAGTCAAGAACAGAAAGGATCCGGAGATTCACAATGAATTGAGGGGCAAGATGTCAATGGAGATAAGGCTGGTTGAAGGTTTTTTCTGTCATTTTGGGATTTCTTTTCAAACAATGTTAGATTTTTTTTGCAATATGACTTCACTTGTTATCATTTTAATAAAGACAAGTCAATGCATTTCATTACATTTTTCTCTTTCACTTGACCATTACTCCATGCTTTGTTACCTTTCATAACTTTATACTCCCTTTCTTAGATTTCAGATGATGAATATTTAGACAATGATAACAATAATTCTGGATTTAATTTTGAGAACTCATCCACGTCAATGTGAGGAGATGATTTGAGCAAAAAGTAAGCTGTTACTAAAGGTGAAATAGATATATCTTGAAGATGTGTAATCTTTTATACAAGTTCATGAGCTTTGTTCAATAGATGATGTTCAAGAAAGGTATTCACAATTGAGATGAAAAATGGCCATCTTTCTTTTACCATTTGAAAAACCATTTATTGTTACCCCTTTGAGCTTATCATTTTTTTTTAAGAACCCCAACCAAGGATCACCCTCTACACTGGAGGGTAAATTTTGAAAAAAAAAAAGAAAAAAAACACCACAAAAGGTCTCAAAAATGGAAAGAGAAAGAAAAACAAAAGAAAAATAAAAGCTACACATGACTTGGGGCAAAGTAATGAGAATCTTTTGTGTGAGAAAAAAAAAAGTAGTGAAACGATGTGGGGGCAAAATGCCAAATTGTATCAAATGATCCTTTGGTTTTGAACCTTTTTAATACATGTTTTGAGCCTATTATATCCTTTTTTTTATGATCCTTCACCTTGGCCTACATTACAACCTTGAAAAGTCCATTTGGATCAAATGTGAATACTCAACTTGAATGATCATAGGTTGAGCAAAGACATGCTCATGATGAAGAATAGAATCATGTTACATGAAAGATATGGATGAAAAATGAGAAAAGAGAAAAAAGAAAAAAAAAAGAAAAAAAAGGGGAAAAATGAAAAAATGAAAAAATAAAAAAGGAGATTCAAATTGAAAACCTGAAAAGGTGATTTTGGTACCCAAAAAAAAAAAGATCTAGGTCAAATGGCTCACATGAATGAAAGATCAAAGACATCTGAAGATCCCTCAAAGACTGGGGCAAAGTTCGCCAAGCTCAAGTTGACTTCAACAGTAAATGGAATGAGTTTTTGAAAAAGAATCCCAGATTAATGTTAAAAATTGTCTGAATATTCATCATTTGGACATACCATTCACCTCAATGACATCCAATTTATTTCCTTTCCCATTTATTTTATACCAAAATAGATCTCCATTGATTATTTTTACCATAATTCACCTTCTGTTCTCTTATTGTTTCACCCCTAGAATGAATTGAGAAAATGCTTGATTGCATTATATTTGTCAAGAATTGAAATGATAATGAATGAATGAATATGTGTTTAAAAGAATCGTACATTCATTTGAAAAGAAATCTAAGAGGATGAAGAAATGGTAGAAACCTAAAAGAGATGATTTAGAAGGATGTATGATGTGACCAAATAGAGAATATGATGGGGTAAATCTTGAAAAGCGATACAACCAAGTGATGAGTACAAGGATGAATTGGTCGAATGGTGGGAACAATCAGTGGACAGAGTTTGTTTTGGAATGGTTGATACTGAGATAAGGACCTAGTGATGGTGGATGAAATTTGTTTTAAAATTTGCTAGTGCTAAAAAATTGATTGAATGATGGTCAAAGGATGATCAATGATGAAGCTTATTTCAAAGTATTGAGAAACTGAACAAGGAAAGAATGTGAGTGGAAAGGACAATTGAGAGCTACACTGGTTCGATCTTAGAAGAGCAGTGCAATTGGATCCTTGAGGAATCAAAGGGCTTGACACCCAAGAAAGAAAAAAAGAACTTGAGAAACTTGAGTACCATACATTGAACAGGAATTAATTGGCCAACATTTGCATAGCATGCATTGAAAATCATGCACATTGCATAACATACACTACTTTCAAGAAAGTATAGTGTATAAATTCAAGAAGCAGGGGTGTTCCAACATCCCATATGGAGAAGACAAATATGAAGATATTTTACAAGATGGAGAAGAAACTTGTCAGGTAAGTTCCTAATCCTTGAAATAGGATGTCTTTTGGTATCAGGGTTGATTTATAATACCTTTGGGCATGATCTCCTGAAATTCCCTCAAACACAACTTTCAACTCCTTCGGACATGATTGTCTAGGAGTATTTACTTTTCCAAGTTCGTTGCCTCTGTTTAGGGGAGCAATTTACTTTCCAAAGTCATGGTGCCTCTGTTTAGAGGAGCAATTTACTTTCCAAAGTTCCGTTGCCTCTGTTTAGAGGAGCAATTTACTTTCCAAAGTCATGGTGCCTCTGTTTAGAGGAGCAATTTACTTTTCAAAGTTTCGTTGCCTTTGTTTAGAGGAGCAATTTACTTTCCAAAGTCGTGATGCCTCTGTTTAGAGGAGCAATTTATTTTTCCAAAGTCGTGGTGCCTCTGTTTAGAGGAGCAATTTATTTTTCCAAAGTCGTGGTGCCTTTGTTTAGAGGAGCAATTTACTTTTCAAAGTCATGGTGCCTCTGTTTAGAGGAGCAATTTACTTTCTCAAAGTCGTGGTGCCTCTGCTTAGAGGAGCAATTTACTTTCCAAAAGTCGTGGTGCCTCTGTTTAGAGGAGCAATTTATTTTTCAAAGTCGTGGTGCCTCTTCAAAGTCGTGGTGCCTCTGTTTAGAGGAGCAATTTACTTTCCAAAGTCGTGGTGCCTTTGCTTAGAGGAGCAATTTATTTTTCAAAAGTCGTGGTGCCTCTGTTTAGAGGAGCAATTTACTTTCCAAAGTCGTTGAGCCTCTGTTTAGAGGAGCTTTGAAAAAAAAAACAAAATAAAAAAACAAAAAAAACAAAAAAATTACCTCTGTTTAAGGGAGCCTTGTTTATGTTTCTCGAAGTCGTTTAGCTACTGCTTAGAGGAGCTTTGATCAAAATTTAAAAAAATAAAAATAAAAAAAATGGGCAAAAAAAAAATCCAGTTGAGTCATGAAGGGGTGTCTACGTCTTTGCACAATTTTTGTTTCACAAAAAAATGTGCAAAGAGGGGCAGCTGTAGACACCCCATTTTGTCCGGGATTATTTGTCAATTGAGACTAATCCAAGCTCAGTTGCAGGGATTTTTATTCATTTTTATTTTAGATTTTTTTTATTTCATATTTATCATTTTTTTATTTATTATCTGATTATTTTAAAAAAAAAAAAAAGAAAGAAAGAAAGATTGAGATTAAGTTGGATGATGATCAGAAAGCATGATTGGTGGCTAATCTTTAGCATTGGAGGACTAAGTGGAATAGAACTGAAATTCTATAAAAAAACAGCATGGTTTTATAAAACGAAAAAAAGATGGAGGAGAAATCGGGATAGGAGAGAAGAAGAATCCGAATAGAAAACGGAAAAAAGATGGAGGAAAAATCTGAATAAGAGGAGGAGTCCGAATAGGAGAGAAAAAAAAGAGGGGGGAAAGCCCCCATCTCCACCAGCCCTCAAGGCCTCTCTTTGGTGGGCGATCTCCCATTCCATGAAGTGTTTAGAGACCAAGACATCGTATTTGTCAATGGTGACGTGCCTTTGACTGCCCTCTGAGCAAACGGCAGACGTGACATAGCTTGGAACCTCGGGTTGAGCTGCTGAAATGGAGAACTAGCTAGACAACCCGTGTGTGACCATGTAAAGACGAAATCATTGAAGCAGGATCTTAAGAGGGAAAGGGAATTCTGGAGATGTCAGTTTCGGGTTTAGCGGCTTTAAGCTGGTGATAAAAAGACAAGTTCTTTCTCATGCTTCGTGCGTTCAGAGGCGAAGGCATAATCAAGTCAGGGATTGGTTTTTATGACAGTGGTATGTGGAAAGAGGATCATGAGGGTATTCGGGGTGTGATACATGACTTTTCCACCATTTTCACTTCCTGCAGTCCGTAAAATATTACAGAAGCAGTGAGTGGTATATCTCAGGTATTACACCCACAATGAATGATGATCCCGTTCGGGATCATGGTCTATCGTAAAATCAAAATCCTGGGGGTATCCCGTTAGATCGAGGTGCTGGAGGCACCCTCTCGAGCCAAAACGCAGTTACCCAATGAAGGAGATCACGAATGCTTGCTGGTCAAACATTAGCGGCTAACCTCTAGGGTCCAAAGGAGACTTGTAATTTACTTCGTCCTTTGAATATCTTGTTGATGAGGATACTGAATAAATTCTGCATCTGATTTATTGTTGGAACGTAATCGTGAATAGTGTTTGGTTCAACTTTTGGTTCCTTCTCTTGCATTGCTGATCACTCTTGTGCAGAAAATTACAGGAAACTAAAGAGCAGTAATAGGAAGAAAAATCCAGAGATCAGAAACTGACAAAAAAAATTCCCCTGATCCCGCTACCAATTTTGCTTGAGCGCATGAGCAGGTCTGTTGAGCAACAAAAGTTGGCACAGGCGCAAGCTGAGCCCAATCGCAGCTGTCTCGGTCTCGAGCTCAGAAGCCGTGGCGATAGTCCATGAAGGAAGGCTTTGCTTCGAAAGAGGAGGTGAAAGATCACTTGTAGAACCTGTTTTGGAGAACACGTTGGAAAGGGCGCTCTACTTTGTTACGTCGAGCAACGTGTATGGCTAAGATGGTGGAATGTGCAACTGATCCTCCTTTGGCTGCTTTTCAGAAGCTGTGTCCAAGGACCTGCAAGCTGTTGAATAATCAGAATTTTATGGCTAAGGCTTCCCTTTTGGCGGTAGTGGCGAGTTTGTCACAGGAAGGAGCAATTGCACCTCAAAGCTTAGAATCCTTACGGCAAAGCATCCACGAACGCCTTGGGAGCATAGATTAGATGATGCGAAAGGCAGCAACTGACATCACAGATGCAATTACAGAATACTCAGCTGCAGCAACAATTGGGTTTGCAACAGCAGCCCAATCAATTACACCAAAATATGCAGCCAAGGATTCACGCATCAAGCTTGGAGTTTTCAACAACAAAGCTTCGTGTTATTCGAGCAGTTGCTGTCATTGAAGGTTTTCTTCAAAATTTTCTCTTCACGTGTTCGTGTGGTATAACAATTTCGCTATATGTTTTTTGCAGTTATGTGGAGGACTGTGCTGTGGGTTTGCTGTTTGTTTTACTTCAATTCTAGGTGGCAGTTCTGGTGTCCTTCAAGGAGTACTATCCACGACTAAATCGTTGACTAAGGAGCTCTATCAGTTGACATCCATAGCATTTTTGCTTGCTTGCTGTTTGGTGATGAGCTGGGTTCATTTGTTGCTGGAATGATGATATCAACCTCTAATTTGAATCAGCATACACTTGAACAAGTTGAGCAAATTCGTAATTGCTTTGTTGCTCTATTCCTGGCCAGTATTGGGGATGTTGATTCATGTGCATTTCCTTTGGAATACGTTGATATATTGCTAGCAGCTGTAATATTAGTGATTGTTATTAAAACCATGGTAGTTGCTGCAGTTGTTAAGGGATTTAGATACAGCAACAAAACTTCACTTCTTGTTGGGATGCCTTGGCCCATTTGGGGCTGCAGCTTTGTTTTCTGGTTTGCATCGCTACTATAACATGAGGTTCCTTTGGATGTCCTCCTGTAAACTAACTCATCAAGGTTGTCAGGAGACTGTCCATGTTACGCCTCGCCTAGTGGTTGAAGTGACTAGGTTTGCTGTTGAGAAGGAGATGGTTGACTTTGTTGAAACATCATACATGTATCGGTGTCTTAAAGGGTCAAGAATCGATGCACTTAATTCAATCACCATCTCGTAAGCAAAGGTGGTGCAAGAAGATGTTCATTTGTTCTCATGTTGGATACCAAGTAAGTTTAAAATGTTTCACAGGAAATTTTGATTTGTCAAGCATCTTTTAAATAACTCTTGAAGATAAAAAGATTTTAAAAAAAATATTTTTGAGGAAAAGTTGAAAGTATCAATTTTTCTCGAAAATAAAAGTTTTCAAAAAATATTTTTGGGGAAAAGTTGAAAGTATCAATTTTCCTTGAAAATCAAAGTTTTCAAAAAAAAGGTTTTTGAGGAAAAGTTGAAAGTATCAATTTTCCTTGAAAATCAAAATTTTCAAAAAATATTTTTGGGGAAAAGTTGAAAGTATCAATTTTCCTTAAAAATAAATTTTCAAAAAAGGAATTTTTGAGGAAAAGTTGAAAGTATCAATTTTCCTTGGAAATCAAAGTTTCAAAAAAATATATTTTTGAGGAAAAGTTGGAAGTATCAATTTTCCTTAAAAATAAATTTTCAAAAATATATTTTTGGGGAAAAGTTGAAAGTATCAATTTTCCCTACACAAGAACAATCATTCTTTCCTTCCTTTCTATTTTGACTTTGATTTTGATTTTTCTTTAACTAATCCGACGACGGAGCCTCTGTAAGTGAAACAATAGTTTTTCTTGCATACTCCTGAGGTAAGGGAATTTTCTCAATTTTTTGCTAAAAGTATTAGAGTCAATTGAGAATAATTTTCAATAATTAACTACTTGGTAAAATTTTAAAGCTTTTGGATAACACAAATTTAAGCTGGTACCATCTTTTGATGGGCGTTGTGAGGGTGCTATAACCTTCCTCACACGTAACCGAACTCCCGAACCCTATTCTGGTTAGCAGACCTGAACCTATTCTTCTAGAGACCCTTAAACTTAGGTGTTCCCTAAAAGGACAGATTCTATAGGTGGCCAATCGCACCTAGATAAAAAAGATTGGTGGCGACTCCCTAAAGTCAATGTCTAGCGATAGATCCCCGGATCTAGACGTTATGACAATTATAATAATTAGAAATTTTTTATTACTCAATTTTATAAATGACAAATCAAATTGATTTAATTAAAATTTTTATGAAAATTTTTATTATAAAATTAAGGTTAAAATACTAAAAAAGTCTTGAACTATTAAACTTTTTTTAAATAAACCCTTTATATTTTTATTATACCCAAATAAACTTTTATACTTTCATTTGTATTTATATAAGTATTTACTTTCAAATAAAAGATTGATTTATATTAGAAGTTTGTTTAGGTAATAAAGTTTAAAAGCTTTTTTTTTATTGCAAATTAAATATTAAGGACTTTTTTGGATGTAATAAAAATATAATGATTTATTTAAATAAAATAATAAAATTCATGAATTTTTTTATTATTATTTTAACCTAAAACTAAAAATAAAAACTATATGAAAAATAATTAGGCATAAGTCGATACTAACTTCTCATAATTTAATAACGTGGACTCTATTAACAATGAATCTTGTTTTGGATTATACCTATCATCTCAAGTTTTGAGTTCGAATGAATTTTTTGAATATTAAGAATGCACAAAAAAAAAAAAAAACCCCTTGAAATTGTTAATTCATTGGTGAAGAATGGTTTGGAACCAATATTTAAATCACGTGAAGATTCTTTTTATAATTTTTAGGAAAATAAAGTTGTAGAGTTTAATAATATTAAAAATCAAAATAAAAATACCATAAAGAAAATGATTTATTATCTGTCTATATATAAATGTAAAGATTCGTTTGGTAGAGTTTCCAAAAGAAAAAAAATATTAGGAGGTAGATTGTTTTGGCTTGATTATAGATGGAAGAACGCCAAAGCCCTTTCTTGATAATGATTTTTGGAGGTAATTGCTATAGCATTTGATGATAGGAGCGTAGGGGTCTAATCGAGTTGAGTAGAGTTGATATAGTGAGAAGTTTGAGTTTTAGTTCGGCTCTCAACTTAAGGTTCGATACTTGATTCGAACTCGATCGAGTTTTATTTTTTTAGCTCGAATAAAATTTGTGATCGAAATCGAGCTACTCGAATTCGTTCGATTAAACTCGATTAATATGTTAAAATAAGCTCGATTCTTATATTCGATAATAGTTTGATTATTTGTGCTCAAGCTCGAACTCAAATTTAAGATATTTTATTAATTAAAATAATAAAAAAAATTTAAATATAAAAATTCGATTAAACTCACACGTTACTAAAGTCGGATACAAAAATACTCAAACTCGATTCGATTGATAAATCGAACTATTCGAGTTCGAGTTCGATTCGATAATAATCAAATCAAATTCGAATTTTATTCAAATCAAACTCAAATAATTTAAGAGTACTAATGTATCATTTATATTTTTACGAGAGCGTTTGGGGTATGCTTTTTGATTTGGTGTCAATACCACGTCAAACAGTATTTTTCAATGGGTCAATTTTCAACATTTTCATTAACGAAACAAAACAATATTAATCTAAAATTTGTATAATAATAATAATATATCTAACCACTTTATTTAAAAAATATCCCGAATGGGATGAGAGAGTGACAGGTGGATTGATGCTTTATTTTTTGGGGGGCTTTCTTTGTTGTTGGGTGCTATGTTCAAATTCTTTTTGGACAAAAACAAAATCTTTTTGGACAAAAACAAAATCTTTTGGCCAAGCAAATAAAATCAAAAGACCCCAATTCTCCATTTTTCATGAATAACTCGAAAAATTAAGACTTGTTTTTAATTTTAGGAATTGGCTAAATGGTTACGTTTTTGGGGTGAGTGGAGTAGGGATGGCTGGCATATCTAGGAGCTTTCAGAGCTTCCTCGAGGTCCAACTAAGCCGCCACTTCACGGCAAATGTGGTCACTGACGACGAGCTCCCCATTGGTGACATTGCGCATCATAATCTCTTCCTTCCATGACGTAAGAAAACCCTAGAATCAGAAGGGGGAGAATGTGATTTGATTCAAAAAATAAGAGCCCCTGAGTTTTATTTTAAGGGCGTGGAATTGAATGCAACCCTAGATTGCCTTTGGCTTTTGGTAAAGAGGTTTTTTCTTAATTGAAATCTGAGGGGGAAATGGAGGAAACAAGACGGGGAAGGGAGCATTAAATCGCGAGTGTAAAAAATAGGGTTTATTCGAGGCCTTAAGTCTGACCCTGGGATGCCATCATCTCATGCCCATTCCTTATTTTTCACTACCATGTTTATTATAGCTTCAAGTAAAGCATTTACACTCACGCCTTAATGAAAACCGTTTATCTTTGTTTTGTTTTATTCACTTTGCATTAGCTTCCAAGAATTTGCATTTGGAATGGCTGGGGGCTAATGAACTTTCAGTGAGCATTAGCGTTCTGGCTCTGGCATTTGGTTTATATTTTGTGAGTATACATTCTGAAAATTACATTAAAAGTTTGTTCTTTTTTCAGCAGTGGAAAGCCGTGACCTTTTGTTTGTTAGTTGTGAATTGTGAAGCTTATAGAATAAGTTATCTTATTGCTGGTTTTTATGTTTGACTTCTAGCTTGCAGTCATGGCTTCGAGTGTCACAGCAGCTTTAGACAATCAGTCAAATTCTTGTGGGTGCGGTCATAGGGTCGACTTTCTCAAATTTGTGGTACATGTCATGGGATGCTGTTGTTTTAGAAGCATTTAATTAAGGGTAATTGTTTAATTTGTTTGAATTATTTTTATGCGAGATTTGCATATTGTTTTATTTTAATACTTTGAAACAAAAGTAACCAAACTTTTTGCTGCAATTTTTTTGTTAAGTGTTACAACCTTTTCGCATAATAATTTCAATAACAACTTAAAAAATGTAATGCGAAAACAAAAATATTTATTACTACAACTTTTTTTTTTTTACGTACTATAAGTTTTTATTATTAATTTTTTATAATAAATTAAGTCAAATAATAATATGAATGAATAATTTGAGATAATTTACAAAACTTTCTATTGCAACTTTTTGTTATTATTTCATGTAATAAATTCGATAATTAGTACTAAAAACCCTTGATTTTATATGATTGTTATTACTTTATTTTACTGTTCAATTATTTTTTTAATTAATTTGATGTTATTTGACTAGTTATACTAAACTCACTCACTATATATTATATATAATTTTTTTGGAATTAAAAGTAATGAATAATACCCAAATAAACTTTACTAAAAAAATATAAAATAAGCCATTTTTTTATTGCACGAAATGAAAGTTATAAAATTTTATTTTATTATGATTATACAAATTAATTATTGAAAAGGAACAAATAAAGTTAAATTCTAAAAATTATTCGAATAGTATTCCTTTAATATTTTTTCATCTAATTCATCCAAACAAATTTAAGTAAGAATTTTTATAAATTACATCATCAAATCAAGAAAAATTTTACAAAAAATTGAATATTTTATAAGGTTACAATTACAATAAAAAATAATAATATATAACTTTACTTTCATGCGATAAAATACTAAATGATTATTTTTATTTTTAGTTAAAATTTAAAATTTATTTGGATATTATCCCTAATAAAACATTATAATTAGTATAGTTACTATCTTCTCAAAATTTATATTTATAAGGCGATGTGCGGGCCGACAATAGAAGCGAGTAGTGTAAAAACCAGGCAAGCTGGGCCGCCCAAAAGTTTGGTTAGCGAGCCAATCATCAGATGGGCGCAGATCTCAGGGACAAATGCCAGACCCTTTGAACGGCCCGTCCCAAGGGCATCCTCCCCTTCAACTCTCAGGATCGCCTTGACCGCCGGACTACTAACCATAACAACACTAGTACTATAAAAATTAGAGAAGAACGCGTGAGCCAAAAGTCACCGATTTAGACACCAATTTAGAAAGCCGAAGAGAAGAAGAGAGCTGGTTCATGTAAGTTTAAAGAAAAAAAAATTCTCCCAAATTTTTAACAAGATATAAACAAAAATAATAATAAGGGAGGGGAGAGAACTCAGTGTTTCGAATCGGCCTTTGGATATTCAGATCCGAGCATCGTCGGGCGATAGCCATGTCATCATCCTCCGTCTTCTCCACCGTCCGATCCTTCTCTCTTTTAGTCTTCGTTTTCTTCTTCCTCTCTCCCGCTTTCGCTTCCGAGTCTGATCACAAGGTAATCTCTCGTTTTTCCTCTTCCTCAACCATAACCCTATCCCTAAAAGTGAAGCTTTAGATCTTGTCTTTTTTCGTGTAATTCTTCCTCTATTTTGACTCGGATCTGCACACTTTTTCGTTGTTAATTTCTTTTGTGTGTGTGTGTGTGTGTGTGTGTGTTAGAATTAAGTGTTGCCTTTGACTTGTACAAATTCGTGATTTACGCGTTATTTGGGGCATTGGTTATACAAAAGTTTTGTTACTATGTTGGCATTATCAGTTGTAAGATGTGGATCTCTGATGGACGGTCTCGTAATGTAAATTCTCCATGAAATGGTCGAAATTGTTTACTAGCATGTCTATATATGTATTGTCAAGATTGGTATTCGCGCTTGAATTGTATCATTTACACGTTTAGATTAGGCAGTTAAGTTACAATCGAGGTAAGTCAGATTGTGGCGAAGCTGGCATGGAGATGTTTTTCCCAATTTCATTCTTTCATTTTTAAATATAGATCTTAGCATTTGCCGACTTTTTGTTTGTTGGATTAATTATTACACTATTCTTTTTAACATTGGTTTTCGATTGTATCTGATGGGTTTGATTGGATCTGCTTGAAAGAGTTAGAAAGGGTATACTGCAGAATACTTGTGGGAACTCGGGGATGCCTTTGCATTTACATAATTATTGTACTACCCTTTGCCATTGTAAGAGGGTGTATGCTGAGTATTAAGTTGTCTTAGTTAACTTTCGTAATAGCTGGTAAAATGTCCTAGCTGGGAATGATGCAAAAGAATATTATCAATACTTGAAGTCCTTTTTTTTTTTTTTGTTTCTCTCTCTCTCTCTCTCTCTTCATGCCTGGGTTGCATGATGGGCGTTCTTGACTAGGTAGAAGGTCATGCATTACTTGAATACTCTGTGATAGTAGATTGAAAATCTGTTTATACAACTTCTAAATGATTGATATTGAGTCAATAAACATTTAGGACCTTGACCAAGGAATGTGATCTGCAGTCTTGAACTGACTTATCAGTATGAGCATTACAGGCTGGGTTAAACGTGTTTGGCAGCCAAAACTTATCAGTCTATCTCGTGTTGAATTATCAGCTAGAAATCAGTTACCATGCAAATAGTATTAGTGCCTTATCTTCATTCATGTATTTTACAATTGTTGACTGGTAAGCTGAGTATTTTGTTTCATGGATTTGAATTTTTTAGGGTCTAGGCTTCACAGACTTTCTCAAAGTATCAATCTGAATGCCAATCCTTCTTGAGATCAATGTTACATCTATTCAAATCACATTTCTTCTCAATGAGAACTTAGGATTATAATCATTCTCTCAATCTGTGTTCGATATTTAGATTTGTTGTTGTATATTGTTAGATTTCTGTGAATTTTTTGTCAGTGTTTCTCTATTTCAATAGCTATGGGTAACTTTTATCAACTCTTCTCTTGTTTTTCCTTGCAGTATCAACCAGATGATCCAATTACCCTATGGGTAAATAAAGTTGGTCCATACAACAATCCACAAGAAACATATAACTATTACAGCCTTCCATTTTGTCATCCGGGTATCAATCCTGCGCACAAATGGGGAGGTCTTGGTGAGGTCCTTGGTGGAAATGAACTGATTGATAGCCACATTGATATAAAGTTCCAAAGTATACTTTTTGTCATTGTTATACTATTTATTCGATTGCTGTAATTTCTTTAACAATTATTTTCCATGTGTTTGACTTTTATATTCTTTATTCTGCTCCTCCTGTTTTATTCTTCAACAGAGAATGTGGACAAAAGTACCATTTGCCAACTGGAACTTGATGAAGCAAAGGTCGGACAGTTCAAGGATGCAATTGAGAACAGTTATTGGTTTGAATTCTTCGTGGGTAGGTGTAGCTTTTCGTTCTTTTATATAAAAGTAGTAAGTTTGCACAAATAGAGCTACAAAGATATTGAAACTTAACAGCTCAGTTGAGTACTCAAAATTCCAGTATCTGAAAGCAGTGGATATCTAATAAATACTGCTATCAGTCATCAAGTTCTCATAAGATAATCACCTAGATTTTCTTTTTTGCTTAATGCAAAGAAAACAAAGGTTTCTTTTCTGTGCTACAAAAATCTTACGGAGCATACCAAGTTCACATTCTTTATTGGATCCATGCTTATGGATTGTGGCATGGTGCAAGCTAGATCTACATTTAAAATCATGTAAGTAGATCTGGAGAGTGAGGATACATGGATGCTTTCTCTTGGAATTGTATGTCTACTTGCAGGATTTAAGGGTTCATGTTGTCTATATGGCTTACTTTGTTGGAGCACTTACTCTATATTCCTTGCCTTTTTGTTGATGCCATATTTGTGCTCTTCATGATGCTGAAAGTTCAGATGACCTGCCTTTATGGGGTATGCATTAGTCTACTTCCTTTTCCTTTTATCTGGTCTTCCAATCCGTTTATAGCTTGTACTGAAGAATTTATCTTTAACTTTTTAGGCTTTGTTGGCGAGCTGCATCCTGGTAAGAACAGTGATAATGGCAAGCATGTCCTTTACACACATAAGAATATTGTTATTAAATACAATAAGGATCAGGTTTGTGGTTCTTGACATGCGTATGACTTCCATTTCATATTTTGGAATCTGCTGTTATTATTGACCACATTTCTATCTCGCAGATTATTCATGTAAATCTGACTCAGGAGAGTCCAAAACCGCTGGAAGCAGGGAGAATACTGGACATGACATACTCTATCAAATGGATTCCGACTAATATCACTTTTGCTCGTCGCTTTGATGTTTATTTGGACTATCCTTTCTTTGAGCACCAAGTAAGTACCATTATTGGTGATAGTTTTCTACTTTTCTTCTTCATTAGATTCTTTTTTGTTTCTTCTGCAACAAAATATTTCATTTTTCTTCACAAGTCTTTTATTAGGTTGTTCTGTTTTCTTTTAATTTTCTGAGAGCTCTAAATACATGTTGCAATACGCAGATCCATTGGTTCTCTGTTTTCAATTCATTCATGATGGTTATCTTCCTCACTGGTTTGGTGTCAATGATCTTGATGCGAACTTTGAGAAATGACTATGCAAAGTATGCTCGGGAAGATGATGATCTGGAAACTTTGGTGATAATACCTGGATCCTTTTCTTTTTTATCTTCTTTAAGGAAAGTTCTCTATTATTTGAAAATATATGTTTTCCTTGCTATTTCATCTATGTTCTCAGGAAAGGGATGTGAGTGAAGAGTCTGGTTGGAAACTTGTCCATGGTGATGTTTTCCGGTCTCCTCGCAATTTGGTTCTGCTTTCTGCCATTGTTGGCACTGGTGCTCAGCTAGCATTGCTTGTTCTCCTTGTCATCTTATTGGCAATTGTGGGAACGTTGTATGTTGGGTACGTTGAGAAGCTAGTATGAATTCAAAATTTGTGAGAGCTGTGAACATACATAATTATTTCTCTGCCTCTCTTAGACACCACTTTTATGCATATAAAGTCAAGCATATATGCATGGAGCTCTCAACGGGATCCTCATTTATGATGATTTCTATTTTATGAGTCTTTCTTTTCTATTTTATGAGTCTTTCTTTTGTATAGCATTGTCAATTTTGACCATAGTGTCTTATCTTTCCCCTCATTTTTAATCCATACTATGAACCACATAGTTATTTGGTTTTGGCAATTCATCTTTCAGCTTTTTGATTAATAATCTTATATACTGATTATTTGGTTCAGGAGAGGAGCAATTGTCACTACTTTTATACTGTGTTATGCTTTTACATCATTCATTTCTGGTTATGTGAGTGGTGGAATGTACTCTCGCAATGGGGGTATGTGCTTTATCTCTTAGCGATTCTCACTTGCATTTATTTCCTCTACTTGTGGATCTTTCATTAAAAAAGGTTGGGCTCCTTTTTTTTTTTTTTTTTCAGGTAAAAGTTGGATAAAGTCAATGATCCTTACGGCATCTCTCTTCCCATTTTTGTGCTTTGGGATTGGTTTCATCTTGAACACAATCGCTATATTTTATGGATCTCTGGCAGCTATTCCTTTTGGTACAATGGTGATTGTTTTTGTAATTTGGGCTTTCATTTCATTCCCCCTGGCCCTTCTTGGTACGGTTGTTGGAAGAAACTGGAGTGGTGCTCCAAATAATCCATGCCGTGTGAAGACCATTCCTCGCCCAATTCCAGAGAAGAAATGGTATCTTACTCCTTCTGTGGTCTCTATGATGGGAGGACTTCTGCCGTTTGGCAGCATATTCATTGAAATGTATTTTGTCTTCACATCCTTCTGGAATTACAAGGTAAAAGTCTTTTTCATAGGTTTTAATTGCTTGATGATCAACTAAAATCACAATTGCAATTCTTTATACCAACTATATTTGGTTAATAATCTGCCTGGTTTTGGGAGTCATAAATGATTTGGATGTATATTGTTTAATAACATATATGAGTTGTTCTTGCTCCTTAATGCTAGGTTCATATTTACCTATGTCTTGACTGTATGGAGACCGTCTTAATGCATAAAAATAGTTCTAATGTGTTTGCCTGCTATATGAAGAAAATTAGAAAAATCTAGACAACCCCAAACTGGTGGGTAGCCTTTCACTCTTTCTTATGCTGTACAAACAGGAAATAACTAACTTTTTCTTTTTTAATGTACTGATGACTACTAGAACAGTCTTTATTTCTTTTATATGACATGGAAATTGTTTGTACATATTGTAGTAATTTCATACGCAATAAACCTTTGTATTTTGCAGGTTTATTATGTCTATGGTTTTATGCTGCTGGTCTTCATGATTCTCATCATTGTAACCGTTTGTGTGACAATTGTGGGGACATATTTCTTGTTAAATGCTGAGAACTATCACTGGCAGTGGACGTCATTCTTCTCTGCTGCCTCAACAGCAGTCTATGTGTATTTATACTCTGTATACTACTACTATGTGAAAACCAAGATGTCAGGCTTCTTCCAGACCAGCTTCTACTTCGGATATACTTTGATGTTTTGCCTTGGGTTGGGAATTCTCTGTGGTGAGTTTTGTAATTTATCTACCTATCATATTTGTAAATAAGGTTATCTGGCCTTTTTAATGTGCTCATTCCAAATAAGCCTTTTCTCTTATGACTTGTTCAGTGGAACACGGAGTATATCCTTGATCTTGTAATGCTGCCTTTTACTTGAAATCTTGCCCAAAATATTCTGGATTGTTTTCCTTGGTTGGAATTTGGACATTTTTTCATAACTAGTTGGATGTATTAAAATGTCTGTAGATTAAACAGGATTTTGCAGAACACCGAGCATTTTTCTCTTGTTTTTATTGAAGGGCGTTGTGCAGGTGGTTTTGTTATAAAGAATGCATGGTTGCTTGTTTATTTTCTCCGTTGCTGTGTAGCACTCTTTGTTTTGTGCCAGATAGTAGAGGAGTTTTTGGCATCTTTTAGTTTTGCTTCATACGGGATTTTTATTATTTCTCTTTCAATATGCAGGGGCTGTTGGTTATCTTGGTTCTAATTTGTTCGTGAGGAGGATCTACAGAAACATAAAGTGTGACTAGAACTTTGCTGTTGGAAAGTAGAACCACCAGTGCTTCCATGAGCATTTTTAGTTGTCAAGGCAATATACGTCGAGAGGAAGCTTCTGGTCAGGTATGGGAGACCCTGGAAAGCCTACAGATGAAATCACAGGGTTTGATGGTAGGGATGTATTCTTGGTTCTCTGGACTAGATGAAGCCCTGAGATTTTTGTTTTGCCACATTTTCTTTTACTCGGCTGTAATTGGAAGCCCTGATTTAGAATTCAGATATTGTTTTATAATTCAGAAGGTAGCGAAAATATTAGACTCCAATGACTAGTTACACTTTTCTCCTTGACCCCTTTTCATGTAGATGTGTCCTGTGTAATAACTAATGGCTAAGTTCCCTTTGGATTTGTTATCCTATTTGCACTTTTTTTTTTTCGGGGATAAGGAACTTATCAAGGAATTCAGTAAATGGGTGTTTTTTTTTTAATTATTATTATATGCGTATTGCAGTATTTCCTGGCACATGTTTCTCATCTCATATAGTTTTTTCCTGATGTGTCATTCAATCTTTATGCAGTACAAATTTTTATGCCAAGTTTCAACTTTCAATCTCGGCCAAACTGTCTCAGCCAAAAAGAATTAAGAGGTTCTGGTACTTGGAGACTGAATGAAGCCAACATTAATATGTTGGTATGTGTTACTCTCTGGAGTATTTTCCGCTGTCAATCTATCAATGAATAAAAACCTCTTAACAATTTTAACGGTGGAGATGGTCTGAGGTTATGTTGCATTTACTAAATTTAGTGGTGTGGCATTTGCCAAGGGGCCCATTAGGTGTCTTCGGAAGTTCACTATCACTGCATCTTTTGAGCTCCGAATTTGTGTGATCTGCTGCATAATCTTGTGGTAATGAAGAACATTTGGTGTTCGAGAAAGTCCAATTGTTTCTGCTGGATCAGGTTTTCTACGAGAAGACTTTGGTACAAAGTCGTATTAGTGCTTTCAGTAGAGCCCGGAAAAAAAAAAAAAAAACCCATGGTTTCTTCTCTTCGACAAAATGCGAGAGGAATATATCGTCAGAGGATCGTGGCAACCACATTCACCAATGAACTTATGAACCTTTTGTGGTGATAATAAAAAGATAATGCAAGCCACGGCGGTTTGCCACGTGGCAGATAGGTCTACATGCCACTTCATCCCCCTCCTTTTCTTAGCCACACTTTCCCCACAATCCTCCCTATTATTAACACAGCTGCTCTAACCATGCCCCTTTAGTCTGCAATAGCATATAGCGTATAGCCCGTCCTCACTACTCCTTCCCCATTACACGGAAAATGGCTTCCGCCGCCTCTCTCTCCAATGCCATGGTCAGCACCTCCTTTGTCCGCCGCCAGCCGGTGACAAGCCTAAGCTCCCTTCCTAACTTTAGGCTGGCTCTTTTTGGCCTAAAAGCCCAGAGAGGGGCCCGTCTTACTATGTCTGCATACAAAGTAAAGCTCATCACTCCTGAAGGACCTCAAGAATTTGAGTGCCCAGGTGATATCTACATTCTTGACCAAGCTGAGGAATTGGGTATTGATCTTCCGTACTCCTGCAGGGCTGGTTCTTGCTCTTCATGTGCTGGGAAGGTTGCACAAGGTAGTGTGGATCAGTCTGATGGTAGCTTCCTTGATGATGACCAGATAGCTGGTGGTTATGTTCTCACTTGCGTTGCTTATCCAACAAGTGATGTTGTCATTGAGACACACAAGGAGGAAGAGCTCACCGCTTAAAAATATAAACTTCATGCTTTAACTAGACTATCTTTTCTTTCTTCCTCGTCTGTTTGTCTTATTGCTTTTATCGATTGGGCTTAGTGTTGTCAAGGGATGTTTCACCGTTTATGTCCCTGAATGAGTTACATGTTTTAAGGTTTTTGTTCATTTGTAGTCACAAATGAAATTGTTGTAGCCCTAATAATCTTACATATCTTGCTGAGAAGCTCTTTGTTCTCTCTCTCCCTCTCTCTCTTTCTCTCGTTCTTGAAGATCCACCGTGAATATTGCAGACTTGCAATGAATTAAGTCAGGTTCATGAAAAGACTAGTTCCAACACCGAAAAAGAAATGGGATAATCCAAATGCTTTCACTTTTGCTGTTGAAATCCAGGTGAAATAAAACCGGCCAAAGCTGTATAACCATGGCTCATTTACCAAAGTTTGAAGGAAGTTTGATAATCACTTGAACAGGAAAAATTATTTTTTCTTTTCTTCTACAAAAAAGGTCATTAAAAGGATATTGTTAAAAAGTTAAAAGAAAAAAAGAAAACCGGCTTATGTGTAAGATAAACATTCAGGTCATTTGAAACAATTCATGTAGAATGTCGACCTAATTCCCTTCTGCAATGCCTTCATTGTGTTCTTCATCAATGGTCTCAGGCTGTGATGTATTGATGCTTATAGACTCAGATAAAAATACTCTTCCACCCGTGATGAGAATTCGAGAATGTTATAGTTACCTAATTTACGGACTCCCATGGAGGAGCTTCTTGATAAAGTGCCGGATGCAACTGTGGTGAAGTGATTCTCTAACACTCTCAGCCAGCAACCATGGCTTTCTTACATTGGGATCCTATCTGAAACCATCAAGAGTTGAAATCTTAGCAAATCATACAGTACAAAGTAAGCATGTCGTATAACTCTTTTATCATGCTAATGCAAGTAACTAGGTTCAGCCATAAAACACACTCTCGTGTGCAGTGAAAGCCCTCCAATTTGGTTCTCAAATGGACTGTAGGTGAAGTACATTGGTGAAGCAAAGTAGTGAAAGATAACAATGGAGAAAACGGCAGAAGAACTTCCAGATTTATATCAGAATAAAAAGATGATTATATGTCGTTTATGTTTCTCATTATTTACTATTCTTGCTTCACGAAAAAAAAAAATCTAAAAAGAAAAAGTGAATATCGTATAGGTAGAGATAGTTTTTCTTTTTTAATTTGCTAGGTTATTTGGTGTGTTTGCTTTTTGGCTTTGAACATTATCGGGGGCTTACTTGCATAATTCACAAGAGGCTTGAGTCCTTACTTAAATAAGTAACAAACGAACCCTAAATTGATATTTGTCGAATCAAATCAGTATTATAAATTTCATTTCAGTATTTTACCTTGGCAATGCTCACAGGCTCAGTCGGTCTAGAAAGTTCCTAAACCTTGCTAAACCCTAGGCATGGCTTTGAACCCATTTCAACTCCGTCGAACCCTAACCCCTTCGACCATCCTTCAGTGCACTTTCTCTGTTCTCAAACCTACGGTCCATACAATTTCATCCCCCATTTCCAATGCCACTTGTGCGGTTACTCCACCATCATTAACATCAACTTTCCGTATTTTTCAATCTCGATGGTTCAGATCATCGGGGCGCCCACTTTCATCACCGAGATAGTACAAACTGTACAAGGAAGGGGACGAGATCACGGAAGACACGGTTCTATTCGAAGGCTGTGATTACAACCATTGGCTCATTATAGTTGATTTTCCCAAAGATAATAAACCACCCCCTGAAGAAATAGTTCGCACTTGCGAGAATATTTGTGCTCAAGGCCTCGGCATCAGGTCCCCATTCATAAAGATTTTCTTTTTTAAGTTTTGCTCAATTATTAACCATTTTGTTTGATTGGTTTACTTCTGGTAGGCTTGATTTTTAAATCTTTAGTTTTTATTGGGTTTCAATAAGCATGCTGATTTTGGGTTACAATAGGCAAGCTGATTTTGGGTTAATTTGTTTCAGTATGGAGGAGGCAAAAAAAAGAATATATGCTTGTAGCACTACTACTTACGAAGGTTTTCAGGTTCTAATGTCTGAAGAAGAGTCTGAAAAGTTCAATGGTCAGTGCTTTACTGCTTATCATATATATGTGCTTAAACGATTCTGATCTTTGTGGCTGAGAGAAAATGAATGAAGATCCTGACTTTTGAAGGTTTTGCCTTTAAACAGATATACCTGGGGTCGTTTTTGTATTGCCAGACTCTTACATTGATCCAGTAAATAAGGAGTATGGAGGTTAGGAATTTTCATATTCTGAATCCCCCACACTGTTTTACCACTTATTTGCTGATTCTATTTGGATGGTACTACATTGTGATAGTATTAAATCGGGCAGTTGAATATTTTGCTGTGATTGCCAGGAGACAAATTTGAGAACGGTGTTATCACGCCAAGACCACCTCCTATTCAGTATGCTAGAAACCAAGGTGGTAAGTTCCGTCCACATAATAGAAATCCTGACCAACCGAGATATGATCAACAAGGAAATTCAATGCCAAACCAGCAAGGGAATCCACCATTCAATCATCAGGGATTTGTGCAAGGGGATGGAAGGAACTATAGGCCTCCACAAAATTATCCACCTCAACAAAATTACAATCGGCAGCCACCATTGAGCAACGGAGATTATGCTCCTAGAGGAAGTGATACTTCATTTCGGGGCAGTTACAACCAAGGAGGGCAGGGCAATTATAATTCCCAAGAACGAAGGGACTTCTTTCAAGCAGAGCAGAGGAATTATATGCCTCCTGAGCAAAGGGATTTCAGAGGAGATCATAGGAGCTATGTTCCCTCACAAGGCGGGAATTATATGCAGGAACCAAGTTCTGGCTATGTACGGAATTTTGGGCAAGGGGCAACTCCTGGCTATGGGCAGAATTTTGGGCAAAGGGCAAATCCTGGCTATGGAGAGAAATCTGGACAAGGAGCAAATCCTGTCTACGGGCAGAATTCCGGGCAAGGAGCAATTCCTGGCTATGGACAGAATTACGGTCAAGGATCAAATTCTGGATTTGGTCAGAACTATGGACCAGGAGCAACTGCTGGCTCTGAGCAGAGTTATGGGCATAGAGCAAATCCTGTGTATGAACAGACTTACCCGGGGCATGGAGCTGGTCAAGGGTTCTCACAAGCAGAACAGAGAAATGTGCAAGGAGAGCCCACAAGATCAATGGGGCAAGGAGGGATGCAACAAGTAAGACTTTCCTTTTTAATCATTTGAACTTTTGGATAAAATCTCATAAATTGATGTTGAACCCTCTTTTCCAAGTTGCTTTTTCTATTGAGCTATATCAGGTGCTTGGGCAACATTTTCTAATAGAAGTCGTTTGTTTCTGCAGGGAAGATACTAAAGGTTTCAAATGGTTCTTTGAGATGATTGGGGGAATGGTCATGCAAATGGTCTCTTTTCTTTCTCTCTTTTACACTTTTTCATGAGGGTTACATATAGCAGTTTCTGTTATCGATCATAGTAAATAGTCGACTGTTTTGTCTTTGTTCGATTTTGTGGCCGTGAAGTTGAGCTTGTGGCATCCCCTATTTGGTTCAGAGCTTGCACTAGAACTTTTTTCTGCTACGTTGTGGTACTGGTACATATTTCAGCTAGAAATCAGAATCTGATTTTGCCTCTTGTTTCTGCCTTTTCCCTTTTTTCTTGGTGAACATATAGGAATTTCAGTCATCATCCTATATCGAATCTTTCTTCTTGGAGAAAATTATGCATGGAGGTTGCCATTTAATATTTCTGTCTGTAGATTTTTGTTATTAGGATATGAACAATTGTAAATCATATTTTTTCAAAAAAAAGAAAAAAACACAATAGCATACAATGCAAGGTCCGGTTAGTTTTAGTAGCAACATATAATCCCATTCAAAAACAAAAATTGCAGGATGTAGAATTGCAGAACTGTCAAGAGGTGATTTAAACTCAGTCCTTCATGAGAAAATCACATTCTAATGATTCTTAGCCCCTGAAAAGAAACCTTTGTTTAGTAGCAGCAGCAGCTGTGCTGAATGTTTTCTTTTTTCTTTAAACTTGTTTTATATTCTTTACTGTAAACAATTTGTACAAATAAAATTCATGCTCTCTTGTCTAGACATTATTAGTTATTTCATGAATCAGTTTGAGAGTGCTGACACAACAACTGAAAGTGCTGACACGTTAATGGATATCAACCCTGGTTTTTATTTGCTCTGGTGTTTGCCAATTTAGATCAGAATGCTACCATGCCAATGTTAATAATACTTTTCTAGTTACTAATAAAGGATGATTTTCATCCATGGTCCTTTTTTTGTTATTCCACTTCAGTCTCTACATTCATATACTAGACTATGTTCACAAATGAGTAGTGAAACCACTCAAAAATTTTGGGTAAATGCTCAATTTGACATTAAACATTTGGATAGTTGCTTAGTTCATAACTAAATGTTTTAATTTATATAAACAAAGATTAAGTGTTATCGACTTGTAATAATGTGATCAACCTAAATTTTAGAAGACCATATTGAAGTACCCAAAACAAGCAATGACCAGACAAGTAGGGGTGAGCAAAACTCGATTTGAATTGATTAGATCAACCGAAACTAAGTGAATTCGGTTGAATTGATTTGATTTATTTGGTTTTATTCGGTTGAATTGATTTGATTTATTTGGTTTTGATTATAATCGATTTTTTAAATCAGTTAAATTAATTAATTTGGTCGGTTTTCAATTTTTAAAATTGATAATTGAATTGATCGAATTAACTGACTTTTTAATAAGTAAAAGTAAAAAAAAAAATTGAGATAAATATTTTTATTTATTTTTTTCTTGTAAAATATTGTTAAAATTATTAAATTTTTTAGTGATTTAGTTTGAATGATACTTGATTTTAAATTTTATTGAATTGGATTTGTAGTTAAATAATTATTCATAATAAAAAATAAAAATAATAAAAAAAATTAGTTATTTAATCAAATTGATTGAATCGAATTAATTTTGGTTGATTCGGTTATGATCATTTATTTAAAAATTTTCGTTCAATTCGATTATTTATTAATGAAAATCAGTTAAATCAATTATTTATTTTTTTAAACCGAATCAATTGAACCAACTAATTGTACACTCCTACAAACAAGCAGGAAATGTATTAAGGTAGCCCTAAGCAACTACTTAGATGCTTCAATTGGGTGCTTGCTAAATAATCAATTTTGTATACTAGCAGACTTACAATTTGTAAACCTTAAATTCTTTTAGTTTCTCATAGAAAGGATTTGTCATTTTACATGAAAAACTTAATTCCACGTTATTTTTATTTATAATAAATTTTAAATTTAACAATGTGTATCAGTAAAATTTTTATTAAAAAAAATTCTTATATTATTATAAGTTAACAATATTTAATTTTTATTTGTATAAATTAAAACATTTAATTATGAATTAAGCAACCAATCAAATATTTAGCCAAACTTTTGGCTAAAGAACTAACGCCAGTTGCACCCAGGCTACGGTGCCCAAGAACGAGTTCAAAAAATAAAATAAAATGGATGCACTAGAAAAGGAAAAAATTATAAAGTGAATAAATTGTTATAAATAAATTTTTTCTTGCCCCGTTTTCATAGAAGACCGCATAGCGCAGTGGATTAGCGCGTCTGACTTCGGATCAGAAGGTCGTGGGTTCGACTCCCACTGTGGTCGTTCGGCTTGTTTTGTTCTCGGTTTTAATCCAATGGCCCAAATGTTAGGGCTTGAGCTTGGGCTTTAGTTTCAAATCGTTTCTGTACCGTTATCACCCGGTTTTCACTTCCTCAGAGTCGGAGCCTGCCCCTTCTCTTTAGCCCTTCCGATTTAGAGTTTAAGAGCTCTGTAACTTTGCAAGCTCAGTTGCATCATTTTCTTCGAACTTTGTAATTTAACGAAGTCTTTCTCTTTGTCGTTAAGTTAAAGAAAGTTTGCTCTCCAATCTATCGAGGGTTTAATTTACTGCTAAAATTCATAGCGAAACGCTCTTTTCGAGAGTAAGTTCTGAGAAAATGGCTTCAATAGGGCAGCCACCGTCACTTAAAAGAAGAGATGCGCCATTAACAAGAGAAGGAGATCAGATTACTATAAGCCCTTTAGGCGCTGGCAATGAAGTTGGTCGTTCTTGTGTTTACATGTCTTATAAAAGCAAAACTGTGCTGGTATGCTTGCTAATTCTTTAAATATATATTTGTTTTTTATTATTTTTTTGCTGATATTGTTATTATCTTATTTGACTGTAATTTTTCCTATGAGTTTTTGTTTTTTTATTTTTGAATGATAGTTTGATTTTGGAATTCATCCTGCTTAATCGGGTTTGGCTTCTTTGCAGTATCTCGAGAGATTGATCCTTCAACAATTGATGTCCTTCTTATCACCCAGTATGGCTTTTCCCCCTTGTTTTTGCTTTAATTTTTTCGTTTTTGTCCTTAAAATTTGGTGCTGGGTAGAGTTAACTGTTATATTTCATTTACTTTTGGCATTTATGCAGCTTTCACTTGGATCATGCTGCGTCCCTACCGTATTTTCAAAATCAAACTATTTTTTCATGTTCTTCCAATGTTTAATGTCCATCCGTTCTAGGGCTGTATTTTCCAGTTAAATCTGGTTCCAATGTTGTCGAATTTGCTTTGAAGTTATTTCAAATTTACCTCTGAGCCTTTTAACCATTAATGGTTTGAAAACTATTTGTTCTGTTTTGTTCTTGACTGCAGGTTATTGATTTCCTCCAAACCATGGAAGTAAATGGCATAAAGTTCTGGTGCTACACTGCTGGTCATGTTCTTGGCACGTCTAAGTTTACAATGTGGTCTTGTTTAAGAACTAATGTGTTCATATTTTCAACCAGACCACGTTCAGAGGTCGAGTTTTTATGACTTATGCAACAAAAGCTATTTGTTCTGTTGATAGAAGCTCCTTCTGAGTGATTATGTAAAAGTGAGCAAAGTTTTAGTTGAAGACATGTTATTTGATGAACAAGAAATTAACCGATGGATAGAATTGAGCTATATATTCTTGCTTTTCCACTGCTTCCAATGTTTAATGTCCATCCGTTCTAGGGCTGTATTTTCCAGTTAAATCTGGTTCCATTGTCGTCGGATTTGCTTTGAAGTTATTTCAAATTTACCTCTGAGCCTTTTAACCGTTAATGGATTGAAAACTATTTGTTCTGTTTTGTTCTTGACTGCAGGTTATTGATTTCCTCCAAACCATGGAAGTAAATGGCGTTAAGTTCTGGTGCTACACTGCTGGTCATGTTCTTGGTGCTGCTATGTTTATGGTTAACATTGCTGATGTTCAAGTCCTCTATGCTGGAGACTATTCTTGTAAAGAAGGTCATCATCTCCATGCTGCTGAGCTCCCATAGTTCTCTCCTGATATATGTGCATTTGAATCCACTTATGGTGTCCAGCTCCATCAACCATGACACATTTGGGAGAAGTGATTCGCGGATGTTATCCATTCTACTATTTCTCAAGGGGGTCAAGTTCTAATCCCAGCATTTGCCCTTGGTCATGCCCAAGAACTTCTATTGATCCTTGATGAGTATTGGTCAAACCACCATGAGCTTCATAACATTCCGATGTATTATGCTTCTCCACTTGCAGAAAAGTGTATGGCTGTTTATCAAACTTACATACTTTCTATGAATAAGAGAATTCAAAACCAGTTTGCACACTCAAATCCCTTCAAGTTCAAGCACATTTCTCCGTTAAAAGGCATTGAGGACTTTAGTGATGTAGGTCCATCTGTTGTAATGGCAAGGCCAAGCGGACTTCAGAGTGGGCTGTCACGCCAACTCTTTGACATGTGGTATTTTGATAAGAAAAAACGCTTCTGTTATACCCAGCTATGTCGTCAAAGGGACACTGGCAAAAACAATTATTAATGAACCAAAGGAAGTCACACTCTTGAATGGTCTCACTGCTCCTCTCAACATGCAGGTTCATTACATTTCATTCTCTGCCCATGCGGACTATGCACAGACAAGTACATTTTTGAAAGAGCTCATGCCTTCCAACATAATTCTTGTTCATGGAGAAGTAAATGAGATGGGAAGACTCAAACAGAAGCTTATCACAGAGTTTACTGATGGCAACACCAAAATCATTACCCCTAAGAATTGTCAGTCTGTTGAGATGTATTTTAACTCTGAGAAAATGGCTAAGACCATCAGAAGATTGGCTGAAAAGACTAGAAGTAGGTGAAACTGTTGGCAGTGTTCTGGTAAAGAAAGGTTTCACATACCAGATAATGGCTCCCGATGATCTCCATATCTTCTCACAGCTTTCAACAGCAAATATCACTCAGACAACTACTATCCCGTTTGCTGGTGCCTTTGTTGTGATTAAGCATCAACTTGAGCAGATATATGAGAGTGTGGAATCTTCAACAGATGAAGAATCTGGGGTTCCAATATTGCGAGTGCATGATAGAGTGACTGTGAAAGCAGGATTCAGATAAGCATATCTCACTGGATTGGATATCAGATCCCATAAGTGACATGGTGTCAGATTCCATTGAGGCATTGGTTCTGAACATTAGCCGGGAGATCCTTAAGGTGGTAGTTGAATCCTGAGGCTGTAAAAATGGAAGAAGAAAAAGGGTAGAAGACGGAAAAGGTTATTCATGCACTCCTGGTTTCACTCTTTGGGTATGTCAAATTAGTAGAAAATGGAAAGCTTATAATAAGTGTCGATGGGAATGTGGCTCATCTTGATAAACAGAGTGGGGATTTTGAGAGTGAAAATGAAGGTCTAAAAGAGGGAGTAGAGACAGCTTTTTGACGAATTCAAAATGCAGTAAAGCCTATTCCTCTCTCAGCATCTTAGGTTTTTCCATTATCTTTTGATTTATTTATTCCCCTGTTAATGTGCTTGACTTTGAGGATAAATTTTGGATTGTCAATAATGCAAGGCATATTTAAGTTGTTTTCAACACTTATTACTAAGCACTGATTCCTATTTTGTACAGCTTAGCACCTTCTTCTTCAAGATTCCATCGTCACTTTTTATTCTAATGATTTGATCTGATAAGATTCATGGTTTTGATCTGGTTAGATTCATGGTTTTCTGCCCTTTATGTGAAAAAAGGGTGCATCAAATTTTGCGTGGTTAATCAAAAACCAATTATTCATTAATGCTATTTTTATTGTGATTTTAGGATATTGATCATCTCCTACCAAATATTGCCAACTTCATACTTGGAATGTTTCCTTCTTTAACCAAGAATCCAGACTTGGAAGGTATCCATCTTTAACCTGGAAGGGTAGATGGACAACAAAGGAATTTTTGCAGAAAGGGGTCTCAAATATGGAAGGATAAATGGATCTCAAATATTGCCAACTTCATACCAGCTTCAAGGGAGGATAATATACTGGAAGATGCAACGGTGAGTGAACTGATCAACGTACAAACCATGCAGTGGAACGTGGAGCTTATTGAAAATACCTTCTCACCTGATGAGGTTAGACAAATATGTGCCATACCCTTAAGCAGATTTAGTGCCCTTGATGTGATGGTTTTGGAATTTTGACAAAACCATTATTTATAAAGTCAAAAGTTGATACTTTGTTACCTAATTTGGAGCAAGATGAGACCCGGATGCAATACAGCCAAAGTGTAGAGTCCAGAATGAAGGAGAAGCAAATGTGGTGTAAGCTGTGGACAGAAAAGGTTCCATTTGCTTGGAGACTATGCCATGAGATACTACCTGTCAATGCGAAACTTAAGCTGCGGAAGGTCATAGCCCAAGCAGTATGCCCAAGATGCCAACAATCAGAGGAATCAGTTATTAATGCAATGAGAGAATGTGTTTAACGCAGTTGAGGTCTGGCAGGAAATGCAGAAAAATTCTAAGAGGGCAAATACATGTATAACTAAGGTGTTTGATTGGTTTATGCATGTATATACCAATATGGATCAAAGATGCTTTGAAACTGGGTGGTTGTGATGTGGGCAATCTCAAATAGTAGAAGTATGAATCATATTGATATAAAAAGCGCATCTTTAAAAATTCGAAATTTAATTTAATTAATTTATATAATTATTTTAAGAGATGATATTTAGTAGATCTAAAAATTAAATATCAAAATTTATAATTTTTTTCGTTTCTTTAAAAAGTTCTTTCGTAAAAAATATGCATTTTTAAATTTATTTGGAGAATGAAATAAACTTAAGCAAAATTTAAGAACATATATGATCAAATCACCAATTTTTTTAATTATGAATTTAGTTTTTGTTTGGTTTTTTCAATCAAATTTGAGATATGTAAAATTTTAATTATATGTACTTTAAGAAGAAGATTTGAATTAAAGCATGTAAAAGTGTGATTGGGCTTCGAGGAAAAAGATGAAACTTTTTTTTTTCCTTGCTTGAAGGTGACCAAAACAGGCAAATGGGAATAGAAGAATATTGGATCTAAAAGACAGATTTGGTAAAGTTAAAGCAAATATAAAATTGTTGTCCCTTTGTGTTCTTTTGATGCACTTTTTTCATCTCTCTTTGTCTTTGATAACTGGATCTTAATAATAATAATAATAATAATTTAATTCATCAACTTGCAAAAAATACGACAATGTGTAAAGAAATAATGATATTGATTTTTATTTTTATTTTTAAAGTATACAAAATAAATCATAGATGAAAGTTGAAAATTAAAAGAAAATATTTTTTAATAAATCAGTTTTACATAGGCATGATCCCACAATTTTTAATACTACAACTGGTAGTAAAAAGAAAGAATTGAGGAATTAGGGTGAATGGTATATAATATGAGTATTTTAGAGGGGTTAAAAGGTGAAAATATTTCTCTCTTTTTCAGATTTTATTTTTCAATCCAGATTCCCACACCTCCAGACTTGAGAGAGGGAAAGAGAGAGAGACAAGAGGGCAGAGGGCTTCATAATAATGGAATTGTAAGCTTCCGATTTAGAAACATTGAAGCATTGCATTTCGAGATCTTCAATTCTTCAATCCTCGACAGGTAAGCTTTTCATTTTTTTTTTCTAATTTTGTTTCTTTTATAAATTACAAATTAAAAAAAAAAAAACTTTGTTTTTATTTTCATTTTTTCCCCTAATCCAATACGAATATATTTTTTTTAATCTTCGAATAACTTTTTTTCAGGTCAGTTTTAATTCATTTTCATCTTTCACATTGTAACGTTTCTTTTTATTGTACGCCCAATCTTCAATGCTTAGGCTTTCTTTTTCTTTTTTTTTTTTTTTTTTATTTCATGAGCTGCGTTTTGGTTTTTATTTATCTTAGATTTTTTAGTTTGGTTGCTGAGAAAATGTGGAAAATAATAAGAAATCACAGTTTCCAGTATTTGGATTTTCCCTATTCTATACCTTCGCTTAGCTTAGGTGATGTTTTATTTATTAGTTCATTCATTTTTTTTTTTATTTACAACGTAATTTAACTAGGATTTTTAACGTTGTTTTTGTGTTTGTAAAGCGAAACAATAAATAGTGCCAGAATCACTGTTCTAATTTAAATGGAATCTTTTTATTTTGAGAGATTTTGCTTTGAATTTTTCCAGTTTTGTCAAATAAAATTGAAGAGTGTCATTCAAGGTAACGAATTAGATTATTTAGAGCTTGTTGTGAAGATTGTCTTGATCTAGTTCCTGTATATATGTTATCTGCGGCAATTTCATTGCTGAATATGTGCATTTGGGTACTTTTCTTCTTTTACATTGTTTTCTAATTTGATTTTGTAATTTGTTCAAAGTCTGGGTTATGCAAATGAGGAGTTTACTTCCTGGCTTCCTGGTAAAAGTAGGGTTTTTTGTTACTAGGTCTTTGCTACAGTGCTCTGAGAGACTTTACTACGTATGCTATAGTGAACACTTTTTGAACATGATATGAATATGATTGCACCATATGGGTCTTCTTGACAAGAGTGGTTGATGGAGATTGGGAGACATTCTTCGGTGTTTTTTAATAGTATTTATGACATTCTTTTATGTCCGGTTTCAATTAAAACAAGAAAAATACAGATCATTATAAAAGATGTTGTGTAATGTTACAATCTTCTACCTACAAAAATAAAATCACATAATTCTTGTCACTGGAGCTTTTTTTTTTTTTTTTTTGCTTCGGTTTTTCATGTATCATAAAATTTAGCGATTGGAACTATGGACAAAATTGATGTTGATCTAAGATGTATAGTAATGTTGAAATAATTTTATAATGCATATTCATGAGTTTTTTTTTTTTTAATCTTTTTCTGCGATCTTTCCATTTGGACAGTGAATATTTGCCAGAATGTCTCTCTGTTATGCATATGCCGTGTGCCAGACATGGATGCTTTTATGTTTAGATCATTTTTTGCATGTAACAATAGGTTTGATGCATGATACAATCTGATTTTATTTTTTTTCTGATTTCCTCTGTTGAATGGAGGGCTTATTGTCTCTTTGTTTGTGATTCATAACCATCATTGCAACTCTTTTTCTAGGAATATTGTGTTGTTCTTATCATAATTTATCTATTTCATGATCTGTCTCTCCTATGCCCTTTGCAGGAACTGGTTTTTCTTGGCCATGGCGAATTCCAAGGGGTCAACAAACATAAGAAACTTGATGTTTGCTGGAAAGCATGCTTTACTTCCTCCTAAAAGTCCATTTCCTACAGTCTTCTCAACATATACTGATTATGTCCCCAACAATGTAATTGGATCAAAAGCAGTTCAAAAGCCTAGAGAGGGAAGTGCACACCACCAGCGCACTTCCTCTGAGAGCCTTCTGATAGAGGAGCAACCTTCTTGGCTTGATGATCTCCTTAATGAGCCAGAGACTCCTGTGTGCAAAGGAGGTCATCGACGTTCATCAAGTGACTCTTTTGCATACATTGATGTGGCTAATGCTCCTAACCTAGATTATGCAGCCCAGGATGAGTATGGATATAAAAATATGATTTCTGCACCTTCTTGGTCATCTCAGGACTTTGATTATCACAGTCACAAAGATGCTCGGCTTAAATCTTTCTACACTGATCTGAACTTGGTAAAGCAAAAGAATAGGGCATTGGATTCATCTTTGAATGCTTTAACTCATCCAAGTGGTCTTCCTTCTCTTAGAGAAAACACATTTGTTCAGGGTTTAGGATCTTCATGTGCACCACAAGAAGTAGAGGGTGCACCATCAACAGCAAGTGAAAAACAAGATTCTGCTGAATCTGCCCCTCTTGATGCAAAAGCTTCTTCTGAGAAAAAGGATAATTCTCACACTAAGTCTTCTGCATTTGACAGTGATACAAAACGTGCCAAGCAGTGAGTAGCCTTTTTTATTGTCCACAACTGGGTTATAGTACTATTATAGTAAAGAAAAATAGTGTTTTCCTCATTGCGAGGCCCTGTCTGCTATTTTTTGTTTCTTATATCTTATTTTCTGCTTGTGCATGCATTGATCCAAATCTCAAACTGTTATCCATATCTTTTGAAAGTTACATTTTATGAGCTCAAGGAATACTGATAGTTGCTTATCATTACTGCTAATGTTGTTAGTAATTAATTACTTTTTGCTTATAAGCACCAAATTGACAAGGAGCTTGTCAATTAATTTCCAATGGGATTTGGAAATGATGCTAGGATATGGATCTGCAGGTGCCCTAGGAATGATTGCATTGATTAGATGTTTCTTGCAATTGCATTCACTTTCTAGTTGTTATGCAATCCTTGGCCTTGTACCTCTGGTTCTTCGGCTGGAATTTTTCAGTTGAATATTTGCCACAAACCAAAAAGATTTGCAATAGGTTTCCTTGAATTCTCTTTGAATAATTATTTTATGGAACATGAGGAGTATGCTTGTGTTTGTCTGTAGTCTGTATAGCAGGGTTTTCATGCATATACAGTGACAAAAGGATATCATCAATACATATTCTTCTGTTTTCTTTTGTTCTTAATGGAATCTAATATCACATCCTCTCTCTCTCTTCAAATTTTCTTATTTTGTTATGCCTGGTGTTTAATTTAGTTGATATTTCTTTTTTTAATCACTAGTGACTTTGATTTACTTTGGCTGTATGATTCTTGAGGATTTTATCAAAATATATATTTGGTTATTACACCAATGCCCTACATTGGTAGAAAATGTTTGATTATGGTACTTTGTTATTGTCTATTGCAGACAGTTTGCTCAACGCTCAAGGGTGCGTAAACTTCAGTACATAGCTGAGCTGGAAAGAAATGTACAAGCTTTGCAGGCAAGAGTTAGTCCAAACTGATGCTTTTAACATTTACTTGCATTTGAAATTTTCTTAAAGTTATGGATAATTAGATGCGTTATAATGAAGTGTTAATTGCATTTCTTACTTAACAGGCAGAAGGATCCGAAGTTTCAGCCGAGCTTGAATTTCTCAACCAGCAGAATCTTATTCTTAGCATGGAGAACAAAGCTCTTAAGCAACGTTTAGAGAGTTTATCTCAAGAGCAGGTTATCAAATATTGTAAGTGTCTAACCCATGACCTCTAAGGCCATGATAAAAATGTTGGTTTTTTGCATTACATATTGCATTTCACCTTTTTTTTTCTACCTTATAATTTTTTGTATGTAGTACATATTTTGAACCTGTATGAATTGGCAGCATGAGGGGTGTTATGTTAAATGCAGTTAGGTTTTTATATTCCATAAGTTGCTAATGAAGATACTTTAGAAGGAAAAAACGGTATAGGTAGTAGAAACTTTGATAAAAAAATTGCCGGAGAGTTGGTTTGAGATAGTTTGAGCATGAGTGGCTAGATAAAGTGAAATTTACTATTAAATTCTAAAATAATTTGAAAGAAGGAAGAAAGCATATGGAGAAATTTGTATTAGAGAGCACAGGTTTCTCTGGTCATGATTTAGTTTGTTACCCTAGTAAAGGATAGAAATGTCTTGCTGAGCTTAGTATGGGAGGGGTTAAGTTAGGTCTTGACTCATGAGTTAGCCACTTTCCCTTGTTTACCCTTCATGTTAGGGGGAATAGGATGCTGGGGTCCATGTCTTATTCATTTGTTTGTGTTATATGCCGGAAAAAGTGATTTCCCACTTCCTTGGGAGCACAGGTTCCCCTAACAATGCATTGGGTTGGGTCTTCCAAAAGCATGAATTATTATGTAGAAAAGGCCAAATGTCTCTAAGAGGACATCATTAATCTGTCATGTGATGAACAGTAATTATTTTAATTAATTAAAACAAACTTTATGGAATGAAAACTAAATTATTCAATCATTGTGCTCAGTTGAGCAGGAAGTATTGGAGAGGGAGATTGGTAGGCTACGACTCTTGTACCAGCAGCAAAATCAACAGCAACCATCATCTAGCCATCGACGCTCTAGCAGTAGAGATCTTGATTCCCACTTTGCAAACCTCTCTCTGAAACATAAGGATACCAGTTCTGGTCATGACCCTGTCACTGATCCACTCCGCATTTAAATACTTAATTTATCCAGAGCTTTTCGTACCACTACTTCAACTGGTGCTGCCCTTCTGACCAAGTTTGTTGTTTCCCTTGTGCGGGATAAAGCCAACAACATCCATTCTTGGTTCTCTCCCTCTACCTGATCTTCTCTTTATTTTTCTGTCAATCTCTTAACTTTTTTTTTTTGCATTCAACCAATTAATATCTTTCATGTGCACCTGGTAGTCATTGCAAGAAAATTAGATTTCAGGCATGTGATTCACCTGAGGTGGTAAACAGAACAGGTTCCATGTTTCACTCTCCTGTCTGCTCATCAATGGTTATGATTCAGAAATTTTTATGTGCTCCATTTTTCCTCCATTTGGAGTACCTACCTAGTGGATACCACCTTGGTGCAGAGATCTTTAGGCTGTATGGATGTGCATTATTTATAATGCATAATGGTCTGAAAATATTTCTTGCAAAATGTTATTAATGAAATCCGTCTCTTATTTCTGGGTTTTGTTGGTTATAATTATTTGCCTCTTTTTGAAAATATTTCAACATTGTCGCCATTAAAAACCTTCCTGGAATGCAAATTCTTAACAGCTCATTTACATTTCTTCGTCTGATCCAATATAACTATTCGGTTACACCTGGACAGGATTGTTTAAGAAAAAGAACAGCCAATGTTATTTCCTTGTTTATCTTCCCCCCCCCCCCCCCCCCCCCCCTCCTTCCCAACTATGTGTGTGTGTGTCTGAGCTAATGCCCAATAAAATGACATTCATGGGTCAGGTAGCTGTTACGCCCTCATGAAGGAAGAGCACTGGCTAGCATTTAACAGTATCACAACCCAATATTAGAGAGATACCTGAAAAGAATGGCTTGTTAGGAATAGATAAATATAGCGAATTACCGAGCAGAAAAAAAAAGGAAAAATTGTTAGGGACATTAAGAAATACATTTTCATTAAAAAATCTTGTTCCTGAAACGATAACTTAAGGCAATTTATACCTAGAAGAATGGGAAAGTTAAGGATTTGCAGAAATGGAGAGGAATTGACCAAAAATATGAGATATGTACCTCAAAAAGTGAACATTATTAACACATGAAATTTCTCTGGTTTTTAATGTCAATCATGCATGCCTGCGCCTTTTGGCATTGTAGGTGAATAAATGCCAATTACTATGGTCAACTGCACTCAAGGCATCAAGATCTGCAATGGCTAACAAATATTGGATGAGCTTTACAAGCTCTTGGTCAGCGTCTCTGTGTGCATGTGCTTTCCTGAACAACTTAATTGTCAAACCATTCTGCGGGTTCATCATAAAATTTCTTTGCCGATCATCAAACATTATAGTGTTTAATTATATACCTCAGGAAACTAAGCCCAAATTAAACCAAGTGGTTTGCAATCAAAGATTCCATGAGAATCTGATCAAACATTGATCATAAGTAATTGGTCTTGGAGGGCTGTGATTTTTTAGTTTGGATTGTTTAGTACTCCAAGCTGTCCCATCTTCAACTCAAGCCATTTCATGCTGGAGAAAGAGAAAATGATAAACTTTAGAAAGCTGGATTATATATACCCAGAATTTATAGCATGCACATGCAGACTGCAGTGCAGAAACCCAGGTACCTAAAAAGAACTGAACACATATGTTGATAAAAATGATGAGAAATCGTACTACACTAAGGCTTGAGATATGATAACTTTTTAGGCTTAGATGTGACAATTTGGACATGAGTCTCCAAATTGATAAAAAAAATTCAAGAAGTTGCTAAGCATGGGTTTCTTTAGTAAAGGTAGACATATTCAGTCATGGAAAACAATTAAAGGAAAAGAAAAATGATTAATAAAACATGACCTGGTTGCAGACCAAATCATCATATCATACCCTGCATAAGCAGCTGTAAGAAACTCATGAAGATCTGCAAAAAGTATCTTCAGCATTAGCTCCTATGAAAACACATCAAACATATAAAGTATTAACAGAGCACGATAAGCTTACAAGGCCGCATGAGTTGAAGTGGAATCTCTGCTGTGGACCGGTGATCAAATAGAGTATAGTCAATATCCAAAACAAGCAGTTTCTTCCCTTTACGGCACTCTGATGAAAATAATGACCGAGAAATGTCCAAAACATTTCGACATGGTTCATATAACATTGCTTCAGTTAAAACTTTGCATTGCGATCATAAATGTCTTAAGAAGAGATGCTAACCTTATATTGATCTATACGTCTCCTCAGTTTCTGCTTGTTGAACTCTTTATCTTTAATGTCAACAACTTCATCTTGGCCAATTTCAAAAGTCATCAACAATCTCTGGAGTCACAACCGGATCAACAATTATATCATCTTTAACAGTGCTGGATATTCATAATACCATTGCTTGTTATTGATCTCTATACCATGAATGCTCACATTAATTGTTGTATTGCAAAGGAAATAATTTTATCCAAAAAAGAGAAGAGAACCTTAATACACAAAAAGCACAGAACAGAAACACCAGAAATTCCAAGTTTATAAGTATTTCATAATGACATGTTAAAAGAAACTAAAACTTTTGAGAGATAGCTGTGATTTTAGATAGTTCCAAACAGTTGAAATTTGCAAAAATGTTCTTCCAAATTCAGCAAAAGAAACTTGGGTACCCAAATTTTCTAACAAAATAAGAAACTCAATAGTAAAAATTAAACTTGATGATTAAAAAAAAAAAAGATAAAAAAGAATTTGATTGGAGAGAGAGAAGGGTACCCAATCATGGTTATCTTGAGAGAGGACATAAGCGGAAGTTGAGAGAGCAAAAGGGAGGCATTGGAGAGTTTGTTGCCACCAAAGGAATATCAGTAGAAGTCGGTGCCTAAGCTCTACTTTCATCAATAGAAATTTACTGCTACAATTCTAAAAATACATGAAGATTACAGCTACCAGGATTTGAAAAAAAAAATTTTTTTTCTTTAAGTGAGATTTTTTTTTTAATAAAAAATAAATAAATACACATATATATCTTTTATTTTATATTTTTTATATTAATTTCATTCGATTTTTTTTTTATTAATTCACAAAACTGTATTGATTTCACTTAAATTTTGAGAGCAAACTTGGGCATTGTGCAATATTATAAAACATTTTTAATTTAACCCATCTATATAATCATTTTTAAATTATAACATTCATCGATTTTAAAAGTCAAATTTAATAGTTGAAATCTCTTATTTTACCAATTAAAAAAAATTGACGCATGAGAGAGTAAGTGAATTTGCTTAGTAAAAATGAGAATAGATAAGATCAAATTTAATTTAATTTGATTTTTTTAAATAACATATAATATTATAAATTTTTAAAATTTGATTTAAATTTGAATTGATATTTTTTTGAAATCAATTTGGTTTGAATAAAATTTTTAATATATTTAAATAAATTTATATATAAAATAATTAATTTTATTTTATAAAAATTTAAAAAATATATAATTCAGATTTGATTTTTTTTAATTTTTATATTTAGATATGAATTTAATATATATATATATTTAATATCAAAATTTTATCTGAATTAAATAAAAAAAATCCATCCAAACAAAACTAAAAACGATAATTTTATATCAATTTTTAATTTTTTTCAATTTTTTTCTCACCCAACTATATATCAACCAATAAATTATAATGTTGCGAGCGATCATAATAGTTTGAGAAGAACATGCGTTTGCGACAAAGTTGTTTGAAGTGTCCTTTTTCTGAACAATAGAAATATCGAAAGATTTCGACCAAAGAAAAGGAAATATCGAAAGATTTCTACATATATATCGAAAGACAAACGACAGTATATGATTAATTCAATTTTCCTTTCATGGGCCCTACACAACTACACCTTTTACAAAATCAAGGAAAAATTTTTCCAAAAGCCTAAATCTCTCACAGGATAACATCTTTAAGGTTGAAAGAGCTGGCGCTTCAAACTTCTTTAGGGATTCTCCCCTATATCTATTGCTGCTAATTCTCATATTTTCTGCCTAGTTTGTAAGTGAAATTGATCAGCCGAGCAACTCAAAGAAATAAAATTCAGCTATGGCAATTTTCACAAAAGTTCTCTCAAACATCGACGTTGAAAGAAGATTATCACTTCCAGATAGGTGCTTACCTGCTTTACAACGGTCGGAAGGCTACAATGGAATAATGTTGCTGGTTAAGGATGAGTTTGGGAGCCTATGGAACTTTCGTTGCATGATACGATCTGGGGTTGTCCAAAAGCTGGTTATCGTTTCCGGTTGGATCCAATTTGTCCAAAGTAAAGGCCTCCATTCTGGTGATGTGGTCATTCTTTACAGAGAGTACGACATATTTACAGGGGCACACTACAAAATTGAAGTGAAGAGGAGAAACATCTCAAGTTTTAGCACAAAAAAAAAAATTTAGGCTCAATCTCACCTTTTTGGTTTGCATCGTTACTTGTTTATTTTGTATTAAGAGGAGAATTTTTTAATCTTTTCATCGTTGTCTTTTTACCCAAACGGTCCTGTTTTCCCCTGTTTTCTTCCATGGCTGAGAGCCATTAGGAGTTCAGGGTTTTGGGTACCTAAATCTGTATAGCGACGTCATAGTCATTCTTAACATCAATATTCTGGAGAAAACGATTTCCAGTTTCTATTCTGAATGAAAACTGTTGAATTGATTTTTGTGTGAATGGCAGAGCAGACCACTCCCCTGCAATCCTGCATTTTCACTGGGGTCTTTAATCAAGGAACTACTAGTATCAATCATCAAATAATTAGTCCTACCGTCGTTGATTAATCAGAAACATTAAAAAAAAAAAAACGACACACTAAAGAAGATAAAGGTGAAAACAAATCAAAAACCAAATCTTTTGGTTTATTAAATTCTTCAGAAAGAACTTTTTCTTCTGATCAGGTACTTGCTAGGAGTTGTTTCGCTGATCGTTGTTGATCTTTTCTAAAACCACTATAGTAAATACTGATAAAGAGCAGCTGCAATCTATCACTTTCTATAAATAGAAAAAAAGAATCAAAGAAAAAACATAAAAAGAAACGAGAAACAAAAGGTTTTAACTAGTACGACAAGAATATTTCGTTCGACAACAACTTTTATGATACCCTCATCATACAATTTCATATAACCTCATCAGAATCAAATGTAATAATGTATGATGCCCTTTTTTCTGATGAAAATAATGAATCCTTGTTAGAATCAAATGTAACAATGTATACTAAATCCTCATCAGAATCAAATGAAACAATGCATGATAACCTTTTTTCTGACAAAAATAATGAATGATACCTATATTTATTCCTCTTTCACCAAAAACGTTCATATATCCTTCTCTCACAAATTTATGCTCTAGCATTTTCTATTGACAAAATGATTCGTTTAGAATAAGAGAGAAGAGATGAGAAGAGAGCAAGAGAAGGTAAGAGAGAATTGATAAGAAGATTCTTGTTGTTTTCTTTCCATTCCTTTCATAAACTTTTACAGAAAATTCTTTGACAAGTTATACAATAACCGTTTTTGCCTCAGTCATGCAAGTCAAGCCAAGGATTTGATCAGCTAAGAACAAACTCATACGATAACCAATCTATCAACAGACTAATTGAGCTTAGTGCATTACAAAATCCTTAACCCAACCAGGAGCTTTGCTGATGCGTTATGAGGCCCGTTTCTCACTGAGTTGTTGTGCATCCTCCTGATTTGGGCTCATATCACAAAACAACATAGAACCACATGAAGGTTGATCGAAGGACAAAAACGCTTTCCAAACACGATGTTCCCAAATTCATTAAACGTCAGCTAAGAAAGAGCATTTTGAAGATGGAGAGCGAACAAAAAATACCCTGGAAAAACGACCAAGAAATGTCAAAAACATTTGGACGTGGTTCACATAACATTGCTTCATTTAAACTTTGCATTGCGATCATAAATGTATCAAGAAGAGATTCTAACCTTATATTGATCTATACGTCTCCCCAGTTTCTGTTTGTTGATCTCTTTATCTTTAATGTCAACAGCTTCATCTTGGCCATGTTCAAAGTCATCAATAATCTCTGGAGTCTCAACTGGATCAACAACTATATCATCTTCAACAGTGCTGGGTATTCATAATACCCCTGCTTGTTATTGATCTGTATACCATGAATACTCACATTAATTGTTGTATTGCAAGGAAAATAATTTTATACAAAAAAAAAAAAGAGAAGACAACCCTAAAACACAAAAAGCGTAAATTCCAAGGTTATTAGTATTTCATAATGACATGTTCAAAAACTAAAACTTTTGAGAGATAGCTGTGATTTTAGATAGCTCCAAAACTTGGTATCCAAATTTTCTAAAAAAAAAAAAAGGAACCCAACAGTAAAAAATCAAACTTGATATAAAAAAAAGAAGATAAAAAAGAATTTGATTAGAGAGATAAGAGTACCCAATCATTGTCATCTTGAGAGAGGACTTTTGGGGAAGTTGAGAGAGCAAAAGGGAGTCGTCCGAGAGTTTGTTGCCGGTTTTGGGGTAAAGAAGCTTCTGTCTTTTGGGTAAAACATTGACGAGTTTACAAATTCTTCGCTTCAACTCGGCCACTGAGTCATCGCCATAAACTCGAACCGTGTACTCTTTGCCTCTCCATTTTACTGTCAATGTCAGCTTCTCCTCTGTCAATGAAGAAGATGCAGTGGCAGTGGCAGTGGCAGCGGCAGTGGCGTGGGCAGCCATTTTTAACTTGGAAGTCTAGACTCCAAAGGAATATTAGTAGAAGTCAATACCTTTTGTTTCTCATTTCGCTCTCGTATTATTTTTCAATTTGGAAATTTTATCGATTTATCATTGTCCAAGAAGATTGTAGCGTGGAGATATACTCCCAAAAAAAGGATGGGGTCTTACTCAATGGACTCAATTCGATTTTTCGGATCACCTTATCTGTTAGTTAGACCATTCTACTGTTCTAGCTTCTTTGGGCTTTATCTTCTTTCGGGCAAGATGGCCCCTAGCTCTAAGTGGATCTAGGCCTACAATCACAACGACATCTGTCAATTCTGAAATTTAAATTTAATAATTGAAATCTCTTACTTTAGCAATTAAGAAAAAGAAAAGAATGACGGGCGAGACAGCAAGTGAGCAACCATTAAATTGTAATGTCGCGAGCGATCATACTCGTTTCCGAAGAATATAGGTTGCGACAAAGTTGTTTGAAGTGTCCTTTTCATAGACAAAAGAAAGTATATGACTAATGAAAATGACATGTGCCATCGGCATCTTTAATTCATTTTTCTATTCATGGGCCCCTCCACATCTAGACCTTTTACAAAATCGAGGAATAAAAAAATCCAAATTCTAACACGCGAAACCGTCTGTTAGGTTGAAAGAGCTGGCGCTTCAACCTTCTTCAAGGGATTTTTCCCTCTATATATATTGCTGCTAATTCTAATCTTTTCTAGCTACTCTGTAAGTGAAATTAACCAGCCGAGCAGCTTAAAGAAATAAAATTCATCTATGGCAATTTTTACAAAAGTTCTCTCAAACATCGACGTTGAAAGAAGATTATCACTTCCAGATAGGTGCTTGCCTGCTTCACAACGGTCCGAAGGGTACAATGGAAAAATGTTGTTGGTTAAGGATGACATTGGAAGCCTATGGAACTTTCGTTGCATAATACGATCTGGGGTTGTCCAAAAGCTGGTTATCGTTTCTGGCTGGATCCAATTTGTCCAAAGTAAAGACCTCCATTCTGGTGATATGGTCATTCTTTACAGGGAGGACGACATATTTACAGGGGCACACTACAAAATTGAAGTGAAGAGGAGTAACATCTCAAGTTTAGCACAGAAAGAAGAAATTTAGGCTCAAACTTACCTTTTTGTGTGTATCGTTACTTGTTTATTTTGTATTAAGATGAGAATTTTTGAATCGTTTCATCGTTGTCTTTTTACCCCAACTGTCCTTTTTTCCCCTGTTTTCTTCTAGGGTTGAGAGGCACTCAAGTTCAGGGGTTTGGGTATCTAAATCTGTATAGCAACTTCATACTCAAACTTAGCATCAATATTCTGGAGAAACCCATTTCCAGTTTCTATTAAAATTGTTGAATTGATTTTTGTGAGAATGGCAGAGCAGACCACTCCCCTGCAATCCAGCATTTTCACTGGGGTCTTTAATCAATGAGTTACTAGTATTAATCATCAAATATTTAATCCTTCTCCTGTTGTTGATTAATCGGAAACATTAGAAAAAAACCACACAGTAAAGAAGATAAAGGTGAAAACAGATCAAAAACCAAATCTTTTGGTTTATAAAATTCTCCAGAAAGATTATTTTTCTTCTGATTAGGTTCTTGGCTCGCTGATCATTGTTGATCTTTTCTAAAACCACTATACTAAAATATTGATAAAGAGCAGCAGCAATCTATCACTTTTTATAAATAGAGGAAAAAGAATTAAAGAAAAAACATAAAAACAAAAGAAAAACAAAAAGTTTTTAAATAGTACTACTAGATACCTATAGGATCGTTCGACAACAGCCGAATCCAACGATTGCTTGCAGGTGAACTGCGAGTATCGTTAAGGTTGACTCGCTGTTGTCCTTTTAGCCAGCCGATCGAAAAAGTATCAATGTTAGTTTTTGGGCGTACGCGACGCATATCATTTTGGGACGTTTGGATTCAAGCGAAGACCACTTGCGGCATGGTTGGTCCGATTATTACGTCAATGGACCCCCCTCATGTCATGTCGGGTCCCTATCACGCCGACCAACTCAGATTTTCACTAATATTTTTTAATGCATGGCATAAATCGCTTTACCAAGAGACAAAGTCCGACTTTGTTTATTGTAGGGAACCAATCCTTCGGCCACCAAAGTTGCAAATGATTCATCAGGTCCGCTGATTAATTGGCAAGTACTACACATAGGAAAACAAATAAAATAAAAATAAACTAGGTAGAAATTTTGTTTAGTTTTTGTGTTCATTTAGTATGTTGATTTAACTTTGAACTTGAACCAGCAATGTTCATTTAAAAATTGGTGCTGTTTTTGATGGTGAGCTCATCATCCTCCGTCGTTGATGATGTCTATAACCACGAATGTTTTCAATTTAGCTTATCCAGGGCACTGGTCTATGCTTTCCCCAAAGCCTCCCGATTGGTTTTTCTGTCTGTCGCGCGTTAGAAAACCAAACAAAATCGCAAACAGGCGAACGTTCAGTCAATGAAGACCAACCCGCAACACTCACGGAAGGCATGTAGCTCAATTATCAGCCTAGCTATTGCATGTATGGCTATGAATTTATTAATTTCATTATTCCAAAGAGCCGTAATCATGAGAGATGGATTAGAATCCACTCATATTCTAAAGGTTATGACACATGTTGGACCAATAAAAGCCAATCTGCGCGAGGTCTTGTGCTTGTAATAAAGCAAAAAGGTCAAGCAATTGTGAATCAAATATATGGTACTGGTACAACACTACTGAAATTGACCTTTAATGTAAAGACTATAGGTATCTTTTATCTGTGCGAGTGGGGGTGACATAGTCGATGACGTATCCGACCTTTTTTGTCAATAGACTTTGTGAATGCTCGATCGATCAGAGTAATATTTAATTCATTTTCCCTAGAGAAAATCCAACCCAACTTAGTGCGCTCACGCTTTTGCTTTAGAGACCTGTCACGGCAACTTACGCCATCTGAGAATTTTTTTGTGCCCTTTTATACCTTTTCTGAATAAAATATGATTTTAAATGACAAAATTTCTTGATAAAAATGAGGAAGAATAACAAGACCTACTATAATTCTAGCTTTAGTTATAGTACTTAATGAAATATTATCCCATTTTGTGTATACTATATGTAGTACTCAATTAAATTTTATGCATATCTATCATCATTAAATAAATTTCAACGGTTTCAAACTATCACTGCCCAATTCACTTTCATGGCTTCAGTCAAGAATTGCTTTTTTTTCTCTTCTTATTGCGATACTATGTCATGGCCTTTTATCTCTTCTTTCGTTTTTTTTTTTTTTGCCAAAAAATAAATCTTTTCTTTTGTTTTTATGGCCAAAGTCCCAATTTCTCATTTGAGCCGCCACCGTTTTTGGATGTGAGAAATTATTTGTTTTTTTGTCATCAGAAACGTCCAAACCTTCTATGGCGACTTAATTACACTACTTTTATTAATATATTGTGTTGCGCACGTCCATCAATCCTCAATTTCGTAAGAAAATTAGGCCACTGCAAAGGGATTTTTTTTCTTTCATTGAATGAGTGTGAAAAGAATCTTTTATTCAATCTTCTTCTTTTTTTTTCATACACAATGTGGTCTATTTAATGGCGAAGCAGACTAAACTATACATCTCTAAAACTCTCTTCACTAATTCCAACTTCTATCACCAGATAATAAAACAGAAATCCCAGGTAGTCAGTGCCACAGTCTGCACTGCAACAATGGAAGTTTTCTCCAAACAGCTAACGAAGACAGACGTTCTTGTGAGGCTATCCTTTCCAATGAAGTTTCTAAATGATTTTGAATTCCCTGAAGGGAAAGATAAGATGGAATTTGAAGTCACAGACAGCAGCGGAAAATCATGGAAATTTGGTCTCTCCAAAAGGAACAAATATCGTCACTCCCACCCGAAGCCGGTTCTGTCTTCAGGTTGGCTTGCATTTGTTCAAGCAAAGGGTCTGAAAGTGAATGATAAGGTCATTTTTTACGACCAGAAAGACAAAATAGCTGCCAAAACAAGATTCAAAATTCAAGCAAAGAGAAAAGTTCCCGTACCCTTCAAGCTATTTGGCAACGAGTTCGAGCATTGGGTTGATATTGAGTAGTTGAAACTGTAGGTTTCTTCTTCAATTCTGTTCACCAATGAGAGCTTCCAAAATGTTTGTCGCACGATAGATATAATACAAGACTGTGAAGTATGGTGCATGTATCTTTATGATTTCTAATAAATTTTGCCTGTTTTCTATCTACTTAAGCATGAAGCTTTGCATTTATAATCAGTTTGAATTCCACAATTCCAAAACAAATGCTGTTGTTTCATCAAATTACTAGATTGTCTTCTTGATAAATAATTATCCAACGACAAACTATAATTAACCATATTCGATGTAAAGCACATCATTGAAGATATTTTTAAAGTGATTGATGTGGTAAATCTTATTCTAAAGAGATTGTTACAAATACGATTTTAAGTTACTTGTGAGTAAATAAATATTTTTTATGAATCTATCATTCAATTACTTTTAAAAGATTGAATCTAATAAATATGAATTCCAAGTCCAAATGTTATATCTATCATTCAATTACTTTTAAAAGATTGAATCTAATAAATATGAATTCCAAGTCCAAATCTTAACATTTATAATTTTTTCATCTATTGAATAAAGAATTGAGATAAAGATAGTAGATTTAAACTTTTATCTTATATATTTTTTTAAACTTTCTTAATCATTATATAAAAAAACTTATCTAAATAATGATTTGAATCTAAGTGACATTAATTTATAACTTATTGAAGTTATAAAAGATTGATCTCTGATTATTAAAATTAAAAGTTTGACATTTCCTTCGGATCACACGGTATATTGACAAATTCATACAAATCTTAAGCTGCTGATCTCATGTACCCAAAGAGGCAAAAGAAAAATCTTGAAGAAGTGGGTTAATGCAAACTTTATTGTCTATAAATTATTTAATTTGGTAAAAAAAAACGTAAGAATATATTCTTAGATGATTTGAATGCAGTGGTAGACGGTAGAAATAAAACTTATATCAATCAAATAACTTTTTGTGTGGCGTGACTTAAAAAATGTTCATCAGGAATTAGATGAATAAATAAATTTCATTTTATTTTATAATTCTAATCGCGATTAAGACAAGGACATCAACCGACCACTTCAGCCTTTTTATGTATATTTGTTTATTTAATGTTGTACTAATCACCTTAATTGTTGGCTAAACGAAAATGGCAGGCTTGATGCTGGACCTACCTAAATTGAACATCTCGTCGCGCGACATGGTGATGGTGTCGCGCGTTGAATTGGTAATGTTAATGATTGCAATTTTCAAATTAACACGATAAGAGACAATTACAGCATTGCACTGTCTCGTCTTTCAGTTTCAACATTCTTTCTTGTCGCTCTAGAGCACGTAGGATAACTTTTAGGACGACGGTACGATGGTATGGTATAAAAAATATAAAAATAATATAATTTATAATTTTAATAAAAATTATATATAAATTTATTGAAAATAAAAAAATTATATTTTATATTTAATTTATTTATATAAATTATAATATAAAAATTTTATATTATATATGTATTTTACACAAAATAAAATGTATAAATATACCGATTACTACATCTATTATTAACTTAAGAATTAAAAAATGATTTTGGTTTGTGTGTGTAATAATCAATTTAATAATCACTATATGTGTGTATATGTCATCACAATCTTTTCTTCTTTTCTCATAAAGAGTTATATATGACCCCTAAATTCTATACTTAAATTTTTAATCATGTACAGATGAATACTACATGCTCAAAAATTATCACCTTTATAAATTTTTTTTAAAATTTTTTTTGCTTTTACTTTTTTCCTATTTTTTTAAAATTTTTTTATAGATTTCATTTTTGAAAGTGAAAATCACTTTACAATAATTTTTTTTCTTCATTTTTAAGATTTTAATTTTATTTTTATGGGACTTAATTGATATTAAGGATATATCGTGTATTTACTTTTTTTATTATTTGTATTTTTATATATTTAATTTTGTAAAAAATTTTAAAATTTTTATCTCACCGATTTGAAGGGTATATGTCATGTGTCAAGTTAGTTTCTCCTTTTTAATTATTTTCTTTTTTTATATTTTTTGTTTACTTTTTTTTTAAAATATTTATATATTTTTTAAATATTTTACCTTGAGACCAGTTGAGTGGGTATTTGGTCATTTTATTTTAAATAATATATCTAAGATGGGTTGAGTTTTATTAAAAAAAAAGTTTAGATCGTAAGCATTTTTAGAATATTTTTTCTTGATTTATTTTGAAATATATATAAAAATATTTTTTTATTATTTATGTAATTTTATACATATATATTAATAAAATTATTTTTTTATATTTATTTAATAAATTAATATTTTAATTTCAATATGGGGTCAATATGACACCTTTGTGAATTTTTTTTATTTTTATTTTTTGATTTATATTTATTTTTTTGGAATAAATTTATAAAAAAATCAATTAAAGTATTCACGTATAATTTTGAGTTGATTGTTTATCTTTCATTTTTAAAATTTTTAATTAAATAAATTTTATATAAAAATATAATCAATAAAGATGATAAAATAAAAATTTTTTGTCGACAACAACGCGTAGACTTTCTTTTCCAGTGATTAAAAAAGGTGGTTAGGTATAGAGAATTCATCAAACAGTAGTAGAACAAAAGCAAGTGCATGATTGCCTATTTGCCTGGCAAAAGAAAAAGATCACAGTCTGCAGGCTAGGCCTTATCTGCAGTGACATAGAGTTTGCGGGCCAGCTCAGTAGAATGAGATGCTTCTCAATTTTGGTAAGGAATATTTGGGTTAAAGGCCCACTAGATACTAATAAGTGCTAATCAGTTGTATGGTCCAGCTAAATCTTGACTTCCAATTTGGACAATACACCAAATTTAAAAGAAAAAAGAAATGAGTACGGCTGAAAAGAGCTTGAAATATTATGAATATTTCGGTAATCTTTAACCATCTGTACAAAAATTTCAGGGAATCATCACGGAATAGTGATAATAATAAAGAGAAAAGCTGAAAAGGTCAAGTGAAGCGTAGGCATCAGGTTCTGCTGTGCTCTAGCTCTCTCTCTATATATTTGTTGCAAGAAACTCTATCAATCATCAATGACAAGCTTCTTCAAAGAAAAGTGTTGTTGAAATTAACTTCGAAGTACTAGTTGGTGTTGAAAATCAACAATGGCAATAATCTTCTCAAAAGTGCTTGCTCCAACTGATATTGAGAGCAATTTGTTGATCCCAACAGCTTCTTTTGTTAATCTGCCTTTTGGAGATGGTCATTTGTTGAATATGACTGTTTACGATCAAAAGAGCGAGAGAGAATGGGTGTTTTGCTGCACCGTTCGACGGGATGAGATGACAGATGACGGCGTTCTTTCCGTGGGTTGGCCTGAATTTGTTCAACGAAAGAGTCTTAAACCCAACGATGAGGTCATTTTTCACGAGGAGATTGATGATACAGACAACGCTACTCTAAAAATTGAAGTGAAGAGAAAAATCAGATTATTCGGCCAGGATATTTGGGCTCAAGTTCCTTGATTGTTGTCAGGCCTAAGGGATAGGTTCGTAGGACAAAATTTACTTTGAAATTTTATTGGTGAAATTTATAAAATTTTGTAATAGAAATGAGTAAACAAAAATTTATTAAAAAATTTAAATTGATAGATTGATAAAATTTGATGTGAAAATTAGTAATATGTAAAATAAATTATTAAAAAAATTATTTATAATTTAAATTTAATCAATATTTATTTAATAATAAAAATTCTGTTAATATTTATTGAAAAATTTATTTAATAAATATATCAAAATTTATTAAATTTTTTTTTAAAATTTTTAGTTTGATCTACGTGATTAGATCTTTCAATATATTAACTTTGATTTTCGATTTTAGTTTTTATTTACTTATTTTTTATAAAATTTCACAAATTTCATTTATAAGCCTTCATGTAAGTCTTTTCCTTCCTTTGCAACAGTGTTCTTTACTCTCCTTTGGATGACCCTTCGTTTGATTCAAGGTGAAACTCTTGTTAATTATAAACTCAAAATTTTGTACCCTTGGCTAAAAGACTTATTTGCATTTCAAACCCAAACAATTCTGGTTCGGATAACAGAATCAATTTAGTTGTTAATTACTTAAAAAGGTTATGTTTCTTTATCAAGTGAAGTGTTGAATCTAGTGATCAGAGTTTAAACGTTGATAACCTCAAATTAAAAAAAAAAATTATTTGTTCACTAATGAAGAGTTATTTTATGCTTTCATTGGTGAAATGTTACATTTATTAGTCAAATGTTGTGTCTTATGATCAAAGGAAATATTTTTTCACCAAGTATTTTTAAAAACTATTTTGCTTGAAAATGTTGAGGCTCTCAGACCTCAACATGCAAAACCCAAACAATTATCCTACAATGGCAAGGATCTCAAAGCGTCTGACCAGAAACGACGTGGAGCAATGCTTATCATTACCTATTCCTCATATCTTTCATGTAGAAGAAGGCCAATTGTTTTACTTCTACTTTAGTGACAGGGCCGGCGAAGGCATTACTTTTCCATGTTCCATTCAGCAGAAGCAAGACATGGGATTGGTTTTTTCTATACACTGGCACAATTTTGTTCGTGCAAAAGAAATCCGACAGGACGACAAGGTTGTTCTCCTCGGCAAATTAATGGGGGGCGAAGATAGGAGGATGCAGTACACTATTGAAGTTCGAAGAAAGATCAGATTGCTTGGCAAGGATATTTGGGGTCGATTGGTGTAACAGCATGAGAATGTTTGTGCCTTGCATCTTTTTAATAAGGAGCCAATGCTTGAGAAATAAATTTGCTTTATCGATCGTGTCTTCAAGTAAGAAAACAATGTTATATAATTAACTAAATCCTGTTTGAGGTATTGTTCCTATTAATTTGTACTTTGTACTATTTTTTTTCTTTAAATTGTGTTGGAACTTCCATTTTGGCTCAATGAATAATATTTGTTTCCATCTCATCATATCATTTTACTCTTTCTCTTCATTTTTTTGATCTTAATTTCTACTTACTCATGAAAAAGATCAGTTAGGGAACTAAAATAAAATCTGGTTTTTTTGTTGTTATAATTGAGAATTTGGGATGATGATAAGCATTATGTCGTTTTTTTTTTTTTTTTTTGGTGGAGTAAATCAATGTACAACAACTAATTACTTTACATGCAAACTAAAAAAAAAAGTTAATCATTACAATTTCGTTTATTAAAGATTAATAATAACAAAAGATTAATAATAAAACCTTCTTTTCAAACTAGTGCACATGATGTTGAATTTAAAAAAAAAATTAAATGAAGTTTTTAAAGTAAAGTTTATAAAAGTTTTTTAATAAAAATGATTAAATAAAAATTAAAATTGAAAATTCAAACTAATAGATTAAAATATTTTGTTACATTAGAAAATTTCAAGAGACATAAAATCATAGGGATATTAAGTGAAAATGCAAAAAATTTAGGGGTGTATATATATATATATATAGCTTCTGCTGAAGAGAAGCAACTGAATAATCTTCATCCGTCTGCAGCAAAAGTAGCTCAATTATTAACCCTGCAATATTGATAATGTTCTCAAAGCTACTAACAAAAAACGACGTCAAGAAGAGCTTGCTGATCCCTACTTGTTCTCTCAATGTCATCCCTTTCAAAGAAGGCCGTTTCTTTTATATGAATGTAGTTGATAACACTTGCAATGCCAATGGACATTTCCATGCTTCATTCAGCAGATTGGTGATATGATCATGATCAGAGCATAGGGTCATCTGTTATTTCCTTTGGTTGGCTAAAATTTGATTGGAAAAAAGATGTAAGAGTTGGTGATATGGTTTTTCTTCTCCAGAAATCCTTGGATGATAATTCTACAGGGACGATGCAGTTCAGAATTGAAGTGAAGAGAAAAATCAGATTGCTTGGTTAGGACTCCTGGGCTGCTGTGGATATCAGTGATTCTGCAGCCAACGATTACATAAAAGTGCATTATGGTTGATTTTTTTTTCAAATTAATTCATAACTTTTAATTAATTTTAAACTTGATTAATAACTTTTAATTAATTATAAACCATTATTAGGAGAATTATTTTTTTTGTATTAATCAAAATGCATGTTCATTTCCGAGTATCATATATGAGAATTTTCTTCTTTCTATATATATTTCTTTTCTTATTTGATTATGATAGAAGTTAAATAATGAAATTTTAATTAATCAAAGGATAAACTAATTATTATCAAACTAAAGACACATGATTTTTTTCGCTTTTATATATATATATATATATATATATATATATATATATATATAAACTTCAGAAGTATTTTTTATGGACTAATTGCTTATATTAGTGGCAAAGAATTTTTTTATAAAACATAAGAGAAATTACAATGATTCAAGTATTACATATAAAACATTAATTAATTAATCAATCAAAATAGATAAATCAATCAACTAATATATAATTGGATAAATTTAATATAAAGTTGGATTAAACTTATACATATGTGAGATTTAAACCTGAAACCTCATTGTTTTAAAACCTCTTTCTTATAAAAAAAAAATAATAAAACCTGATAATTGGCAATGACAAAAAATTTTAGTTTCATAAATTAAATTAATTTAATTAAAAAACTACCATGAAAAGTTGTGTGAGTTCACTAATTAAGTGGAAAATTATGATAGCTATGAGAACTTATCTGACTTTCGCTCGGGTCATAATTTTATTTAGTATAAATAAATAATAGATATTTACAAAATAATACTTCATACGAATAAATTAACAAATTTATTCAACCAATACTTAATTATTGTATAAATTAAAGATTAAAACTTAAATTTTAATGATACAATCCAATAACTTATACTTTTTCAACCTATTAAAAAATGAAAAAAAACCTAAACTAAAACATAACATTTTAAATTTAATTCATGGTTGTTTATATTTTTTAATAGGTATGTTAAACTTTAATTATACTAATAACTTAATACATTTATCCACAATTAATTAAATTCTTGATCATAAATTCATTAATAGATAAGTTTATGAATAATAGATTCATGCAATTTAGATTTGATTTATTATTATTTATACTACTTAATAATAAACATGAATCTAGACTGAAAATGTTAAATTTAAATGACACTAAAGTACATTCATTCACAATTAATTTAAATTCATAAATACCTTGAATTTGAATTGGTTCAATTCACAAATAATTATATTCATGAAAAATTAAATTCATATAATTTAATAATTAAATAATAAAATTTTACCAAACCAACTTTTTTTTGGCAGATTTCTTCAATGACACTAGCATAGGCTCTTGAATAGAGAATTTACACTTTGTCTTTTATCTACATGTGTAATTCTTAATAAAAATTTATCGTAATTCATTATAAAAGTATATATACTTTTATATAATTCTTAACAAAACAATTTAAGCGTAAATTTGGGCATAGATTTACAACTCTTTGCTTCTAAAAGGGAAGGGAAATGGAACAAGCTTCTCCACAAACAGTAATGAAAAAAGGGGAAGGGAAGGGAAAGGCAACAATAAGAAAGTTGAATCTGATTTTTTTTTTTTAATTTTTGAAATATTATTTACAAGAAAAAGAGGAAAGAAGTGGAGTTTGCATTGGTGATGGTGACAGCAAAGGCATCAGCTATTATAATGGGACTGTTTGAATTTTGGTTTGGTTTTCTCCATTTGCTTGAATTTTTTTTCTCTCTTTTAATCTGAGTTCTTATTTGGGTTTGTTATTTCTCATTGTTTTTTTGTGGTTGATTTTCACGCCAGGTTTTCGATTGGTTTTCGATCACGATCAGATGTTAAAACTTGGAGGTTCTACCTTCATCCAAACGAAGCTATGAACCGTTGTGGGCATCTTCATCGACTTGAAGTATTAGGGTTGTGCATTGGGTCAGTTTGATTATAAAATTTCAAAACTCGATTAAATCGATTTAATACTTTAGAAAACTAAATCGATCAATTATTGGGATAAAAATTGAAATTAACCGAACCAACTTAATTCAGTTGGTTTCTTTGATTTTTTTATTTATTTTTCAAATAAAATTACAAAAAAAAAAAACTGAAACAAGAAGTTCACACGCATAAAAATGCGTGCATTTTAGAGCTGGCTATGTGTGAATATAGAAAACTAAGACAATTGCTAGCGATCCACTAACATTCAAAGATACGATAGTAAAACAAATTTAGAAAAGAGTAGAATGAGGCAAATATGTAAATCTCTATATTTTCTGTTTACATTTTATTTTTAGAAGCACTAGACAAAACTAGAAATTACACCTGATCATAACTAAGAATCAAACAATCATACCAAAAATTACAAATCCAGAAAGAATAATACTAAAAACTAGATATTATTGCCATAATAGACATATCAAGCTGAGAGTCGAGTAGGGGATGCGAGGTGTGAGGACTGACAGTTGGAAAGAAGTTGAGAGGTGTAAGGGCAGGAGGGGCTGTGGGACATGAAGGTTGAGAGGTCGAAGGCATAGAAGTTGAGAAAAGATTGAAAGAGTTAGGAGGCGTGAAAGAATGGTTGAGAGCCAAAGAGGGGCAAAGAGCTAAGAGGCATGCATGAGGAAGAGAAAGCCAGAAAGATAAAAAAAAGATTAGGGTTTAATAGCATAAATAAGGGTAAATGGGTATTTTCATATCAAGAGGGTTAATTTTTGGTTTTTTTGGTTGGTTCAATCTTTGGTGTGCAAAACCGCAAACTGATCGATTAAATAGTCCAAACTGACAAGATCGCTAAACCCGAAAAAATCGAACCTGATTTAATTAAATTTCGATTTTTCATGAATTTATTCGATTAAAACTCACCCCTATTGAAGGTAATTATTGTTTTTATTTGAGATGTGGAAAGAGATTTGTCTACATTGTGTTGTTACTTTGTTTTATTGTTGTCTAGAAAATTTTCATTTGAAATGACCTTGATAGCAATTGTGTGCATTTGTATAAGATTTTGATACTGGTAATTGAATGACGCCTATTTCACCAGGACTTGTCTTGATCTAACTAATTGAAGGGAACAATCTCATGTACTATTGTGCTTTTGCATTACCAAACTGATGGAATTTTGTTTTTCGGTACCTCTGCTTTTAGAAATGGCGTGGAACCTTGAAAGATACTAGATAAGGATAAAGTAAAAGTAGAATTATATGCTGGGAAATTGAAATGGGAGAGCTTTTACTAATTTTGGCAAGACGGTATAGTTGTTATTAGTTTTGTTGCAAGTGTTTGGAAGAAAAGGTGATGGAATGTAATGAAATGTACACATTATTTGTGTACTTTTCAAGTTGTATGAGTATTTAAATGTACCCCAAGGCTTGGTCATTCTAGTGACGATGCGTTTTCACTTCTCAGTCTTTTTTTTTTTTTTTTGTGAATGGCCTCTGTTGCCTGAGCTGTTGACTTTGTAATGCTAGGTTGCTGGCAGCTACAAGATGAAGTCATCCTTTAAGATGCTGAGAGATTGCTAATGACTCAGAGCAATGTAAAAATGGTACTGTATTCTTTATTGGTCTCTTCGGGTTACTGTTTGAGTATGTTTTTCACATTCTATTCTTTTTGCAGCTCCTAAGGCATTTCCAAGTAAAACTCTTCCGAGGATCCAGAGAAGGAGACAAAAGGAGCAAAGCCTCCAAAGGCGCTTCTTAAAGGTTGGACAAATTTTGATTTATTTTTAGTACCAATTAGAAATTATTGGCATGATCCTAGGCATTGATCAGAAACATAATTTCGTTGAGCTGAAAATCAATTTTCCTGTTTCTTTTTCCCTTGATATTCTGCCCCCAAAACTCAACAAAATAAATAAAGCGGAAAAGGAAAAGGAAAAGAGACATCAACAAGTATATAACTATCTACCAAATTCTCCCTCTTTTTCCTTAAAAGTTCGAATCATTTTTGAGATTAAATGCTTTATATTTTGGAATTGACAGTGGTTTTCATAAGAAATCAAGCTCAAATTTGTCAATGTGCTGCTGGTAACATTATCTATCCCAGCTCAAATTTGTTAAATTGTGTTTTTGCATGTTTGGTTTGTTTGATTTTTTGTGATACTTTATTTAATTTAGTTCTCAATTACTTTTCATATATATATTTTTTGTATTGATTGTTGGTATTTGTTTTTAATTTGTATTGAATTTGTTTTACTTGAAATTAAAGTAATCTAAAAAATTCAAGTGTAAGTCAAAATGAGGTGATGTGTTTTTTCAATTAAGAAAAAATTGGATGTTGATACGTATCGAGTTATTCTTTGAGTTTTTTTTTATGTGTTTTTAGATTTTTTTTTTTAATTTCTTGAAATTTTTAAAAACCTGTTTTTGTGATGTCCTGTTTTTTGTTAACTGAAAGCATTTGTCGATTGATTGATTGATATGTGAACTTCTATCTTCAAGGTAATGTTAGCCAAACAAGAGAGAATAGGATTAGAAGATCGGAAAGATTAAGGTCCAGTAGATTGAGAAAACAAGATAACATCACTTTGAATGTAGTTTCTCAGTCTGGTATTACTTAAACAAGGGATGATAGAGTTTTTGATCAGATCAGGGGTAGGGGAACTGAAAGATTGAATGCCATAAGGTTGAATAGGAAAACATTGCAAAATTCATATGATAGTTTAACAGTGCCTGTCATTAATATTCCGGATGATAGATTGATGACACGTGATGTAAATAGTGGATATCAACCTCATGTATCAATTTGTTTTACTGTTGGTATAAATGGAGAGTCAAACAATCTGTATAATCAAAATGGTTTGTATTCAAGTGTGGATCAGCTTAACTTATTACTTTTCTGCAGATGTTGTTAGAGTATTAATATCACTCACAACTGTCGTGAAAGTTTGGTTGAACAACGAAAGTGATGAGGTTGACAAGCAAGATATCTGTATACAAGATATAAGGTTCGTCTTTTTAAAAGCTTAAATTTTATAAAAACAATAAAAGCAATCCCCAACTTAAGATTTTTAGCCATGTTATCAATTTCATTAAAAATAATTAGAGGATAATTTAAGGAAGAAATGAATATATCTATATATAAAAAACAATTTAAAATCTTGAAAACCTCATTTCTTCTATAGAACATCGTATACATCATCAGAAAAAGGAAGAAAAAGTGACGCCGTTAATGGCGTCATCGATGTCGGTGGGGTGGTGGCGAAATATGCTGCGGAGATGGAAGAAGAAGAAGAGGAAGACGCTTGCAGGATCTGTCGAAACCAGGGAGATGCAGAGAATCCGCTTTGATACCCCTGCGCGTGTAGTGGAGCATCAAATTTGTCCGTCAAGATTGCCTTCTTCGATGGCTCAATCATAGAAGTGCTTGCCATGTGAGGTTGGGATTTTTTTTTCTAATTACTTCTGGTATAAAATGATGGGTATTTTTGTAAAATAGGTTAAATTCAATAGGTAAAAGAAGGCTCTGTTCAGGTGTCTACTATTTTCTTCTGTAATCTTTTTCATGAGTTCAAATACATAATCGCATATAATCTTTAACGTTTAACAACTATATCAGATTGTTCTATATTTGTGATATTTTGTCATGCTACCAAGTCTAATCAATTCATCGAAAACTTATTAGTTTTATCGTTTTATTATGAACTCTAATGTGGTCAAGAGTTGGACTTTTCAGTGGATTTACTTGACAGTTCCATGTGATAACTCAAACATGATAATGATTCAGTGCAGATATTATAACGCTTTTGCGGCATATGCTGGCCGCAATTTAGGTCTGGCAACAGCAACTGTAGCTCTTTGTGGTTTTATTGCTCCAGCAGTGACAGGTTCTGGTATTCCTGAAGTGAAAGCCTATCTCAATAGAGTGGATGTTCATTCAATATTAGCTCCAAGTACTCCTTGTAAAGGTGAATGGAATTGGGAGTATAAACCAATATTTAATAAGGTTCTTTTTCTTGCCATCATCACCCTTTTGCTTTCTTGACACTGGTTTGTCCTTTTTGCATGTATCATTATAGACAATACATATATGACTATATTCTGTAAGTAGGGTGGCGGCGAAGTATGATGCAGAGATGAGAGAAAGAGAAAAGGAAGACAATTGCAGGATCTATCGAAACCAAGGAGATGCAGAGAATCCAATTCAATACCCCTTCGGGTGTAGGGGCGGCATTAAATTTGTCCAGCAGGATTGCCTTCTTCAGTGGCTCAATCACGGCATATTGATGGACAAATTTCTCAACACGTTTTTTTGTTGAGAAAGAATATACTATCAGATTGAAGGTAATTCCAACTCTGATTTGATTTCAATCTCTTTAATTGGGGAAATTTTTTTAGATGTCAATTTGTTTTTTTCCTTTCTATAGCCGGTATTGTTACAGATTTTGTAGCAAAAAAATTTGGATTCTGAAATTGTTTTCTACTTAGTTGACTGATTTTTTATTTTTTAGTTATTTCTTTGTTTTATTTTTCTTTTTTATTGCAGATATTGTCAAATCAGTAAAGGAATGTAAAATAAAACGTGGTTTTAAACAAACTTTTAATGTTTAATATCCAATCTCACCAAATTTTTTTTTTTTAAAAAAAAGACAAGAAAAAGTTTCCTCCTATTGTAATTACACTTTTAATGTTTAATTACATTTTAGTTTATGCTAACAAAAGAAGGAATAACTTTTTAAAACCTGTTTGCAATAATCTTTTGTTTTAAGATTAATTTAACAAAAGATTATAAATATCATCTATATATAAAAATATGAATTTCAAAAGTGATAATAGTGAACGATCAAAATATTTTTAGTAAATCAAAAGTGATTATAAAATAATTTTTTATTATTAAATTTTTATTGAGATAAATTATAATTTGAACTCTTTTATTATTAGACTTAAAAATTGTAATTTGAATTTTTTTTATATTATTATACTTTTACACAAAAAAAATGACTTTTTATTATTAAATTTTTATTAAAAGTGATAATAATGAACAACTAAAATACCCTTAATAAATCAAAAGTGATAATAAAATAATTTTTTATTATTAAATTTTTATTAAGATAAATTATAATTTGAACTCTTTTATTATTAAACTTCTTTAAAACTGTAATTTAAGCTTTTTTTTTTTTTATATTATTAGACTTCTATAACAAAAATAATTAAATATTCACGTTCCTTTAAAGAAATCAATTTACGATATCAACAAGAAATCTTCTTTTTTACATTAATATTAGATTTTTCACTCTCCCTATTTAGGTAACTTTGCAACTTATACTAACTTTTAATTAAAATTAGTTAATTTAATTGTTTTTTTTTTTTAATTTCAGAGTGTTTAATGCTTATGCTTCTTTTATTGAACTAAAAACAAATATACATAGTTACGAGGAATGTTTGTATACTCTGATTTTTGCATGTGTAAATAGCTAACAAATTGTAAGAGATGAAAGTTTCTAAATAGTTCTAACCTTGCATTACAAGATGATATATATCACTTTTAAGATTCAGATTTTTTTTTTTTATTGCTGGTGGTAATACAAAGCATATAAATGAATTTGAAGAAAACCAAAGCTAAAATTCTCTGGCTCATCATTATATTCCTTAATGAATATAAACATCACTTTCATGCTAATACATTAAAAATGATAATTATAACTTAGTAATACTACGAAAAATATTTTTGACTTTTCTTTGTTAGATTCAAATAAGACAAAGAGATGGTCTTCACCTTATATAAAGATAAATCCACATAGTGATAACCATCAAGAACAGAAAGCAAAAGAAATAGACTCCTCAGTTCTGTTACTCAAACTATACATGAATCCCCCTGATATGCTTATACAATTAGCAATACTAGAGGAAAAGTAACCAGGTATTTGGAAAAAAATATAATCAATAAACCTATGTTCACGAGCCTGATAAGATGATAAGATATGTAGCTTTTACAACTTTCATTTAAATATAAAAACCACATACAAACATTTCTCTTCCTAAATAGATAGTGCAGTTCGTTAGAAGCTCTGATAACATTGCCCCAAAAAGGCCAAATAAAGCATCAGAGGCATCAACAGAAATGTTATGTTGAATGAAAAGAGAATATAGTATACTCCCCCCAAAACCAGACAATAGATAGATAAACCCAACACACACTGCTAGGGGAAATAACATATATCATTTATAACACCATGATGGGCAAAATCACCCTCAAGGTAGGTATCAAAAGAAAAATCTGAAAGTAAGATTTACAAAATCCAATAGACTTAGTACTGTTGGAATGAACAAATCCATCCACCAAGTAATGCAATCAATGGATCATCTATAAGTCATATTTATATGATATTTCATTTTGTTAACTGATCAAGACTAACCAAAAACTTAAACTTCAAAATTTCACATATTCCAAAACATATTATATACTACAACACAAAATTTTCCTAGGAGAATTTGGAATAATTAATCAAACATTAAAAAAAAGGAAAGATAACATACTAAATCGAAATTACTGTTCAAGGCATATTCCAATGAAGACCAAGCTCAACATGTTTGCTAGCAGATGAATAATACCAGCACGAAGCCAGATGCAAGGGCTTTCTTGTAGTATGTTACTGCCATAGGAAGACTTAAAGACATAGATGCTGGTGAAATATGACAAAAAAGCAATGTAAATAAAATGAAGATGGAAGGCTAAATTACTACATATATTAGTGTGATTCCAGTGAAAACCCATTTTCTTGGAAGCAATAATCATTCACATAAGGTTTTGCTTCTACAATCAATCATTTATATTTACATTTACATTATTCCTATGCATATTCAGGAGTCAGCAGAACATGGTGTGTGCTTTAACCATTATAAAATCTCTATTAGTATTTATTGATTGCATGATGAGGGCAATAGAAAGCAGAAGTACCTAGACTCCATCTGTTGAACTTCCTCAGCTAATGTCTTTTGCAGATATTCACAATTTGAAAATCCATCAAAATGAACCAACTTTTCTAACTTTTGTAGTGTTTCCCTGAATAAATACAAACAGTAGATTCTTTCAAGGATTATACATGAAACTGTTGATGCACAAGACATCTACCCACATACATCATACATCTATTAGAGATGCATGCATAAGTTCACATTCATGCATGCCATATGTACCATGCTGTTAAATTAACAGTCATTGAAGGAGATTTAATACTAAGAATGCCACATAATAAGCACTAAACTAAAAAAATTTTACATTTTTACATCCTTGATAAGCAAATGCCAGCATCATTCAAATTTAATATGCATAATGTCATTATCATTTAAAAAGTTTAGATTCAAGTTAGACATTGAACAATATCTTTTAAATGAAAACCTTTGTGTGATTTTTTGTGCAAAACTTATGCATGTTTATCTTTTTGTCTTTTTGTGTAAAGATTCTTCTCTTCTTTGTAGACAAATACTTGGCTCATTCCCATTGTAAAACTATCTGCTGATTGCTTGGAATTTCCTACATCAAATTTGACCTTAAATCAAGAAGAAAAGTTACACATCAGTGAATTCTTTTAAGGTGAAACGAAATTCATTGGAACATGACAAGATATCAAGGTTAAAAGTTTATTTTATGCTATTTTTTAAAATTATGCATTTTAAGATTTAAATATAATAAAAATTTATGTATAACAAAATTTTCAGATAACAAAAGAATTAATCATTCAATTAATAGAACATGCAATTACCTTCAATCAATGAAAGCATCAATGGAGGATTATCCTAAGCAAAAAAAAAAGACGAAAGAATGACTGGTTATACATAGCTCTATCTTCTCCATATGACAAACAAGGTTAGTTTTATAAGATTTTTAAATGAAAAAATACAATTGTATTTATTTCAATTTTCTTTAGAATTAATATGAAACTATTTTATCAGTGGAAACATTGTATACTCCTTCATTTTCTCCATTACATCAATTGAAGAATATTTCATGTTGTAATTATTGTGGTGCTAAAAAGTTTGAATATGAGCCTCCATCATTTTGTTGTCAAACTGGTCAAGTGAAATTAGCTACCACTCCTGTTCCAGAACAATTATAGTATCTTTTTGTATCTCAAACTGAAGAAACCATTGAATTTCGAAAGCACATTAGATCTTACAATAGTATGTTCTCATTCACATCATTTGGAGTTAGGTTAGATAAGGATCTTGCATCTTCAAGACAAGGTATTTACACTTTTCGAGCACAAGGGCAAATATGTCATGATATTCCAGCATTAGTTCAAGAAGAAAATACTCCATGTTATTTTTAGCTGTATTTCTATGATACTGGTAATGAACTTCAAAATAGAATGAAGACACAACATAATGAAAACTTAAGTGCAAAAGTTGTGGAGATGCTAATAAAATTTTAGAAGAAAATCCTTATGCCCAAGTCTTACGAAGATTAAAGGATATATCTTCTTTTGAGGATTTTGAAATTCGTATTGCGGCAAATGCTAATCTAGATCAACGAGTTTATAATCATCCATCTGCTGATCAAGTTGCTGCTATATGGGTTGAAGGAAACAACTCAAACATTCCATTTGAAAGAGATATCATAGTTCATGCTTATTCAGGAAGACGACATAAGAGTTAAACATTATTTCGGTTGTTATGATCCCTTACAGTATCCTTTACTCTTTCCAAATGGAGAAGTTGGTTGGCATCAAAATATTAATAAAGTTATTTTGAATAATGCTAATGAGAATGAAGCAACAATTGGAAATAGATCATCTTTTCATTTAGCAGAAGAAATTTTTGAAAGATAATGTTAAGGTAATTATCATGAACTTAATATTTTTAAAATTATTATAAGTTTAATTTTTTAAATGTTATTTATTTCTCATTACTTTTATCATATCATATATAGTAAAATTTTTATCTAGAATTTGTTACTTTCATTGTTAGCAAATCATTTTTAAAATTTTCACTTTCTTATATAAAATTGTACTTTGCTAATCAGTAAAAAAATACATGCACTATTCATTCAATTAAATCCTTAATAAATATTAGCTTCCTATGACAAAGATTCTATTTTTTTATTTTATAATATCTAATCATACTTTGTTAATTTTTTATTTTTATATACTTGATTAATGTTAGTTTTATGTTAAAGACTCGTAGCATTAGTCTTTTAGTTACTTTAGCATTTGTACAAGTTTTTAGCATTGCTTTAACTTATTGATATTTTATTTCCTATAATAATCTTATGTTTTATTGTTAAATTGGTAGTTAAAATAGTAAACTCTAAAATTTATTTATTACTTCAGGAATTGTTGCAGAAAAGAGTAGAAATATGTCAATAAGGGAATATTATTGTTTCAAATTCCAAATCAGAGAGTTTGAAACAACAATAACTATATACCTTTTGGCTAGGCAATTGTTTCAACAATTTTCGTAGATATGTATATTAAAATTGAAACATCAAGGCTTGATTTTTACAGGATAAAGCAATCAAATATTTGATCTGAATTGTATCAAGGAATTGTTGATAGTGTAATAGCCGGAGAAGTAAGAGGAAGCCAAGTGGGAAAGAGGATAGTTCTTCCTGCAACTTTTATTAGTGGCCCTAGAGACATGCGGCGTAGAGACTATGATGCAATGACTTTGGTCCAACGATTTGGAAAGCCAGATCTTTTTATGACTATGACATATAATCCAGAATGGAAGGAAATTATAAATGAGCTCAAAGAAGGTCAACTTGCTCAAGATAGACCAGATCTGACTTCCAGAATATTTCGTACTAAATTGCAAGATCTCAAAGATCAAATTTTCAAGAAAGAAATATTCGGAAAAGTTGCAGCACGTGTCTATGTTATTGAATTTCAAAAAAGAGGACTTCCCCATGCCCGTATATTAATCATATTAGAAGAAGGAAACAAGATTTTATCTGAAGATCAATTTGATAGATATGCTTGTGCTGAATTGCCAGATAAAGAACTTTATCCAGAGCTGCATGAATTGGTTGTGAAAAACATGATACATGGCCCTTGTGAAAATACGGACCTATCAAATCATGCATAGTTGATGATAAATGCAAGTTTCACTATCCTAGAGCTTTTTGTTCACTGACACTGCAAGGAAAAGATGGATATCCAATATATAGAAGAAGAGCAAATGGTTCGTAGGTGAAGATAAAGAACAAAATTGTTGACAACAGATGGATTGTACCATATAATCCATATTTTTGACAAGATATAATTGTCACATAAATGTTGAGATATGTTCAGGAGTGAAGGCAGTCAAGTACCTTTATAAGTATATATATAAAGGGCATGACAAAGTTGCTGTTTATATTGCACAAGATGACGGGGATAATGTCATTGATGAAATAAAGTAATTTCAAGATGCAAGATGGGTATCTCCTTCAAGAGGCTATATGGAGAATTTTTCAGTTTGAGTTGAATGAAATGTCTCCTCCAGTCATAAACTTGCAGTTACATCTTCCAAACCAACAAGTTGTGTATTATTAGGAAAATCAAAATTTACAAAATGTGTTGTATTGGGATCATGTGTCAAGAACAATGTTGACAGAATATTTTGAAACATGTGCTAATAAAAGGAATACAAGAAAGTATTTGTATAGAGAATTTCCTGAGTATTATTTGTGGAACAGGCAAAATCAAATATGGATAAAAAGACAAAACAAAACTGTGATTGGCCGCATAAATAGTGCAAATCCAAAAGAAGGTGAAAGATTTTATCTGAGACTTTTATTGAATCATGTTAAAGGGCCTACTTCTTTTGATGATTTATTAACAATTGCTGGAATAAGTTATTTGTCATTCAAAGAAGCAGCATAAAAAAGAGGTCTTTTGGAATCAGATGAAAGTATCACAGAGTGTTTGACTGAAGCAACGACATATCAAATGCCAAAAGCACTTCAAAAATTGTTTGCTATAATGTTATACCATTGTGAACCTACAAATGTAAGGAAACTTTGGGATAGATATTTTGAAGCAATGTCTGAAGATTTCAAAAGGATTCATAAAAATGCAATCTTCGCAATAGTATCAGATACATCGACAAGTATCAATTATTTTTTAGAAGGTATATGCTAATAATTTTTCCTCTATTAAATTATTTTACTTTCATTTTAAATTTTGCTTATATGATGCCGTTTAATTTTTATACTTCTTTTTTTTATAAACTTTAGGATACGATTATGGGGCATTTGATTTTATATAAATGGAATATCGTAAGACATTAAGAAATTTAATAAGTAATGGAAAAAGACAAAAAAAAAGTGATCCATAATTCATTTGAATAGTTTGAAAAAGACATGATAAGTGTTTTTTTGTATTTGTAGAGTTAGATCAGACAAGCTCGCCACTTTATGCTTGCGGAAATATCTTTAGAATAACATAACAACAAATAGATATACCAATGATCAAAAAGTTTCTAATTATTTCTTATACAAGAAGATTCGAATAGTAGTATTCCTTGAATACTCATATAAAATTCTACAAAATTTCTGACCATTATTTATGATCTAAGGTGAAAATTTTTCTAATGACATTGTGCTAAAATTTATTATGTTATGATGGTACGGGGAACAAAACAATTTGTGATTATGATTTACCTTCTTTACATATTGATCCAATGGAAGGCAAAGGACCAAATTGTCGACAAATAATAGAAGAAGAATCAATACAAATTCATCCTGAAGATTATGATGCAGAAACAAAATTAAATCCTGAACAAGAGAAAGCATTCACAATTATAAGGGAAAGGATTTATTCAAGAAGTGGAGCTTTTTTTATTGATGGACCTGGTGGTACAGGTAAAACATTTCTTTATCAAGCCTTACTTGCACAAGTAAGATCAAGACATATGATAGCATTAGCTACAGCAACATCTGGTGTAGCAGCTGCAACACTACCTGGGGTCGAACAGCACATTCACGATTGTTTTACCATTAAATCCTAATGAAACAGATTTTTGTGGTTTCTCAAAACAAGATGGGACTGCAGAGTTGAAACGAAGGGCATCCCTAATCATATGGGATGAAGCACCTATGGCTAAAAGATTTGCCATTGAAACTGTTGATTGAAGATTAAGAGATATCATGGATAGCACAGAAATTTTTGGAGGAAAAGTAATTGTTTTTGGAGGAGATTTTCGTCAAGTGTTACCTGTTGTTCCTCATGGTACAAGAGCAGAAACAGTTAATGTTAGTTTTGCAAAGTCTTATTTGTGGAGTAAGATAGAAAAATTGAAATTGACAAGAAATATGAGAGCAAGATTAGATGATGGCTTCAGTGGGTTTTTGCTTCGAGCAGGAAATGGCGTTGAACCTACAATAAGTAATGACTTAATTCTTCTTCCAAAGGAAATGGTGATAAAATACGAGAATGATGAGATTTCCGATAGAAAGCTGATTGACAGCATCTTTCCTTTTCTTACAGAGAATGCCAGGTCTAAAAAATATATGATGGACGTGCAATTCTTGCAACAAAGAATAATTATGTTGATGAACTCAATGAAAAAATGATAAAATATTCCCAGGTATCAATATCAATAAAAGTTAAATAATTGTTAATGTTGCCATATTGATATTTATAGATGATATATGACTAATTTTGATTATATATTTGCAGGTGAAAGCAGAATTTTCTATAGTTTTGATAAAGCAGAAGATGAAAATAATAATTGCTATGAAGAGGAGTTTTTGAATACACTCTCACCAAATGGACTTCCACACCATAAGTTGGAACTCAAAGTGAATTGCCCAATTATGCTGCCAGGAAATTTGAATCCTTCGATCGGGTTGTGCAATGGGACAAGGATGGTCTGTAAAGGATTTGACAAAAATGTCATATATGCAGAAATTACAACTGGACAACATACAGGTGAAAAAGTTCTTCTGCCAAGAATTCCTCTTAAACCAACAGAAGATAAAGATTATCCATTTAAATTCATACGCAAACAATTTCCAATACGACTTTGTTTTGCGATGACAGTGAATAAAGCACAAGGGCAAACGATACCACATGTTGGAGTTTATCTGCCTAATCATGTTTTTTCACATGGTCAATTGTATGTTGCATTATCTAGAGGAATCTCAATGGCTACAACAAAAGTTTTAGTCAAAACTGAGAATTCTATAAAAGAAAATGAGACATACACAAAAAATGTGGTTTACAAGGAAGTTTTACTTTCAGAAACATAATGAAACAAAACATTTTTTTTAATATTTATAACTGTTTTATTTGTATTCTTACCCAAGACATTTGACAAACGTTATTTTTTATTAAGGTATACTTGACCATCTATTGTCTGGAGTAGATGCAGCGAGCTAATCTGTTCAATATGTTTTACAAACAGGCAAAGAGAAAGAAGAAATGATAGAAACAACAAAAAACCTATGAACCAAACATCAAAGTAAAAACCAAAAGAAAAAAACTATACATATCATATATATATGTTCTTGAATCTTGAAACTGTTGAGCACAAAAACTGATTGATGAGATTAAAAGAAGTAAATTAAAGAGATTACGTGGAGAGAACAAGGTCCTCATCTATCTTCTTCCCCAAGGGAATGCTTTAAATTTCCTGGAGAACATATCAACGGAAAAATAAGAGTAGGGTAGCTCAATGCTGTACCAATATTGTGCTTGATCTTTCTTGGATAAAACCTGCAAAGTCCAAAGGCAAAATAATTTTAAGTTGAATAACCAAGAGACTGTACTACAGGAAAATGAATGTGATCGCAAATAGAATTTCACTTTCCTCCTGAATGAAGTTCACCACTGCTTTCCTCTGAGGACACCTAAACCCACAGTTTTCAAAAAATTCAAGAATGTGATAGCGCAGTCCATGATTCAAGATTTTCCCTTCTGCCATCAAGCATAATATCATGAAAGAGATCAAAAGTTTCAGGTGCAGGTTGCAGCAGTGAAACCAACAAAGTAGCATCTGTCATATGCACAGCTGCTGAAGACAAGCAACAATCTGAAATGCTATGGAATTGTCAAGTCCATTTGCCATCTCATTCATAAACAAAGTTTTTATGGGACCTATAACAATCTCCCCTGAATAATTTGAAGAAGTTGAAATCAGAACTCACCCAAGATTTAGCATTTATCGATTTAGGGTTAAATCCCTTGGCCTAGCATGCGGATGCATCTTACTGCAGAGCATTATTTTGGTAAACTTTGTTATTTACATACACCAAATTCACTACCTGTAGTCGACCTTTTCTTCTAACCACCCGCGATACCTCTTCTAAGGGCATTACTAACAAATGTTTCAGAGCAAATATCAAGTCCAGGAGTTTGATAAAAAAATGCAAGAACAGCAGAAGTAGACGTTAGCAGGAAGAACTGATAAACAAACCACAGTTAATTTATGTTTGCAATAAATACTAATTAGCAATTAAGCTAGCTATTAACCAGTGAGACCTTGACATTTGGCGTTGAGGGTTCAACTGAAATTATATTTATTTTCATTTCCTGTCTTAAAATTTGTAAGTGTAAAAACCTAAGTACATTATGTGTCACAGTTCTTGGAGACTCTGTTCCTTCACTTGTCACAGTTATCCTATGTGCTATTTTAACATAAAGTTGAACACTCCATTTCTAAACTTCCTTCATTTGCTTTTGTAAAACACAAAAGCTTTTAAAACTTAAACTTCAACCAACATCAATAATCAAATTAAACCTCCATGTATTTAAGTCAATCAAAGCATAGTATGCTCTATTTTTTTTTTCAATTATAAAAATACAGATAACATGTCAAAGACTTGGAGAAAGAACTAACCTTTTATAGGCCAGAAAGCCAAATCAACAGAGAGATTCAAGAGAAATTTAGCTCATCCTTTTAGGTGAAAGGAGCATTCAATGTTCCTGTATTTCAAGAAGCAGGATTAATGGTTTAATAGAAAATCATTCATATAATACAAGAAAAAGAGAAAAGAAAAACTGGGTTTTGCTTGGTTAACTTGAAAGTTCCATTGCAGCAACAAGTCCAGCGCCGAAGTCCCAAATTTCTTTCCCAAATAAATAAGCAGCAAGGGTCATATTCCAAGCAAAAAACCTTCCAGCTGACAGATACGATCATGCTGATAATTGCTGGGGCCACCATTCCAGCTGCTGGAAGCCCATGGCTTAAACCATTACATCGTAGAAAACCTTGATGATGAGGACACGGATGACCTCGATTCCGAATCTGAGCTTGGTATTTATAGCAGCCGGAAGATAGTCTATGCAATGTAATAGGAAGAATACAGCTTCTCTGCATTAATGGTGGACTTATTTCGGGCATATCAAAGTGTGAAGACATGGTTGCAGAGAATTTATGTGGAGTGCCTGGTAAAGTATCAGAGAGAAAGACTGTAACAACGCTGGTCTCAAATTGCCCTGGTCCATTGAGTCCATTATGTTCATAAAATGAAGCTTTATACATGAAAATAAAGGGAGCTTATACAGTATATGAGAAAAAAGGGAACTTATAAACATGTCTGAAGCCAATTTAAGTTGATATCTTCCTCGTGAACTTTTACCTTTAGATTGGTGAGATCACAATTGAAAGAATACCATTGATAGGCTGTCTCCTCATCACAGATGACATCCTTCAAATGTTGAAGCTTTTTGATTGTTGAAGGTAGGTTACAGCTGGAGCACCCCCTCATACAGAGCTTGCTTAGTTTGTGCAGTTCACCAATCTGGATTGGCATGTTGATGATGCTTAGAAAGTCGGAAATGTTAACAGTAAGCTGGGATAAGCTCCCAATGGTCTCGGGCAATGTCTTGAGGTCAGTACAGGATGTTAGTCTTAGCACTTTCAAGTTTACCAGCTTTCCAATGCCTTCAGGCAATGCACGAAGCTTATGACAGTTGGTGATACTAAGCTTCATCAGTTGAACAAGATCACACAACCCATCAGTCAGTTCCACCAGATCATCACAATAGTCAATGTCAATTTCCAAAAGATTTGGAAAAATATCTAAGATCCTGTTAGTACCATTCTTAAAAGCCTGACCAATAGTACACATAACCAAGTGGAAAGTTACTTAATTCGGTGGGTAGATACCATTATTCATGACTATCAAAATCTTCAATTTCTCCATTTTCTCCATGAAGACAGGCAAGGTGTAGTTCTTTGTCCGAAAATTGAGAACTAGAACCTCAACTTCTGGGGCTTGAATGCTGCCCCAATTGAATGAGAATGTTTCATCGTGATTAAACGGCTTAAAGAAGTTAGCGGTATGAGTAAATTTCTTAATTTGTGTGTATGTGTCTGAAGGTTGGAGAGGTACAGATAACAACCTGTGGAAATAGACAAGAGGTGGTTGCTTTTCTTCCAACCACCAATTGGGAAAATTATTGCTGCTTAGTTCTACAATTATCCTCTTTCTTTTTTCAACAGGGTCCAAGCTGCTCAGATAGATAGCCAGCTCTCTTAGAAGATCATGCTGCATGATGAAGTTATCATTGTATTATCCATCAGCTTCACTTGCATCTTTCCTGGTGAAGAAGAAACAATAAATATGTTGGTAAAGACACAAACAGGTGTATCATAAACAATAACTTTGTGCCTATCTAATAAAGGAAGCAAGTTTGAGGATTTGTCCCGTTTGATTTCCATTTAGATTAATGGAATTATAGGCTACCACAGGAGAAACCCCTACAATATGAATAGATTTGAAGAGAATACTTAACGAATATGGACGGCGAAACGAAGGAAATGAAGAAGGTGATAAATGAGGTCGGCGGTTACCATGACCCCAGGATAAAGGGTTCCGCTGATGATTCGACCTAAAAGGTACTAACTTTCATAGTCGAACCAGTTCCAGAAATTGTAGAAGCCATTTTGGGTAAGGTAAAGAGTGGTTCGGTAGTTGAAGTAAGGGTCAAATTCATGAATCATGCATTCATAGCAGAGGACGGAGAAGAGACGGGCATTGAAAACAAAGATGTAAAAAAAAAAAAAAAGATAGAACCATGGGCAGTACCTGAAGAAATGGAAATGCAGAGAAAATCTTCAAAAATTTAACAGAAAACGAAGTTCAAAGTACAAAATCAAAAGAAAGGAAAAGCTTTTTAATGGTTTATCAAAAAAAAATGAGGAGTTTCAGAGAGAGGAAGAGAAAGGATACCATGAGACATGCCAGAGACCCAAAAAGATAATGTCTTGAAGGTGGAAACCGGTAAGAAAATGGCCAAATTCTAATTATTAGTGTTATTATTTAATTAAATAGATTCTAAAAGTGAAAGGCTTTAGAAAGAGCAAGGTAAGATAAAAATGATAAAGTAATAGACTTTTTTTTTTTTTTACTTTAAATGATTAAAATTTAATCTTTCTTAGCTCCAACTATTAAAAAAAATTCAAGCCTGAATTTTGTTCCAAAATCCCAATTTTGAATTTATCTAAACATTTCAATGAATAAAAAATAAAATTTTTAAATATAAATTTATATAAATTTAAAAAAATTTAAACTTAAAAATAATTTAAACTTGAAATTAATCTGATCAAATTAATAATATCTTAAATTTAATATTAAAAATATACTTTATCACTACAGGTAATAATCACATCTTTTGTATTTAGCCATAAGGAAATATAGTAAAATAATTATATATCTTATTTATTATGCCGTGAGGTAATATATATATAATATTAAAGTCACAATTCCTACTTTTACTAGACTTCAATTCTTTTAATGTTTCACTTTTGTTTCGGATTATTATTTAACTTAGAAACAAAGTTTAGTTAAACAAAATAATTCATTCAAAGAACTTTAATAGATATCAAAGTCTCTATGTTTTAGCGTAAAAACTATAAAGCTAAACGTATTATTCCATAATGTTATCAAATGCATAGGTATTTCTTTCATTATATAAACTTCAATATTTCTTCATAAAACTTTTAAAAATTAATTTTATAATCATTCAAACAATCTAACTATTTATTATTTATTTTGTCATTGTAGCTTCAAATTTTCATCACAATGGAAGAAAAGAGGTAAGTAGACATATTTTATTATTTTCCTGTACTTTCAATTCACATGTTTTTGCTTCTTATGGTATTGATATTATTAGTATTGTTAACTTGGTCACATAATGTGCTAAGGTTGGGATTTGGGAAGGTTTTCATCCATTTCCATGTTAACCAACGAGAAAAATAATTAAAATTTGCTATAAATTCATTATCATTCCTTACAGTACAAACATAATGGCTACTCAATATTCAAAAATAAATCAATTGAATGTGGAAAACAAGTAGCGGATGATAAAAGTTGCAGTACTTAGAAAAAGAAATACAGAAGTGTACAATAATGCACAAGGATCAGGAAAGCTTTTAAAATTGATCTTCATTGATAAAGAGGTAAAAATCTTTAGTTCTTTTTTAATATAATTTTGATATAACATTTGAATATTTTAGTATAAATTATGAATTTAATCTTATTTATGAATTGCAGGGAACAAATTTTCAGCTATGATGTTTAATGAGACAAGAACAAAATTTCAATTCTCTTTAATGAAAGACAAATCATATATAATATCAAATGCATTTGTTAAATCTATTAAGAAAGAATATTTTAATGTTAACAAAGAGATTGAGTTAACAATTACATCTTATACCAACATAAGATAAGCAGAAACTCCTATAAGTTTGGAAAAAATGTTACTTGATTATCATCCAGTGGATAAAGTGATGGAAATCCCAAAAGGAGAAATATTTGGTAAGTTTTCTTCATTTTATATGAATTTATTAAAATAAATATATGTTTAATTTATTTATTAACATTAATATATGTTAATTACAGACACATTGAGCTTTGTTATTGAAGTCAAATCTTGTATTATGGGATGCAATGCTAGGAGTCAAATAACAATAATGAATGATAAATAAGTATATATTATTACTATAGTTATTTTATATATTTTCATCATTTGAAACTTATTTAATAAAGATCATTATGTATATCTATATATATATAATTGCAGGATGAAACCCATTGAAGTACTATTGTGGGGAAGTTTGGCTGAAATTGAAGGTCAATTACTTGAAGACATAAAAGAAAAAAGACCAATTATTGCATTATTAAATGTACAAGGAAACACATATCAAGGTAATTGATATATTTTAAAATTATATTTTATCTTGGCTAAAACTTGCTTAAATTTTTTAAACTTATTATTTACTATTTATAAACTTGGTCAAATTTTCAAATAGTTTTTTTTTTAACTTATCATTTACTAATTGTATATTTTTCAGGTGTTTATCAACTAAATACATTCACAATATCTTCCATCGTCATTAATCCTACAATAAAAAAGGCAAAGGAATTAAGAAAGTGGTAAATTCTTTATTTTCTTTAAATACATTGCCACTCAAATATTTTTGGAAATAAAAATTATTTTATATTAATTAATTTATTTATTAGGATATCTGATTACGAAAGTCACAATGTGATATCATACTCAATTGCCTGAGAAAAAAATGGAAGAATTGGAAGTCACTTTGGAAAAAATCATTCATCCATCATTTGCAAATACAAAGGTTTATAATATTCACTTCTATTAATTTATTATTGTTGAAATACTATAAAAAAATTAATTTTCTTTAATTTTGTAGAATATAGTATATTCATTCAAAGCAACTGTAATGAATATTACCAATAAAGAAAAACCTTGGTATGATGCTTGTAAAGAATGCAAGGGGAAGGTAGAAATTGATAAAGACATCAACCAAGCATGGTGCAAAAAATGCTTAAAATTCACTACAAATTTTGGACCGAGGTAAGAAATTTCATTATAATAGCATTTATATACATAAAATAAGTATGCATTTTTTATTCTAATCAAATGGAATTTCAAACTAATTTATATCATGTTAATAGGTACATGTTAAAATTGGAGATTAGTGATGGAAAGGAAAGTATTATACTCACTTTATTTCAAGCAACAGAAACTTTCATTGGTTGTGAAGTTTCAAAATATCTCAACTACTTGAATGATAAGGTAATGAATTATTATTTACATAAATGTAATTTAATTTAGTATAATATGAAATATTATTTACAACATTATTATTATTTAATTGTAGGAAGCAACAAAGAATAGAGGAGAACCTGATTATTATAATAATATAGTTTCAAGTCTCAATCAGGAATTTAAATTCTCAGTGCAAATAGATAAAAACCAAGAGCTTGAACGGGTTAAACGACAATTGATTGCTTCAGAAATACATACAATTGAAGATAAAGATTTACCAACAAAGAAAAGAAAAAGAAAGCTCGTGAAAAAACAAAAGGCAGAAAAAAATGAAAATGTTCAATCCAATTTGATTATAATAGAAGATGATTCTCTAAAGAAAGATAAAGATGTAGACGATAACCTTACACTAAAAGACTTCAAGAAAAAGTTTCTCAATAGAAAGATCAAAATAAAGAAAGATTAGATGTTTATTTTTTTATACAACTTCTTACTCAGTTTATATATATATATATATTTTTTGAATTTTAAATTTTATTTACCATCATAATTACAAATATTAAAATTAAATTATTGTGATGTTATATTTTAATTTACTATAGCATGCATAGCACGTGGCTAAAAACTAGTGCATCTAAAAGTAGCAATGAAGTTTTTCTATACCTTAATGAAATTGTTAAGGTTTTATTTATGATGATTTATCTTCATTGGAATGATTTTTTGAAACTAGATGATGGCATGGAGTTGTCTTTCATAGACAAGAGGCGATTTGCTAGAATCTTCTTGCTCAAAGATGTATAACAATTTCTTAGTTTTTTTGTTTCCTTTGCTTGCTTATTTCTTAATTTATCCATGTTTGCTTCTTCTTTCTTTTTCAACTCTATTAATTCATCTGAAAATTAATTTGTTGGAAATTGATTTCCATTGTTAATTGTAGCAGGTTAATGAAGCAAATAGGAATTGAGTTGTCAAAATTTGAGGTATTTTTTACCTTCACTTTGTTTTTTTCTTCCTACTAAACATGATGTTAGATGATGGGTATTTTGTTAAAGTACCAAATATTTTTGTCTTTTGATTCAATATCTTAATGAAGTTATGGATTCAAAGAAGTACGATATTCTTAAATATGCTGTAAGTTTCTCCAATGATGTAATTGCATAAATCCTATTTATTTGTTTTGCTTATACCATTTTGTTTAGTTTAAACATTTCTTTTTTGTAGGTTCTAAATACATCAAAAGGCTATATAACTATAGAATTCTTCAAAGATGGTTCTCCTGAAATTGGTGACCAACTTCTTGACTTATGGTAAGTTTACCAAGTATATTTATACATTTTTTATTGCTATTGATTAGTGGAAACATGATTTATATTGTTTAACATGATTTTCAATGTTATGTTTTTTTTTTTTTGGTCTTTAACTTGTCTAAACTATTTGTTGCGAGGTTTGCATGTTGTTTTATTTTTATTTAAAATTGTGTAACGGTAGTATTATTTAGGATTGGGTTGCATGAATGATAGTCTTATTACCAATATACAAGTTTAAATTACTATTACTCATGTTATTTTGTGGACTTTTTAATTCTCAAATATATATGTGTTTTATACAATATTCCTAAACATTAAGCACATTCATGCACATGAAAAAATAAAAAGACAAAAGAAAGAATAAAGAAAAAAATGGAGAAGGGGGAAGGGGGAAGGGGGGAAGAAGAAGATACATATACCTATTTTACAAGAAGATTAATAAGTTACACATTTTTTAGGAGGCTATTAATTGAAATTATTGACTTATACAGT